>CAUDMG010001281.1:2657500-3199961 GCA_958450375.1 Homarus gammarus
GTGTGTGTGTGTGTGTGTGTGTGCGTGCGGCACGCCTCCCTGTATATGGTGATAACCACATAGAAAACATGAAGTTCCCAAGATCTTTCATGTAATTCATATCCTTGGGTGAGTACAGACTAAGAAATACTGTAATTATTTATAAGTCTAATATGTACAGTAAAGAAGAGTTAGATCAAGACCCTAAGGACAGCTGGTGTCCACCATATTCAAGTCAATAAGTATTGACCCAACCATTTCACCTGGTTACAAATATTGTTAATCTCAAAATTGTCTAATTTGTACATAACATTACTCAAATTAAAGAGAGTTAATGGGTGTGGTGGATGGTGGTTGTCAGATATCAAAATACAACCATAGGACCCATCAGAAGAAAATTCCTGTTCTCATGTACTGATGTTATTAAGGACCATATATTGGCTTTCCTGGTCGTCCCGTTCATATTATGTACGAGTCGACCAGGAAAGCCAATGACGTTTTAACCATTCATGTAACCGACTACCAGCTACGGCTTAATTCCCCTATAAGAAACTATTTCAAACCTTAAAAATATGGGTCATGCTTAGAAAATTTTTTTTGAGCTAAGGGGTTAATAATAATTCATATACAATATTATTTTAGAAAATGATTTGACCTTCATAGAAGTTAAAGCTCACGAGGCTTGGACAACATTTCTTGGAACTGTTCTTAAGTGTTTTTATGTCTGATATCATATTTTCTATCTTAAAAGTAAAGAAAGTTAATTATAGTTATTGATTATTTTCCTCTTTCATTTCAGTTTATGTAGAATCACACAGCGCACTGAAGAGTTTTGAAATTCTTGAGGAGTCCGTGAATATCATGATTGGGAAATGTGACTTACTGCTGGCAGAAATTGACAAGTATACCGAAAGTGACGTAGGGAACTAGGCTGTTTATTATTGTCCATAAAAACCATAATAAAATAAGTCCATATGAATCATTCACAATTGTTTTTCAACCCCCAAAAAATATAATCTGTCATGTATTGTACATGTTGTGGATGTATATTAGCTGATCATTACAGCTATAGTCCTTTATCTAGGATTCTGATATATGTGTGTGTGTTTGTGCTACGATGATCTGGCACTAAAACATTATTGGTATGAACCTGATATAAGTAACTTAAAGTAACTATAAGTAACTTAAAGTAACCCTCCATTAAATTAATCAAAGATTTTCAGGTTGAGTTTTAATTTATTGTTTGTTGTAAAGTATGTTGTAGGACCCAGAGCATCCGAGACTTAAGGAAAGAACAACATTATTGCCCGTCCAACCACTGACGGGTTGTGTTCCTGAGGACGTTCTTAAGTTGAAAATATACTTGAGTCGAAACACAAGGTATGTTCTTATTGTACTTACAGAACAATGTTTAAAATCCGACTATATCTAAACCTAAGTCCTTATATGCATCTACAATCACTTAATTTAAGAGTAAAGAAGAAATACAGCTGCTCCCCGACTTACGACGGGGTTAGGGACCGACATTGAGGTCGTAAGTCGGAAATGCTGAAATAATACAGCACCACAAAACACTCACTTTTAAGCTTGCCAGTCAATTTAAAGTGAATTACAGATGAAAATTTTGTCTGTACTGACTTTTGGACTCGAAAATACATAATTTGACCAAATTTTGGTACGACTGGGGCAGGTCGTAAGTGCGGGTGGACATAAGTCGAGTAGGTTGTAAGTCGGGGAGGAGCTTTTGAATGAGAAAATACAGAAAACGAAAGTAAAATATAAGTCATCAGGTAAATAAAATAATGTAAATTTAAAGTACAGTAAAGCCTCCGATAACAATGGTTCGACCAACAATTTTTCATATTTAAAACCCTAGGTGATTTAGGACCCAATTCAAATTACGTCCTTATTTAATTAGTATTTATGACCAAAATATAATAAGAATAAAATAAAATTACATTTTCATATAAATACTAACTAAATTCCGATATGTATTATAAACAAAAAACAAAAATGACTAAAAAAAATGAAGAGCGCCTTGCGCAAAGAAGCTGCGTGCCTAATGAGTGGTAAACAACAGTCGGAGCTTGGCGTGCCTTTTGTTTTCATGCATCTAGAACAGGAACAGGAGAAAAACTTTCTCAGGTTTCTTACAGATTTTTAGCATTTTTGTATCCCTATTCAACATGAGCAAGTGATGGTAGTGTTGGTTCAAAAGCTATGGAGCAAGCAATGAACATATCTTCTGAAGTGGATCCATTAACAGAACAAGCATTAAAATTTAAATAAATGCAAATGACCTCTACATAAAGATGTATAATGAGAAAAGAAAGCAGCTGTGCAAGGTTCTTTTGACAGCTTTATTATTCGAAGGCCTAAACCATCAACTTCAGCTACACCATCAAATTCAGCATCATATGCAGCTTCAACATCAACTTCAGGTTCAGTAACAGTTTCAGTAACAGCTTTATGGAAAGCTACAGCTTCAGCCAGAGTTGAACCTACAGCTTCAGCCAGAGTTGAATCTGATGACTTCGTCATCTGGGTAAAAACTCGTACAATATTTATTGGCTGTCCTTATGTTTTAGACTTTACCACCATTGGTGAGTAGAATTTTTGTTTTACATTCATAAATATTATTTAAAACATATATGAATAGTAATAAGTGTTGCTTTCATATTCATATGTAGAAAAATGACAATATGTTTTCACATGTACGCACTTACAGGTAGTCGTCAACTTACGACCTAGATTGGTTACGGCCGCCCGGTCGTAAGTTGATCTGGTCGTAAGTCGGCCTATGTTATAATTACCTTACGTATATTATAATGTGTAATGATAATATAATCATCTTTAAGTCATATTTTATCAACATTTTCTTTGTTCATTATTGTTACGGTCGTCAGGTTTAAGTAAATCACTGCATACTACAGTACAATTTAATTACCTTACGTACAGTATATTATAATGTGTAATGATAATATAATCATCTTTGAGGAGTAGATGAAGACAGTTTCCTCTTGGTAGACATCTTGGGGGGGTGGTGGTTCAAGAAAAATTTCCAAGACAAAAGAAAGGCACAAGGCAAACAGACACGGAGGGAAGTGTGCTGTACCAGCGAGCGTGTTTGTAATTGAGCGCGGGGATGCGCGCGGCTCCAGCTCCCGGCAGCGCCAGGAGGCTGGGGCCAAAACTGTCGTACCGCCGGTCGTAAAGTCGAACAGACGTAAGTCGCATAGGTCGTAAGTCGACGACTACCTGTACTGTTCATACGTTGGCATTCCCAATCGTCTCGCTTTATTTCTTTACCATTAGTGGTTAGCTACTTCTAGTGTTCCATTTATTAACATTAAATAACATTACTTAAAACATGCATACAGGTATTCAATTTTTTTAAATTAAGTTCACTACAGCTACAACCAGGGTCTTATTTTTTCTTCGTTTTTTTATGTCCACGAAAACAATGCCGTCTTGTCTCCTCGTGTGTGTTTTATTATTCTACATATTATTTATGAATTATAATGTTCATTTCACATATATAAACATTAATTCAATCAAATACATATTCAGTAATAAACAATAATGAATCTTTTGTACATATTCTTAAGATAAATGACTATGTTTCCTTGAGTGCGCACGTACTGTATGCATTGGCGTTCCACTATCAGTCTCCCTTTTTCTTTAATATCAATGGTTTCTTTGATTGTACATTAAATAACATTAATTAAAACATACATAATTTTTACATTAATTTAACTGCAATAAGAATCAGGGTCTTATTTTCTTCAGTTTTAGGTGGATAACTGACATTATGTGCGTAAAAACTGACAATTCCCCCTCTTATCGTGTCTTTTAATATTCTACGTATTATTAATGAATTGCATTGTTCATTTCACATACATAAACATTAATTCAATCAAATACATATTCAGTAATAAACAATAATGAATCTTTTGAACATATTCTTAAAAAGATAAGTGACGCGGTATCCTTAAATGCGCACGTACGTATACTGTATGTTGGCGTTCCCATTCCATCTTTTTTTTTCTTTGCCATTAGTGGTTAGCTGCTTCTATTAACATTAATTAACGTTACTTAAAACATATACTATACAGTTAACCCTCACTTTACGCGGTCCCACATTCCGCATTTCCACGTTTACGCGGTGCGTTGCCAGAACCTAACGTGCTCACATTACGCGGTACGTGAACCCCATTACGCGGAGAGTGTCCGGCGCGACGCTATTTTTAGATTCGCCCCATCCGCCACCCGCCCGCCTGCCTGCCTGTGCTCCTCGCCTCTCCCTCCTCCTCCCTCCGCTTGGGCAAGCCGCGCGGTAAGGTTGCGCAGTGTGTGTCTTTGTTGCGTTATCACTGACGTCATATGACGTATCGGACTGTGATTGGCCATGCATCCCTACCTCCTTCTGCTGCTAGCTGTAATTGGCTTAAAGTATTATGACGTGTCCACCCGGGGGAGGGAGGGAGGGAGGAAAGACGACGCTTGACCTAGCCGCAGCAGTTTCATCCCTCAAGGCCACACCGTGTAAACGCGCATACATTGTTCCATAAAATGGCTTCCGCCGGACCACCACCCCCAGAGAGAAACCTTTCCTTACCTGGACCCAGCGGCACTAAGCCAAAGAAGACACGACGTTCCTTAAGCTACGAGGTGAAGTATACCATCATCCAAGAGTTGGAGAAAGGAACAAGGCAGGTTGATTTGGCGCGCCAGCATGGTGTGAATGAATCTACGATTCGAACAATAAAGAAGGATGCAGCCAAGATAAAGGAGCACATGAACATCACAAAGTCTACAGGTGCTTCTATGATCAAGTATTTTCACAACCAGGTGCTTCTCAAGACAGAAAAATTACTTGTGAGGTACTTGGTGCGTCAGGCGCGACGGAACATGGCGGTCGACACTCGCTCTGTTAAGGACTACGCACGTGAACTGTACATGGCAGTGGCGCGAAAGATGGGAATTACAGAGCCCAAACCCTTTAATGCTTCCTCTGGGTGGTTACAGAGGTTTAAGATCCGGAACAAGATCACCAATATAAACATTGGTGGTGAAGAAGCGAGTGCTGACCGTGCTGCGGCTAGGGAATTTCCTCCGTTTTTACGTGAGATTATGGAGGAAGGACAGTACAGTGACGACCAGGTGTTTAACATGGATGAATCTGGTCTTTTCTTGAAAAAGCTACCTTCCAAGTCCTTCGTTGTAAAGAATGCCAGCAGGATTCGGGGCCGGAAGATGCAGAAGGAACGCATCACCGTCCTGTTTACTACCAATGCCTCCGGTACCTGTAAGCTCAAGTTATCGGTGATCTACACAGCACGCAAGCCGCACGCCTACAAAACCATGGACATGACCAAGCTAAATGTCCACTGGCTGACCTCACGTAAGGCGTGGATGTTCTCTACACTGTCCCTCTCCTGGTTTGATGACTGTTTTGTTCCCGATGTAAAGAAATTCTGTGAGCGACAGAATGTGCCATTCAATATTTTGTTGCTGCTGGACAATGCACCAGGACACTCGCCCCTACTGTTAGCTCGTCACCCCAACGTAAAAGTGGTCTTCCTCCCAACACTACGTCTATATTACAGCCCATGGACCAAGAGTTAATCTGTAATGTAAAAGCTGCATTCTCAACAAAAAAATTCCAGCTCCTGAACGACTACACCAACACCAGGGAAGAGTTGCGTAACCTTAGTGACACCACCACCGATAGCAAGAGCGAAGAAGATGAGGATCAACAGTTGGCACAGCAAAAAATACTGTTCAAACAATTCTGGAGAGTATTTAACATCAAGAAAGCTGTGGACTTCTTGGTGGAGTCATGGGATCAGCTGTCTATTGCTACAATTCGTCACACATGGAGACATGTGTTGCATGGAATACCAGGTGAGAGGAGGAGTCAATCTGTGACTGGTGAGGTTCAGAATGTTGCAGTAGCATTGGACCTTGCCAGAGAAGCTGCGCAGACTGTTACAGTTCCAGGCTTCTCCGAGACCACCAACGACGACATCCTGAAGGTGATCAGAGATCCTGAAGTGACTGCCGACGAGATGTTGGAAGAAGATCACGTCAGTGAAGAGGAGGAAGAAGGTGCGTCATTCTCCGAAGAACACAGTTTAACTCATAGTGATATTAAGGGTGCCATGGAGTGTGCAGAGAAAATGAAGTCCTTCCTTTCCCGCGACAATGACGATGACCGCTATGAAGTCTTCCATACCCGGCTGGTGCAGGCTATGGAGCCGTACATCACGGTGTATCAAGACAACATAAACACCAGCCGTCAAAAAAGCATAACCGAGTTCGCCCGCAACCCACCACAGCCAGCCCAAGCCAGTGATAGTGACAGTGAAGATGACTTTGAGGGATTTGGCAGGGAAGCCCTGACAACTGTAAGTGACAGTGATGGTGATTCACCTAGTAATGGTGATTCACCTGAGGGCCAGTAATCTGCCCTCTGCCTCGGAACCAGCCTCCATCCCCGTATGCCGACCCATCTCTTCTACTACCGTAAGTGTTACACCAAATTTTTAGTTTTCTAACCTAACCTTTATTTTTCCTATGTTAACCTTTATCTTTCCTAACCTAACCTCTTCTATATTACTTGTTTTTTCATACCATCATAAAGTTAAGATAAAATTTTTACTACAACATAGTTGTGTGTCGTCAAAAAGTGGAGTTTGGGGGTCGGCCCGGACTCCATTTCAATTAATCCCATATGTTATGTTATTCACTTTACGCGTTTCTCACTTTACACGGGACCCTGCGGGGTACATTAACCGCGTAAAGTGAGGGTTAACTGTATTCATTTTTTTATATTAATTTTACTACAGCTACAACCAGGGTCTTATTTTCTTAATTTTCTCGTGTAGAACTATCGTCCCTTACTCCCTGCTGTAAACACAAACGAAAACAATGGCATCCGATCTCCTCTTGTGTGACCATATTATTCTTCATTTATATTGTATAAGGTGCATTCAGAAACATTATTTAAAGAATATAGTTTGCAATTTTCATTAATTGTATTATTTTGGGGGGAAAGAGGGTAAAAAGCCACACAAAAGATATGAAAAAGTCACACTTGGGAACGCATCTCAATATTATTGCTTTATTTTATGGTAATTAATGATTCGCGATAAGACGATTCACCTTGCACTGCAATATTGGAGGACACATTAACGTCGTTATTCGAGGCTTTACTGTATAGCTTCATTCATATTGGCGGCGATTCCTAAGTCGGGCGTTCGTAAGTTGCGGACTCCCCCCTTCCCCCCCCCCCTTTTTAATGGGGAATAACCCACCTGGGCACAGGTGATCGACCCACAATGTGGCCTAGGGGGCGAAGAAATGAGAGTAAAAAGAAATTAAAAATAGAAAAGAAAAAGGTTATACTGTGTTAATCTACACTACGAAGATGTCAGAAAACCAGCTTTTTAAAGTGAGACAGATTGTATAAGTATGGAAACACAGAAGAAGGCAGAGCATTCCACAGTTTGGCTGTGTGAGGAAAGAGGGTGGTCCTTTAACGGGTTATTATAGTGTGACCGACTTCCACAGAGAAACGGTGAGCACCGCGGGCAAGACGTGTGTAACAAGCCCACGGCCTTGCCGGCGGTATACAGGATGCCAAATCCACCGAACATTGCCTGTTAAAGTACCTGTAAAAGAGAGAGAGTGAAGCAACATTGCAGCAAAGAGAAAGGGAAGAGAGTTAATAAGACAAAATGCCTTTGATTCCACCGAATCTAATAGTTGGACAGAAGAGCCACCCTTGATGTGAGAGCAGTCTCCAAGTTAGGACGAATAAATCCCTTTAAACTTGTAGCAACTGCTCAGGAGTGAAGTAGTTACGGCATGTGTACAGAATTCTCAGCTTTTGGGAGGCTGTGTGGCTTCCATGACATCTATTTTAAAATTTGGCAGATTGATGCCTCCTGAAATGCGATCGGTGGGAGATCATCTAATTTGGAAAGTGTAATTGGTAAATACTGAGTTTTATTACTATTGAATTTAACCAAGTTTCTACCTCCTCATTCGGAGATGCTGCTGGGTAAGGATAAAATTATTGCTGATACCCTGTCTAGGCCATATTAGGCAGATCTGATAACTGTGTGTTGCCAATGTAAAACCCTTTGGTTTTATTTTAAAGAGGGGGCGTTGTGTTATGCATGACATAATGTACAGTGGTGCGTTGCACTGTGCATGTTTAAATATTTTTTAGACATGTTATCCTCAACTTATGTAAATATAATATTTTGTGTGAGCAGGGCTGGTACTTTATACACAAATTTTTTTTTTTCTGTATGTATGTAGGTATTTTTGCAGCTTAATTATTAATATTAGTGATAAGTTTGTATTTCCCTGGAGTATGAAATTATGTCAGTCATTGGTTGGCCTTAGAGGTGGAAGGACGTTTGAGTTTGTCAGTGGTGGATATCTTTTTTCAAATCAGGTTTAGTTGAGTACTGTATTATATTCAGTGCTGCCTTATTATTATTCATGGTGTGTAAAGTGCAATCAATTGTTGTGTAGTAAGGTGGTTTATTGTTTATACATGGTGCCAATAGTAGTTGTTTATTAAGGATCATGTTTATTCTTTATTCTCTTGATTTAATTTATCTTTTGGAACCTACACACTAATTATGGTAAAGTGTTGTTATAAAATTTTATTTAAATCTTTCGTAGTATGTTTAATTCCAAACCTTCACTCATGAACTGTTGGGATAAAGAGAGGGCTGTGATTGAACCCATGACTAAGATGTGCTGAGTTGCCATTTTTTTTGTGCCCTCATTAGTATATTAATCTGTAACATAATTCAAGTGATAAGTTATGTCAAAACAAAATGGGTTAAAATTAACTGAAATTAAGTTAAAATCAGTTATAATCATCAGGAGTGAAGTTTGCAAATTATTTTTGAGAGGTTTTCTCCACTAGTTGGTAAGTTGCCATACCTGTTTAATATGAAGCCTTTTGATTTTGCTAAATTCATTGTTGAACCTTCAGTGTTAAGTTTGGAGTGTAGTACCATTCGTAAAGATGATTGTGTTTCGTTGGGTAAACATTATAAAGTAGAGACTAAATCAAACTGGTAAAAGATAAATGTAAAAAATGCCGTAATTAGATGTTTGGTGGAAAAGTCAATTTTGGATGAGTCTGCATTCCAACTGTGTGAGACGGAGGAAGATCCAACAGTAAAGTTAATAGAGTTTCAGTTAGAAAGAGAGAAGCTGGAGTGGAAAATTAAGTTAAGGTTGCAGGAAAAAGAAAAAGAGAACAGAGATAGAGGAAGGTCATTCCAGTTAGAATTGTTGGATAAGAGAGCTACTCTGGAGTTGTGTAGTGTCAAATATGATGTAATTAAAGTGATGAAGTCTTTGCCAAAATTTAAAGAACATGATCAGGAAGAGTTTTTCATCCAATTTGAGCAGAGTGTCACAACACTTTCCTGGTCTCAGCAGTATTGGCCCTTGCTGATCCAGTGGGTCCTTGTGGGCAAAGGCCATTCCACTTACTTGTCCCAAACCAGCTCTCAGGAAAATGAGTATTCTGTGGTCAAGGAAGCCATTTTGAAATCTTACCATTTGACAGCAGTCCTATAGAGATAAGTTTAGAAATACATTCAAATTGCCAGATCAGTCATATATTGAATATGGTTACAATGTCACTAATTTGCTCAACAGATGGCTATCGGCTAGTGGAGTTAAAACCTATGATGAACTTTTTGAATTGATTGCACTAGAGCAGTGTTTGAGAGGTGTCCCCACAGACGTCCGTATGTACGTTTGTGAGAAGAAGGTTACAACTATTGAGAGAGCTGCCATTTTGGCTGAAAATTTCAGTCTTATTCATAAACATAAAGTTAATGAGGTTCCAGGCCCAGCCATGATTCCAGCTCAAGGTGGTAATAAACCCTCTTTTGAGAATGTTGACAGAGGTTCTGATGGTCATGGTGGTAATGGATTTAGCTGGGTTATGACTTCTGTGTGTTTTTATTGTAGAAAGCCTGGTCACTATATTGCCTATTGTCCTAAGCTCAAAGCTAAGGAGTCCCATGATATGCCTGTTGCTAATTTTGATTTGTCTCAGCAGATGGTGTT
The DNA here is from genome assembly GCA_958450375.1 of Homarus gammarus. Classification (NCBI taxonomy): domain Eukaryota; kingdom Metazoa; phylum Arthropoda; class Malacostraca; order Decapoda; family Nephropidae; genus Homarus; species Homarus gammarus. Next base: position 2,667,596 of record CAUDMG010001281.1, read on the forward strand.
GGTGCAGATGGTGTTGCTGTGGTTTCTGACCGTGTTTGTGTGGATCCTAAGTATTTGTTCCAGCCCTTTCAGTTTCCTGATTTTGTGTCCGTGTCCGAGGGTAGTCCTGCTGTCCCTGTGAGTGTTTTGAGGGATACTGATGCTTCACTCAGTATTTTGTTGAAAAGTGCTCTTCCATCTGTGGAAGAGGCTTATACTGGTGAGCATGATAATAATAATAATAATAATAATTAACGGTTTATTGAAAAAATTCTGCAGCCCGAAGGCTGAAAATATACATTGGACATAAATGACTTATTACATACATTGGTGGTTTAACAAAAGCCTTCAATAGAGAAAGGTAAAGGAACATACAGTGAACATACAGATTAATGTAGGTGTTGAACAGCAAACTCGTAGTGTAGTAACTCCCTCCCAGATTGTGTTAGGAGGAACTCACGTGGTGTAGTAGTTCCCTCAGATGGTGTTATGAGGGACCTGGCGTGGTGTAGTAATTCCCTCCCAGATGGTGTTAGGAGGAACTCACGTGGTGTAGTAGTTCCCTCAGATGGTGTTATGAGGGACCTGGCGTGGTGTAGTAATTCCCTCACAGATGGTGTTATGAGGGGCCTGACGTGGTGTAGTAATTCCCTCACAGATGGTGTGATGAGGGACTTGACGTGGTGTAGTAATTCCCTCACATATGGTGTTATGAGGGACATGTGGTGTAGTAATTCCCTCACAGATGGTGCTATATGAGTGAGGTTTGGTCTTAGGCCTTCCTATCGTAGACGGATTAACACATCGCTGGTTGTTGTTGGGTCTCAAGGGCCGTTATCACTGGGTACCTGGGACCTCCCTGTGTGAAGGTTAATTTGGGTACGACTGTTACTGTTGAGTTGTTCTCACTAACTTAAGCACTGTTCACCATTGTTCACCTCTGTTTAACACTGGTTCCGTTGTGTTGTGTTAGTGGAGGGAGTAACGTTCCTCTTGGGAAATGATATAGCTGGTAGCCTTGTTGTTCCGGATCCTGCTGTAGACCTTGTGAGTAAGTGTGGCGGGTTATTCCCTTCTGGTGCTGTAATCCGTAGTCAAGCTAAAATGGTGACATATGAGACAGATGTGAGTGATCAGTGTGATGTTTTGCCTGATTATGATTTGAATGGATTGTTTGATGTTAAGCCAGAACAGTTAGATGCAGGTTTAGTTGATCAACCTGTTAGTGATGTGTCAAGCAGGCATGGGGAGATTACGTTAACTAGTTAAGTTAATTAAAAAAAATTTCCAGTTAAGTTAAATTAACCTGATTTTTTAACATTAACTAGTGAAACTAATTTTCATTCTTTCCAGTTACGTTAACCTGATTTTTTGATGATTTACTAATTATGATTTTTCGATTACCGGGGTAATAGAAGTTAACCAGTCTGTGTCAAATTTGCTTAGGGGAATTTTCATGTGGATTATATAACTTAATATCCTGTAAATGTTTTCCAGAAGAGTCAATGAATACTGTAGTTTTAATACCTGAATAGCCAAACTGAGTCAGGCAGTCTGTTGTACTGTACAGGAAAGTCAACAGTATGGATACTCACTGGGAGCAAGGGCTGGTATGTTATATATATTTTTTTTTCTAAGGAGTTTACTGGTAATTAAATTTTGATTAAGTTAAGTTAAACTATTATTTTAAAAGTTAACAAGTTAATCTAAGTTAATTTAACTTAACCGTTAACTTGTAGAAGTTAATAATTAAGTTAATTAATTGTCCCATACCCGGTGTCAAGTAATTTAAATACAGATTCTAAGGATCGCGTGAATGTTGATTTCAGTAGCCTTCCTGTCACAAGAGAGATGTTGATTTCTGCTCAAAAGTCTGACCAGTCGTTGGTTCCGTTATTTGCTAGGGCCGTATCAGAACCAGAGAGCCATTATGAATCTAGTACTTCCTCAGGCATAGCAGATTTTTGCCATACATGTCATGTATGCCAGTTAGCTGGTAAGCCCAATCAAGTATTGTCACCTGCACCTTTAAAACCTACACCTGTTATTAATGAACCATTTGCAAAAGTAATCATTGATTGTGTGGGTCCTCTTCCTAAAACAAAATGTGGTAATGAATATTTGTTACCGATGATGTGTGCTTCCACTAGATATCCAGAAGTTATACCTGTGCGGCACTTGCTTTATATTACATTATATCTTGGCTTATATTATATCTATTGTATGTTACTGGATGTGCTTCACAGTCTAGTTTGGGATTCTCACCAAATGAACTGATATTTGGCTGGGATATCCGTGGTAACTTGAAACTATTGCATGAGAATTGGGTAGAAGAAGATGAAACTGCAGAAGATGGAAAATTTAATGTTGGGAATTATGTGCTTTTGTTCTTAACCATTAGGAAGTTTCCCCTACAAGCTAAGTATCAGGATCCCTTTGAAGTTTTGAGTAAGGTAGGAGATGTTAACTATGCCATAGCCACGCCTGAAAGTATGAAGACTAAAAGACTAGTTAGACCTGATAAGGTGGTGTTCAATACTGTGACATGTGATGGAGTGGAGGAGGATGAGTTACCGAAGCATGACTTTTGGGAGTTGAAGGCCGATATCAAACTGAACAATTCTGATGTGCAAAGTGATCCTTCTTCTAAATTGTGCCGTCTACTACAGGACCAGAGGAGCGATGTAATGTGTCTCCAACAGGAATTCAAGCCCATCTTTGGTGATGTGCCACAGCATAGCCCAGTGATGACCCATGGTGTTGTGTTGGTGGGCGACGTAGCCCCAGTGAAACAAGTACCCTACCGCTTGTCTTTCCAGAAAATCAGCTTTCTGAATGACGAGGTACAGTTCTTGATTGACAATAATTTAGCTGAACCTAGTGACAGTGAGTGGGCATCCCCTTGTGTTCAGGTACCCTTGTCAGAGCGGGCAAGACACATATCGGCATTTGTTATCCCTTATGGCTTGTATCAGTATACCGTTAAGCCATTTGGTATGTAACACCCCTCCAACTTTCCAACATTTGATGTCAGCTGTCATTAATGGTTTAGATGGTGTCAGAGCATGTCTTGACAACGTAGTTGTGTTCTCTTCCACAAGGAGTTAGCATATTGAGTCACTTCGTTGTCTGTTCAGTCGTCTTAACCCTTTAACAGTGGGAGGTTACCCTAAGCTAAATAAAATCGTCTGGCGGTAGCCAGAATAAAATGGCAATGATAATAATAATAATAATAATTAACGGTTTATTGAAAGAGCATGGCAGCTGGAAGGCTGAAATTATACAGTTACATAATTGGGGAATGGGTCTCTTGATTTACAAATAATATGCAAGTAACATAAGTGATACAAATATGATATACAGTATTACCCCGCCTAACGCAGTTTCACTTAACGCATTTTTTCATATACGCGGTGCCTCGCCAGAGCTGAACTTTCACTTAACACGGATTTTTTCCACATATACACGGTGAGTGTCCGGCTTGAGACGCTATTTTTAGATTTGCCCCACCCGCCACCCTGCCTGACTGCCTGTTTTAGCTCATAAAATTCATACACATTACCCGGCCAGAATATAATTTACATTGCTGGAATTCTTATAATTTGGTGATCATTTTCAATATAAACATCATATATTTTGCATTAGACATACAAATTTTAGATAAAATGTTTTCTCTGAGTAGATATGTTCTCTTTTGTGCAAAATATATGACATTTATATTCAAAATATTCCTGGTCTTACAAGGAATCCAGCAATGTCAATTATATTATCCTAACTTTAGTTTGAGGTATTATTTATTACTAAAGTTAAATATTCTGGTTTTCCCACACATCTCCTTGGGACGGTTGGTGGGGGGTGGGGGGGGGAGGGAGGGACCGACCGATCATCTGTTACCCTGTGAAGAATATTTTTTTTTTTTTATTAACTGAAGATATTTGTTTTAGCTCATAAAATTCATACAAATTACCCGGTCAGAATATAATTTACATTGCTGGAATTCTTATAATTTGATGATCATTTTGAATATAAACACCATATATTTTGCATTAGACATACAAATTTTAGATAAAATGTTTTCTCTGAGTAGATATGTTCTCTTTTGTGCAAAATATATGACATTTATATTCAAAATATTCCTGGTCTTACAAGGAATCCAGCAATGTCAATTATATTATCCTAACTTTAATCTGAGGTATTATTTAATACAAAATGTTAAAATTTATTTTTTTCACCCAACATCTCTTGAAGGGAGGATTGGGACTGACCGGGCGGTTGGAAGAGGGGGGGAGGCAAGGTGGGGTACTTTGATTGACAGATAGTGTCGTGAAGAATATTTTTTTTTTTATTAACTGAAGATATTTGTTTTAGCTCATAAAATTCATACAAATTACCCGGCCAGAATATAATTTACATTGCTGGAATTCTTATAATTTGGTGATCATTTTGAATATAAACATCATATATTTTGCATTAGACATACAAATTTTAGATAAAATGTTTTCTCTGAGTAACTATGTTATCTTTTGTGCAAAATATATGACATTTATATTCAAAATATTCCTGGTCTTACAAGGAATCCAGCAATGTCAATTGTATTATCCTAACTTTAGTTTGAGGTATTATTTATTAAAATTTAGTGGTTTTCCCCAAAAAATTTCTCAGAGAGGGAAGAGCCAGCAGTGTAGTGTGAGAAGAGAGGGAGGGAGTTGAGTCCATTATTTGAATGGACATTAACTTGGCGACTGTATTTTTCTATTTCTCTTAAGTATTAATTGTGTGCATGTACCATCATAAAATTAAGATGTTATTTTTACTACAACATAGTTATGTGTCGTCAAAAAGTGGAGTTTGGGGGTCGGGCCGGTTTCTATTGGAATTAATCCCATATGTTCTGTTGTTCACTTAACGCGGGACCCTCTGGGTTCTATTGACCGCGTTAAGTGGGGTACAACTGTATAATAACTACGTGGGTAGAAGCTCAAATTACAGGGCATTTCAACAGAGTGACAGTGCAACAAGTAAGGTTGACTGCGAGTGAATACACTGGTAGATTACAAGTTATTGATAATTTTTACAATGGTTATAGACGCGTTGAAAGGGTTAATAGTGCTCGGCTCACTGTTAACCTTCTTAGGAGTGAGTTTGGCCATGCCAAACTAGTGTTTTTGGGACATGAGATTGCCTATGGGACAGTGGCCCCAGTCCAGGCTAAAGTTGAGGCCATTGATACCTTGTCCATACCCACAAACCGTAAGGCAGTCCAACACTTTTTGGGTATGGCAGGGTATTATAGGAGAGTCTGTTCTAACTTTTCTGATGTAGCTGGACCATTACCTGATTTATTTAGTCCTAAAAGGGATTTTGTGTGGACGTAAAGTTGTCCGGAGGCATTTGAGAAAATTAAGGCAATTTTAAAGTCTAAACCAGTTTTATGGGGACCAAACTTTGACAAGCAATTTGTTGTACAAGTAGATGCGAGTGACGTAGCAGCTGGGGCAGTTTTATTGCAAGAGGGTAATAATGATGTTTTGCAGTACAGTATCTTACATGTCAACTAAATTTAAGCCTCATCAAAAAAATTACTCTACCACTGTATAGGATCCACTTGATAACACTGTCGAAGACTCACTAGAAGGGATACTTCAATATTTGATTTTAACTTCATTTACAAGAATAAGGTTTTAACAATACTGTAGATGCTGTATCGTGACATATCTCGGCTAAATTTTCCGACACATAGTACCTGGCACACCGTGAGGCTCACTGACCTGAATAAAAACCAATACTGTAGTCTTTTCAGAACTATTGTAAATTAGCATATTGATGAGTGTGTTTTTGTGAGTTCATTACTGAGTGTGATTCAAATATTATTTCTTGTGAGTCATGTGCAAAATTTTCTTTTAAAATTCTTGATCGTCAGTTAAAAGACCAGAAGTATAGGGTTACTGTACCGAAACGTCCCTCTGTATAGGCCAATTTCCCCTCAAGTTTGACCTCCTCCTCCTGGGCCATGAAGTCCCCCATCTCACCCCTGGGCCAGTGTCCCTCCATGCAGACGGTGAGGGTGTGAGGTGCATCAGGCAGAATAGTCACAGGTTCTTCAAAGGTCACCAAGAGGCCCTCAGACGTGGCACTCTTTATTACATTGCCTCCGCCGTCCTTCACACTAACCGTAGCACTTCCTGAGCTTGGGTTAATGGCCTTACATTCCACTTTCCCTAACTGGATGGTGCCTACTGTTTTCATGTTCATGATAAGGATCTGCTCGTGAGAACTGTGCACAAAAATACTACCTCTTGCACTTTTTTTTGATCTTGGAAAATTGTGTAATGTATTGAGGGTAATTTTTCTGAGAAGACTGTCGTGGAAGCACAGCCTTTTCTCCCGGATGTGGCAGCAGATGGCAGGTAAGGGCACATCCCTCACCTCCTTGATGTTCATGAGGATGGCACTGGACTCCTCCAGGGTGAGGACGTTGGCAGGCATTACGTGCTCCACAAATTCATCGGTGGTCATGGCTAGAAAACGCACCATAGGTAGGAAATCCTCTATCTCCTGCCGAAGGTTTCCCGACGACGTCTGCGCCCGACCCCTGCACAGGAAGGATTGAAATAGAAGTTCATACTATAAAAAAAATCAAGACATTACTTTTATAAAATGTGGTCTTAATTATCACTATTATTTCTGTTGTTGCATCTTAATGACACATTAACTGAACCAAACACTGACACTTTGCAATTTTTTAACCACTTATACACAGGATCCCCTCTGCGCTGAATAAAATCCTCTGGCATTAGCCAATTAGAATATTAGAATTGGAGCCCCCGTAGTGGAGGGGTTAGTGGAAATTGTCTATTAACATTTATGGACATTATTGGAATATCTATCCGGCAAAAGCTATGCAAAATCTAACTTGGTAAACGCCCTTTTTTCATCATTTACAGTCATTTTTTTTAGTAAACCAATATTAACGAAATTAAAACCGCCCTTTGTTTCAACCAATCAGGTGTCAGCGGGGATGGAGAAGGAGGGAAGCGCGCAAGAGGCGGCTAGATTTGAATCAGTTTTCGAAATGACTTCTCTGTGTATGGGTGATTCCCGACAGAAATGAAGCTCAAATTCGTTCGAATCACACAAAAAATATACCGGAAAAACACATTGCCGAAATGAAAAGCGGTGCCGGATACATCTTCAAAATTTACGACCCGTTTATGTACAGGATCCCTTCTGTGGTGAATGAAACCTTAATTGAGTTATCCAAATGAAATCCCCCAAAGTGGCATCCCTGCAGTGAAGGAGCTAAAATTCATCAATCTTCCTTTCTGCTTAAATATACTACAGTAAAACCTTGATTAACCGACCCTCGATTAACCGACTTTCGGATTAACCGTCGATCCCGAACCCCTAATTTTTTTTTTTTACGGGGATTAGCCCACCCGGGCACAGGTCACTGACCCACATCGAGGCCTGGGGGGCGATAATGTTAATAATGATCATAATAATAAAGAACCATGAAGAAATGCAAAAATGAAAAAAAAATCAAGAGTGAGAAACAATGTACTCGTATGTATGTTGTGTTGTCAATAGTAAGAGAAACAATTGAGACCCTGCAATTGTGTGTAAATGAGGCAGCAAGTCAGATCAGCAACCTGGGACTTGGTCACAATTTTTGTGATGACATATGTTCTTTGACTTTTCCATTTTTTATTCACGGTTTCTGTGCTGGTTCATATTTATTCACTAAAGTGGTTAATGTTTTTAAGCAAATTCTATTGAAATATGAATGGCAAATGAACAAAAATGAATAGAGGGACTTAAATGAGGTAGGTTAGGGAAAGGTACTTTGAAAATGTATGTTTCATTTCCCTAGACTTTATGTACTATTATCCGACCTTTTCGATTATCCGTCGGCCCCTTCCCCCCATATGTGGTCGGTTAATCGAGGTTTCACTGTATGACCAATTGCAATGTAGATTTTGATATTTAAAACAGTGTTGATAGGAAAGATTAGGGAGTGTGATGCTTCTTAACAGTTACCGTGTAGTGGATTCCTTCCCTACAAGCACCGAACCTTCTCGAATTCCCCAGCCTACGCCTCCAGCGCCACCCACGGAGCGGGGGTCAACTATCTACCCACGCCTACCCCTGCCTTATAAGGCCTGACACCGCCGTGCGGCTGCCGCTCCCGCCAGCGTCCTTGGCGTCCCTCAAGCTGCGTGCCCTCACTATGGGCACTCTCACCACCCAGCTCTCTCTACTCAACACTTATTACCATGTTACCTACCCAGCAACAAGCTGCATTGTACATCTAATACAACATGTATACAGTGAGCACTTTGTGAGTTTCCTTTCTCCATCCCATCCTGAGTATGAACCAATATCTCATACCCCCACAGGCAGAATAGTCACAGGTTCTTCAAAGGTCACCAAGAGGCCCTCAGACGTGGCACTCTCTATTACATTGCCTCCGCCGTCCTTCACACTAACGATAGCACTTCCTGAGCTTGGGTTAATGGCCTTACATTCCACTTTCCCTAACTGGATGGTTCCATAGACTTTATGTACTGTACTATTAACCGACCTTTTCGATTATCCGTCGGCCCCTTCCCCCCTTACGTGGTCGGTTAATCGAGGTTTTACTGTATAACCAATTGCAATGTAGATTTTGATATTTAAAACAGTGTTGATAGGAAAGATCAGGGAGTGTGATGCTTCTTAACAGATACCTCACATAACATTTATAAAAGGATTATACCATTGAAGATGCTCAGTTCATGTTTAAACATAAGTGAACCTATTTAATACAAGGAATAACTTCAAAAATAGCCCAGCGTAACGCCAATGTAACCTTTCATATAGAAAACATGTAAATGAAATAAATGGAAGAAAATTTCCGGGTGTATGTGCACAAAAAAATGTAATGGAATATAAAAAATACGGACTAGGATGTTATGGGTTATTGGGCGTATTGTTACAGGTAAATAAAAAAAAACACGATCGGAGTTATAGGATGATGCTCAAGCCATTTTAAAGTGAATTCCAAACCAAACTTTTGTCTGTGTTATGACTGTGGGACTCGAAAATACGTAATTTGACCAAATTTTGGTATGACTGAGGCAGGTCGTAAGTGCGGGTGGTCGTAAGTCGAGTAGGTCGTAAGTCGGGGAGGCGCTGTATTTTACTCCACAGCGTTTTAGCTGGAAATTGATATTTTTTGAGTGTTGTACTTTTCGATTTCAAGTTTGGTTCATCATGTTCATTTGTTGTTGTTTTTATTTTGCCTTATATGGTTAAGTTAGGTTTACTGGGGAGACAGCTCCCCCACCCTAGGTGCAAGGTTAGGTCAGGTCCTTCTGGTTTCTCTGGTTAAGTTAGGCAAGACATGTAGAGTATATTAATATTTGTGATTCATTAGGTTAGGTTTTATGTAGTGAGGTATGAGCATCCTCTCCACCTATGAGCTTCCTCTACACCTATGAGCATCCTCTACACCTATGAGCGTCCTGTACACCTATGAGCATCCTCTACACCTATGAGCATCCTCTACACCTATGAGCATCCTCTACACCTATGAGCATCCTCTACACCTATGAGCATCCTCTACACCTATGAGCATCCTCTACACCTATGAGCATCCTCTACACCTATGAGCATCCTCTACACCTATGATCATCCTCTACACCTATGAGTGTCCACTACACCTATGAGCATCCTCTACACCTATGAGCATCCTCTACACCTATGAGCATCCTCTACACCTATGAGCATCCTCTACACCTATGAGCATCCTCTACACCTATGAGCGTCCTCTACACCTATGAGCGTCCTCTACACCTATGAGCATCCTCTACACCTATGAGCGTCCTCTACACCTATGAGCATCCTCTACACCTATGAGCATCCTCTACACCTATGAGCATCCTCTACACCTATGAGCATCCTCTACACCTATGAGCATCCTCTACACCTATGAGCATCCTCTACACCTATGAGCATCCTCTACACCTATGAGCATCCTCTACACCTATGAGCATCCTCTACACCTATGAGCATCCTCTACACCTATGAGCATCCTCTACACCTATGAGCATCCTCTACACCTATGAGCATCCTCTACACCTATGAGCATCCTCTACACCTATGAGCGTCCTCTACACCTATGAGCATCCTCTACACCTATGAGCATCCTCTACACCTATGAGCGTCCTCTACACCTATGAGCATCCTCTACACTTATGAACATCCTCTACACCTATGAGCATCCTCTATACCTCACATTTCATTCCCAACCTTTTTTATTCCATTTAATTAATCTTCTGGTGAGAAGAGGTCTGGGGCATCCATTCTCATTAATTTCATCTTTTTTTTTATATTTTTTTTTTATGGGGATTAGCCCACCTGGGGCACAGGTCACTGACCCAAATTGGGGCCTTGGGGGCGAAAATGTATTAATAATAATAATTCATAGTAAATAAAATTTATACCTGTAATACAAAATGTAAAATAAAATAATAAATTAATGATAATAATAATAATAATACAGGTTGTACCTCTCTAGTCCGGCAACCTCGGGACCTGACTGGTGCCGGACCATGGAAATTCACCCTTTTCCTGGATAGATAGTGACTTGTGCTTAAGCTTGGAAGCACTAGCACCACTTTCTCTGCGTCATGGTTTTTTCAAGACATATTGAAGGGTTAAATGTCGTACAGTAGCTTCTCAAATTTCGCGAGTTTTTAATTCGACGTTTTCTATTTGAACACAATAAAAACAACACATTTAAAAATTTTGACGGCGGAAACTCGAATTTCGACGGGTTTGAACGGCCCGCCAACGTTCAGACGACGTGCACAATCCTGTAAACAGCGTCATTTCTCTTATGTACAAAAGATTCATTATTGATTATTACTGAAAGTCTTTTTGATTGAATTAATGTTTGTGTGTGCAAAATGAGCAATACAATTCATTAATAATACGTAGAATATTAAAACACGAAGAAATGACACAGCATTGTTTTCGTTGATTACAAAACCAGTGACTGACTGGTTCTACATATAAAACTGAAGAAAATAAGACCTTGGTTGTAGCTGTAGTAAAATTAATATGGTTGTTTTAAGTAATGTTATTTAATGTTAATAAATGGAATAATAGAAGTAGGTAACGATAATGGTAAAGAAAAAAAGAGAGATCGCGTATGTAAGGGCACACACGTGAAAACATATCGTCATTTCTTTACATACGAATATGAAAGCAACACTTATTTACAGTTCATATTCATTTTAATTAATGTTTCTGAATTTGTTTTTATTGAATTAATGTTTGTGTGTGCAAAATTAACCATACAGTTTATTAATAATGCGTGGAATATTAAAACACAGGAGGAGACGAGACGGCTGCCGGCATTGTTTATGTTAAAGCTTACAAAACCAATGACTGATTGGTTCTACATATAAAACTGAAGAAAATAAGACCCTGATTATAGCTGTAGTAAAATTAATGTAAAAAAATTAATATGGTTGTTTGAAGTACCTGTAATGTTATTTAATGTTAATAAATGGAACAATATAAGTAGCTAACCATTAATGGTAAAAAAAAAGTGAGACTGCGCGTATGTAAGTGCGCACATGTGAAAACATATCGTCATTACTCTACATAAGAATATGAAAGCAACACTTATTTACTGCTCATATATATTGAAGGGTTAAATGTTGTACTCTGTATAGACAAGCAGAGAGAGAGAGAGAGAGAGCAGCCGAACTGCCGGATGTAAACAAACCTTTATTTCCCGCGGCTTTGTTGTTGTTTTTTTTACGGGGATTAGCCCACCCGGGCATAGGTCACTGACCCACATTGGGGCCTGAGGGGCAAAAATTTGATACTCCTTTAATAATAATAATAATAATTCAGATAAGTAAAAAAAAAAAAAAAAAAAAAAAAAAAAAAAAAAGCTGCCTATCTACCTATTGGACAAACTAAAATAGTTCCAGACCACGGGAGTTTCCAGACCACAGAATGCTGGACTAGAGAGGTACAACCTGTAACAATAAAGAAATAAAAAAATGAAACAGTATATGTATGTTTTGTTGTCAATAGTAAGAGAAACAATTGAGACCCTGCAATTGTGTGTAAATGAGGCAGAAAGTCAGATGAGGAACCTGGGACTTGGTCACAATTTTCGTGATGCCATATGGCAGCAGGGTCTACCATTAGACATCACATTTTGCTTCCAATATCCTCCCAGGTGGTAGTACCTCCCTGTTTGGTAGTTGCCTACTACCTACTACCTATGAACAACCACGAGCAGACACAATAAATTATTCTCAGACGGTCCACTAAAGGTCCAACCGCATTGCCTCCCGTGCTTGCGGGCTGTGTGTCACCAAGAGCTAGCAAATACTGTCTGAGCTTAACAAAGCCTTGGTCTTTAAACATGATTGAAAGCTTAGAAATGAACAAAGACAAAATAAAGGTTAGGACAAGGAATTTGAGGACATAATATGAGGTTCGTAAATCCGCAAATGTTTGTAGGGAAACTAAAAGACTGCAATGGGATATTCTAGGATTAAGTGAAGTAAGATAGACAAGTTCAAATAGAATTATATTCAGGTGGTGATAAACAAGAGAGAGGTGTTGGTATTGTCGTGAATCAGAAGTGGAGCTGTATTGTAAAGGGATACTGGCCAGTGTGAGATAGAGTTTTATTATTGATATTGAAACAGTTTATTTAGCAAGAAAAATTCAGATACAGTGTTGACAATATAACACTATTGATATGGCTGAGCCAATTGAGAGCCAGAAAGTCAAGTTTAATGCTAAACCCACGGACTTGATAACTATACAGGTTTTTGCACCAACAAATTATGGGTAAGATGAAGTCTTAGAAATTTTTTAAGAAGATTTAAAGAAAACCAAAACCAAACGTCTGATTTTAATGCAAAGGTTAGGTAAGGGAACGTAGCAACCAGAAGTAGGATCACGTGGATTGGCTAATAGAAAGGGGAGAGGAGAAATATCAATTGACGTTTGTTAGGAAAACAAGATGATAATTGTAAATACATGGTTTGAACAACACCCTTAGCATATCTATACGTGGGTCTCACCCCAGGACAATGTAAACGACATAGTCAGGATTCAAATAGAATATACATTTTAAATGAGGAAAGATTCAGAAATTCAATAACCAGAACCAAGACCTATCCAGGGGCAGATTGTGGGGGTGACCACTTCCCAGGAATGAGTTTATTGAGGCTTAAACTTAAAAGAAAAAAACGAAAAGCATTATAAACATAATAAAATGGGATTCAGGTAAACTCAACACAGCGGCAGGGATAGAATATTAAATTAAAACCGAAAATATATTTTCAGTGTTGTTAGAGGGTGACTGATGAACAATTTAATAATTCAAAGAAGTGATGTTTGAGACTTGGGAAAACTTATAGGACATAGGAGGAACAAGGGATAACAAGTGGATAACAAATGAAATTTTAACGCAAATAGATAGACGAAGAAATATGAGAAGACAAAGTGAGACTTACATAAAAATTTTCAAAGAAATTCAAAAGGATTGATAACAGAAGGCAAAATTATAGGGAAATGTACAGAATGATCAAACAAATGAACCAGAAAAGAGTAATAAAAGGGGTGGCTCTATTAAAAGCCAAGAAAATAAGTTCGTGTTTGAGGCAGAAGAGGTAAAAGGGAGATGGGCAGAGTACATAGATGAACTGTACAATGATAGGGAGAGAGTGGAGGTAAGATACGATATAAAAATACTGATCAATGTAAGCAAGAGTGAGTAAAATTATAAATGATAGAGCATATGTGGTTAATCAGCTGCCATTATAATTTATAAAACAAAAGGGCAAACATGGGATATATTTCTATATATGTCAAAGAAGACCTTTACAGTGATTTAAAAAAAATAATTATTTCCTAAAAAGCTTAACAAGTAAGCTTAATAAGTCATGATTGAAAAGTTTTTTAATAATTCTAAGGTTAATAAAGTTTACTATAGAAAGTGAGTTATCTGGAGGAAAATGGATTTAGAAAGGGAAAAGGAACTAGAGAAACAAAATTTGGTTTGTAAATTTTGAGTTAAAGGGCTTTAGAGGCCCATAGAAATTTGTAAATTTTTCCTTTGTTGATTTTGAAAATCTTTTCATAAGGTAAAACACAATAAACTTATAGTGTTCTTGGAAAAAATAGGCATTAATGAAGGAGATATTAGAATTTTAAATAATCTTTACTGGCAACAGGAGGCTGCAGTGATAGTAAATAATAAACTTACTAATTGGTTCACAAATCGACAGGGAGTAAGACAAGGCTGTGTTCTATCTCCAACATTGTATAATATATATTCAGAATTCTTTATGAGAGAAATTCTGAGTAAAAATGATGAAATAAAAGTTAATGGTAAAGTAATATAAAATATACACTTTACAGATGATACTGCTGTTACCACAGATAGTAAAGAGACGTTACAAAAGCTCGTTAACAGATAAGTGGAAAAAAGGTGAAAAATATGGTTTAAGAGGTAATGCTGTAAGACCAAGTGATGATTGTTTCTAATTGGAAATAAATCCTAAAAAAAAAAAATTATGATAGGCAGCAGGGAACTTAACAAGTGGAAAGTTTTTGTGCTTTGGGGAAGTAACATTAACTGTGATGGTAGATGTTTGAAAGAAATCATTACAAGAATAGGTCGAGCAAAATTAACATTTTATAATATAAAAGACCAAATGAAAAGGGACATTAACTTCGAGACTCGCCGACTGGACAACGGAGGGGACGTACCGACCGACGGGAACAGCGACCGACCCGCGAGGGCGGACCGTTAAACACGACTCCACCGTTCAAATAGTGCGCATCCCAAACACCACTACCCTTCTGAACACGCGTGAGCCTGCACCAAAACCCGGCAATACCAACCAGACGTGGCAACCCAACCACACATTGAAACACTGTGATACAGTACAGCCATTATACCAACATGAGATATCTCACCTTCCAAATACTGGAAACTTTGACACCTCACGAACGCACAGAACTGACGATGTTAGCCTTCTCTCCCTACAGACCGTGTGGGTAGTCCACACACCTGCGGAGAAATTGCTAACTGTTGTCCTTCCTGATATGGTAGGAGGGCTATCTCTATTCGCTTTTATTTTTCCATTACTTAACCTGGCCGAGGCACCTGCTGATTGTTAATACTTCAGTATTCGTGCTAGCCCCCCCCCCCCCCCAGTGGTGCACACTTCACAGTGTGGGATTGTGTCTCCAGTGGGGGTCGAGGAAAAAACCTGAGCCAATCCAGCAGTGACGTCTGTGATAGTGCAGACACACCACTGTGCGGGGGTCGTCCTTAGGAAACTTTTTTTTTTTTGTACTGAAGGGTCTTCAATAACCTTCGTACATGCCAAAAGGAAGAAGTAAATCTGTACCTAAGGTTCCCAGCCATCCCAGCCATGGCCCTGCTCGTTCAGGCAGGGAGGTGGAAGGCGAAACAAAAAGACCTAAGACTGCCTAGACCACTGACAGACAGAGACCAGGAACCAACCACGGACAAAAGCAACTCGCAAAGACAAACTATGGAAGTCAAACCAGAGAACGGCAGAGAAATACACTTTCGGACTGTTGACACGTCCACCTCGTTTGACAAAATTAATGGCTTTATTATCCAGAAGGCCATTAAAGATAAAATTGGGGACGTGGAGAAAATCCGAAAGACGAGAAATGGCCAACTCCAAGTAACTGCTAAAGACAAAAAGCAAATGAGGGACGCCTTGAATCTGAAAACTTTCCATACAATCAAAGTGGAACCGTATATCCCACCGTTTCTCAATGCCTGTAAGGCTGTAGTTACCAGCTACGAATTCCAGGAAATGAGTAACGACGATATCGTGTACTACATGAAAGATCATGGAGTCGTCGATGCCTTCGTCTTTTAACAGGATGACCAAAGAGGGAGAAAGGAAACGTTCAACCACAGCTGTACTGATGTTTGATGGACTTATTAGACCTACCCGTGTCCTGGTAGTATATGAGAGAAGGCAAACCAATACAGTACATATATACCTTTGGACACTGCGGTAAGGCATGCTATAACTCCCAGGTATGCTGCAAATGTGCCCAAAGTGAATGCATAGAGACGGAGGAAAAATGCTACCACTGTTCAGGTCTCCATGCTGCCTCAGACAGGAAGTGCCCTTCCTACCTGAAGGAGTATCAGATCAGCAAGGTGAGAGCAGAGACAAATTTGGACTACAAGAAAGAGGGTGGAGAAGTCCCTGCAGACACCAACGCCTGGAATGTCCTTCGCATCTGCTGTATCTAAATCTATCTCATCCCCCAAAATGTGCACCACTGGGACACAGACAGAGACCAGGTCAATTGAAACACAAACAGACTCTACACTCACCGGATATCCAAACAAAGACTCATAATAACAAACAAATAAAGACGACGACAACTAATATCCAAACTAAACACCAAAACAAGACAAACGAGACTAAGCAACTTAAACAGTCTGTCGACATTGTTCACTTACCAGACACTTTGAGGTTCAGGTGAAGAGAAGGTCGCATCTGTTGACAGGATTAAAAAAGACCCCACAACACAACCAGTGTTTCACTGATGTGGAAACACTCCGGGGGCTTGGAACCCCTACCGAGCAGAAAGCTGGCTCTAACGAGCCAAGGGACTGCTCAAGTAAAAGGAGGGGACGTTCTCCTACAGGCAAGTCCCCCCCATGGGATGCAAAAAAGGAGAAATAAAACTCAAAACGCTCACCATTTCAACTCCCAGACTTAAAATTCAATATCATCCAGTGGAACTGCAGAAGTGCTAGGAATAAAAATGCACAATTTCTCTTACTAAAGTCATTATTTCGGCCAGACGTTTTTTGCCTACAAGAGACGGTACTTGTGGGTCAGGTCGACCCACCTGTATTAAACAACAACACGGCGTACAGGTGAGATAACCCAGCCCTATTTATTAAGAGTGAATTCGCCCAACGAAGAGTTGACTTGAACGTGAACTTGCAGGCTGTAGCATGCAGAGTCAAGTTTCGATCTGACTATGTAACCATTAGCTCACTATACTGTCCGCCGGGCGGGCTCATTGCCGAAGGTAAGCTTGAGGAGCTATTCAACCAACTACCAGGAAAAAAGAATGATCCTTGAAGACCTCAATGCTCACCATCTGCAGTGGGGCAGCGTCCGGGAGGGGGGAGCAGGTGGCTGCAACCATATTCAACTCCAACTTCTCTCTTGAATGACGGTAGTGCGACTCGAGCAGATGGGCGATTTGGTTCAGCATCGGCATTTCTTATGAGTGTGACGCACCAGCGGCTACTCTCGAGGTGCTCTACAACATTAAGAAAGCAGACTGGGGGTCTACTCAAGATCCGTTCATATAGACACCTTTGGAGAAGACATCAATACCAAAATTACACTCATAGAACAAGCTATAATACACGCAGCAGATTTAACAATTCTTAAGACTTCTGCAACTACCCACAAGGTTCCATGGTGGACACCTGATTGCCGACGAGTGATTTGTGAGTGCAATAGGCGGTGCCGTGTTTTCAACAGAACTCCATCTATGGAAAACCTCATAGAATAAAAAAACAACAACAAGAGCTAAAGCTAGGAAAGTTATCAAGAAGTGCAAGAGAGAGTCTTGGTGGGCATTCGTCTCCACTATTAACAGGGATACACCTTCTTCTCGGGTATGGTCTGCCATAAACCGGATAAAATCAAACAGAAGAAGGACCTTTATCCCACAGGTGAATAGTGGAGGATGAATTCTCGACGAACCCCAGGCCTCTGCCAACGCCTTAGGCCAGAAATTCGCAGATGCCAGTAGCTCTATAAATCCACACGTCTGCGTGTTCTGTGATCGTGCCGAGCTCGGGCATCTCTACTTCGAAAACGGGAAACAGGATTACAATCAAGAATTCTCTCCAGAGGAGCTTTCCTTAGCTTTGGAAAAGGGTAAGGGCTCTACTCCTGGACCCGACGGTATTCAATACGAGATAATTAAGCACCTTGACCAGGGAAACTTGGACAAGTTGCTAGAAGTGTACAATGAGATCTGGACGTCCAGAACGTTTTCAAACTCATGGCACTATGCCCATGTCGTACCGATCCCTGAGAGGGATAGATGCCCTACGAACACCAACTCGTTCCGTCTGATTGCACTCACAAACTGTCTGTGTAAGGTCACAGAACGTATGATAAAGCGTAGGCCAATGTATTTTTTAGAAAGTAACAACTTATTGAATGATCGACAGTGTGGTTTCTGCCAAGGTAGAAGCACACTAGATCATTTAATAAGCCTTGAAACAGACATCTCAAAGGCCGTTTGCAGTAAAGAAATATTAATTTGCAGTATTCTTAGATATAGAAAAAGCCTACGACATGACATGGCGAACTGGCCTCATGATGAAGCTCCAGGCCTTAGGTTTGAGAGGTAATTTACCTGTTTTCATTAGAAATGTTTTGCAAGACAGAACTTTTTTCGTCAAATTAAAAAATAACGTAATGTCAGACACATTTGTCCAAGAAAACCTAGCCCCACAAGGCAGTGGCATCGGTCCTGCACTCTTTCTTATAATGATTAATGATTTCCTATCAACAGTACCTAGCCTAAGTGACCTCAAATTCTCCTTGTTTGCCGACTATTGCGCAATCTGGCGCTCCTCTCGGGTCGAGAGATGGTCTGTACAGAGAGTGCAGGTCGGCCTAAAAAACGCTGAAGAGTGAGCAATACAATGGGGGAGTTAGACTCTCAGTTGAGAAGACAGTAGGAGTGGTCTTCACCAAAAAACGTAACGTAAATAACCCAGTATTGAAATTAAATGATACCCCTATTAAAATTCAGACTTCAATATAATTTCTCGGTGTTCATTCTGACCGGAAATTAACGTGGGAAAACCACATTAACGAGCTTGAAAGTAGATGCCTTAAAATCACAAACATCCTGAAGGTTTTATCAGGTACTTCATGGGGGGGCCGATAGGAAATCTTTTTTAATGGTATAAGACCCTGATCAGATCAAAACTCGACTATGGTTGCCAGCTGTATGCATCTGCAAGCGACACCACGCTCGCAAAGCTGACCAGAATACAGAACCGATGCCTTCGTCTATGCCTGGGTGCCTACAGGTGTACATGTTTAGAAAGACTGGAGGTCGCCCCACTCCATAACAGGAGGGATATGCTGACGTTAAGGTACTCGGGCTGACTGTGGCTAGGAGGCAAGAAACAGGGCATCCAGGTTGGTGTGCTGTCGCTAGCCCCCGCTACTTGCAACTGCATAGGTCCCACTCCTCGGCCGTCTGGCTCCAAACCTTGTGCCAGGGTGCTGGTGTCCATTTCGTTGTGTCCGCCATGGGAGAACCCCAACTTTCATGTGGAAACATCGTGGCCTACATCCTGATCTCCTAAAACAACTTTTCTATCAATTTCTAGAAGGATAAAGCGCCAGGCTCACATGTACACAGACGACAACGTTGGGGCCGGTATCTGGAGCACAGACGGGGAGTGGAGTTTCCTCTTGCCGCTGCATAATAATAATATAATAAGTGGTGACCTGTGGTGTAATGGTCGGCATCCTCGCCTCACTAGCAAGCGGACCCAAGTTCGATCCTTAGAAATACCAAGTTGAGGGTAAGAGGGTCAAGGGAAGGCGGAGACTGGGATGGATGAATGAAGTTAGAAGCCTTGGAGGAATGGTAGAAATAGCCCGAAAACGTTTGGAGTGGAGGACTTTGGTCGCCAACCCTCAAATATGAGGACGGTTCTCTGATTCGTTGACTGAGGTTAGGTTCTTGATGATCTTTTTGTTTTGAAAAAAAAAATATGTATTACCTCCACCATTTATGGGGTGGTCTTGATAAATTTAAGAATGTTTCTTGTACTGTATTCAAAAGTTTCCTATCTCAGCTACGGACTCCTGTTCTTAAATACTACACTTTAAAGTTTTCTGTTATAGTTTCGCTACGTTTCGCTAGGTTTGGTATTGTTTGTTTTTTGCATGTTTTGTCCCACAATTTCCCTTTAATTCAAAGCCCTGTCCACTAAATTTTTAACATTAGGATGATTACAAGCACACAAGATAATGAAATACTTCGGACAGCTATTGAGAAATGGAAAAAAAAAATTGCAAGGGAAACAGACTGATGAAAGTGATAACGAAGGAGGACTTTTGATATAGCAGCCAGCACCATAACAAATGTGAGGTTAATAAAGAACAGATGACGGGGAAGAAGATTAATGATAGCTTTGGCAAAACTGGGTTAAGTGGTTGTAGTAAACGTGGAAATTCCCGATAAAACTACAATAACTGACAAGGTGCGAAGGTGTTGAATCGTTATTAAGTAAAAGGTGGACTTACCAGGCTAAGAGAGCCCTGAGGAGGACCACTTCTGTCGTGATATGTAGAGGCTGCAGAGAGAGATGCTTTAGTGCGCTCCTAGTCAACCGACCAAACTGTGGAGACGATAACACAGCTGTCGGCGAGTGGTTCACAACCTGGAATACAACCTTTAATATAACAACTTATAGCATAACAACACAACCAATAACATAGTAACCACTAGTATAACAGCCAACACAACCTACACCTTAACAACAACCTCTATTATGACAACACAACCTCTAGTTTAACACAACTTAAATTATAACAGCTCAATCTCCAGTATAACACAACTTAAGTTATTACAACACAACCTATATTATAACAACCTTTATAATAACATTACAACCTCTAGTATAATAATACAACCTTTTGGAAGACAACTCATTATCTACAACGTGGAGGTTAATAGTAACACTACCATAATTAATATAATAACAATATCTACTTTACTATAAGAATACAACAACTACAAAAACACAACACCTGATATTACAACATTTACAACAACACAACATTTACAAAAAACACCACAACAGTACACCAACGAATAATAAATATAACTATCTTACAAACGTTCCCAGTGACATGTACAGTATAGAATTATCTGACACTTAATTCTGTACATTTTATTTTATATCAGAAGATAATAGTTAAGTTACTATTGATACTGTTATGCCATCACTCCTCTTTATCAGTATTCTGCCACTAGTCAAAATAAGAGGCGAGGCTTGATCGTGATAGCATTGAGAAACACCCCTGCCACTGAGAGTCTCTGTAAGGATGTTATTGAGAGTGCAGAAGAAATTTAGCCTACAGTAGTCCATGCTAGCTTCTCCAGTATCTTACTTACGGCTGGGAGGATTGATATGGGGCGGTAAGTCTGGAAAAGACCTTTGTCCCCAGATATTTTATATGCTGGGTGAACTTTAGCAATTTTCAGTTTTTCCGGAAAGACACCACTGGAGAAAGAGGAGTTGCAAATGTGTAAGAGAACAGGTAGTAATAAGTGGGCTACTTTCTTAATGATGCTCATTGGTATATTGTCTTCGCCTGCCGTTGCATCTTTGGAAATTTTTTATGATGGCCAACAATCCATCTGCTGTGATAGGGGATAAGAACAGCTCATTTGGCTGTCTGTTTTGCAGGTAGGCTCTAAATTCCTCAAGGTGATTAGGGATGCTCTCTGCAAGATTTTTGCCAACATTAATAAAATACTCATTGAAATGGTTGGTAATGAGGGAGGGTTCCATTACAACTGAATCATTTATCATAAAAGCTGAGTGGGGGCCGAAGGTTGGGTGTTCCTGTTCTGAAAAGAGTTGCTTGATGCTGACTGGAGCTTATTTGTATAACAGCTACGCTTGGCATTTCTAGCTGTTTGAGTTACGCTAGTCCTGACACTTTGGTAAGCATCACCGAAAGTTATGGATCTTTTTGCAAATTACCTTTGGAGTTTGTTTTTCTTTTATCATTGTTCTTGATTTCACTTGCGTTATAGGGTTTAAGAATGGATACAGTTTTCACTGACTTAGTCTTGAGCGGGAAGCATTTATCAAAGCAAGCATTGAAGATGCAAGAGAAGTTGCAGCAGTTAACGTTAGGGTTGTCGGAGGCATAGATAAGATACCACCTAGCATTCAGTAAGGTGTTTTAAAAAAGGAGCACGTTGTCGGCGCTGTAGTCTTTGTATTTTATTGGGACTATACTAGACCTTTCAGATCTTGTGACTGTTTTATACATTACAAAAATTGGGACGTGATCCGAGATATTATCAACATTATGTAAGTGACTATTCTTAAGGTCAGATTATGTTAGGTTAGCATAGCTTATCAATGAGACTATTCATTTATAGTCATTAAACTTATTATTATTTACACATTCACAATATCTATTATTAATTATCAGACAAAATTTCCTCCAAAAGAAATGCATAAAAGTTACTCAGTGGCTATTCAGCCGTCACTGGTTGATTAGCCTGCTGTGGTACCTGAGAGTTTGTGTACTTTTTAGTTGATTACAGTAGCTTAGACCTCTCAAAGCTGTGTGGTCAGGTTATGTGACGGCGAACACCGCCACCAGTGTCCTTTCTTTATTTTCTTTTATCCTCTTCACCACTGATCGGCGCGTTAGCCGCTTGGGCGATCGGTCACGTCTCTGATTACTTTTAATTTTATTTTATCCTCTTCATCAACAGATCAGCTCGTTAGCCGCTTGGGCAATCGGTCACCTGTTACGCACTGTTGGCAAGTACTGGGCATGCACCGGCTCCTGAATGTACCTGAATCCGCTCCAGTGTTGGTCAAGTCTGGTCTTGAAAGAGCTCACACTCGGTGCCGTCACAACACTTTCTGGTAGATTGTTCCCCGAGTTCACAACTCCCACTCCGAAAAAGTTTGCCCTCACAGTTTTCTGGACTTGTGGCTTCTTCAATCTTGATCTGTGACCCCTTGTGGGGCGAGCGTCCGCCAGCTCCAAGTAAGGACACTTGACTGAGTTGTGCCCCTTGAGATGCTTACACACCTCAATTAGGTCACCCCTTGCCCATCTGTAGTAGAAGCTAGGCAAGTTCAGGCGCTCCAATCTCTCAGGGTAGCTGAGGTGCCGAAGTGTAGGCACCAGTCTGGTGGCCCTCCTTTGAAAATTTTCAACCAACTGACAGTCCCTCACATACTCTCGGGGACCAGATGGGGTGACAGTACCCCAGATGGGGAAGTACTTCACTCTTGAAGATCGTTACGAGGGACGGACCGTCTAGATATCTGAACGACCTTCTTATAAGACCCAATAATTTATTTGCCTGCTTTACCTTATCGCAATGGCCCGAGAACTTCTGCTCATTGTCAATATACACACCTAGGTCCGTCTCTCATTCGGTCTCAAATAGTGCAGTTTTTTCATCCCGTTGGGACATATGATACGCCTCTTTACCGTTGTTATGCCCCAGGTGCATCCTCTTACACTTCGTGACATTGAATCTCAGTAGCCATTTCTTCGACCATTCTTGGAGCCAACAGAGGTCCTTCTGCAGCTCTTCACAGTCCGCTTGGTTCTTGATTTCCCAAAATGACTTGGCGTCATCGGCAAACATTTGTATGGAGGAGTGTACTACATCAGGCATGTCATTTATGAAACAAACAAACAACAGCGGGCCCAATACACTCTGGTACCCCACTTGTGACAGGTATGGATGATGATTCGTGCCATTAATCACCACATACTGTTTGTGGTCATGTAGAAAGTCTTCTATCCACGCTAGGACATTTGCCCGAATTCCGTACCCTTCCAGTTTGATTTTGAGCCTTTCGTGGGGTACACTGTCGAAAGCCTTGGCAAAATCTAGGTATATATTGTCGATATTACCACCCCGTTCCAGAATATGGGTCCAAATATCCAATACCTTGAGCAATTGTGTTAAGCAGGAGCGCCCCGGCATAAAACCGTGTTGGCAATCCTTTACAAGGTTGTTTCGTAGTAGATGTTCCATCGCTGCATCTCTGAAAATACTCTCAAGTACTTTACATATTATGCTGGTCAGGCTCACCGGTCTATAGTTATTCGTGGAGTGACGATCGCCCTTCTTGAAGATAGGACTCACATAAGCCACTTTCCATTCACTGGGGACCTTTTGTTCATCCAGGCATTTACAGAACAGAATCTTCAGGGGCTCAGCAAGCTCGTTGCACAACTCTCTTAGCACTCTAGGATGCACCATGTCAGGGCCAGGACTCTTATGGACCTTTAGCCTGGACAGTTTATTTCTAATACCCTCTTCTGTGAACACAATGTGGGTCAGTGCTGTGTCTAACCGTCAGTTCTCAAACGCAGGAAGGTTAATCGCATCCTCTCTTGTGAACACAGAGGAAAAGGAGCTGTTCAATGCCTCAGCTTTATCCTGGTCAGAATCTGCGTAACTACCATCTTCAAGCCTCAGGTCTGATACTCCTCCTCGCGTTTTTAATTTCGACTTTGCATAGCGGTAAAACGCCTTTGGGTTTGACTTGACCTCACTTGCAACCAGCCTCTGGAACTCCCTTTCAGCCCTTCTACACTCTATCTTTGCTTGGTTTCTGGCTCTTGCATACATCCTCCTGTCAAGCTCATCGTTTGACCCAACCCAAATCTTGAATTTCTGGGTTTTCTTCTTAACTTTGTCGACCGCCGCATGGTTCATGTGTAGGTAGGGTGTGTCATACGGCGGCGAATTTTTTTTTTTGAGTTTGAAAAATCGGCCTATGGTATTAATGATGTAGTTCTATGTGCAGAATCATGTGATATCTTCAGATTTGAAAAGTTTTCATTTTTTGCTTGGTAAATTTTAACTTGAAATCTTTTGAAAATTCAGTATTCCCACCCTTTTACCAACACCACTAAATAGCTTATTTAAAGTAAAGTAAATGTATTAGGTTAATTTATTAGGATGAAAATGATCCAGAATAGTGAAACGAATGATCTTGACACATTTATTAAATTTAATATTCCTTTAGAAAACAAAATCATCAAATACAAAAACCGGTTTTACTACTACGACCCGGTGTTGCTGCACACCATAGAGAACATGTCTTTCTTGCTTCAGTTTCTACTCATCACCTCCCTGCTGACCACCTGAGCTCGGATGTTGCCTTCCCTCCTCTCCTGGCTGCACACATGACTGCTGGCCTCGCTCACTTGCTGTACACAACGCTCTATACTCTGGGTGTGCGAGGGCCAGGCAGGGACATGCATGGGGTTGTCCAGGAAAGCTCTGACTTGAACATTGGTGAGGCTGCAGGTAAGAGGGGGCTCACTGCCAGCCTGGATGTTATCCAGATCTATGAGATCAGTGAGGGTCTTGGCACCTAGATTGACTTCAGGAGTCTTCCTGACCCTGAAGGAATCGTCACCAACTGATTCGTCATGCCCAGATCCTCTCATAAGTCTCATATCCAAGATCTTTTTGACTGCCACTCTTCTCTCCTCCTCATCCTTACTGCAGAGCATTGTCTGCAGAACTGCCTCGGGATGAGCATACCAGGAAGATCTCCTCACAGTCTGCTCCACAATCTGAACAACCTTCCTTGGCTGACTCCTCAGGAGCTCAAGCTGGAAGAGAACATGCCTCGGACCTTCGGAGAACGATGACTTGACCTTGGTGTTGAACCAATTTGGCAAGTAGACACTCACGATGAATTGGACAATAAGTCTCAGGTTGTGAAGCTGGTTCCCTTTCAGTTTATGATGAGCGACCCAAATTCTGCAGAACCTGAGAGCCGTTGTGAGCCACCTAGAATGTGAGACTGGACCTATCTGCAGGTAAGCAAGTCTATCAGGCATGACCCCAGTTTTGATGGCACTGCAAATCATGTAACCATAGTACTGGTCAGTACTCAGGTCGTCAATGACAGTATGTGCAAGCTCAACGAGTGGAGGGCCAACTGTGATTTTTTCAAAGCTCGGATTTATTTCTAACTCAGTGGCAGAGTCCAGCATCTTGCCAAGAGGACCAGACCATCTGTTGTTTGAAAGAGTCTTGCCATCCAGCTCCTGGATCAGATGTCTGAGTGGCAACTCGTTGGTGTGGAGGTCACAAACAATCCAGACCAGCTTCCTCCCAATCTTCCGCTCTATCCACTGTATGACCCCCCCCTTGCCACCCTGTGTTCGTGTTGGTGCTGTCCCCTCCAATGGCCTGCAGGGTCTGGTCTACGTTCCTCTCTCTGAGCCAGTTCACAATGTTATCTGCCACTATCTCAGCTGGTTTCCTGATGTCATCTTTCTCTGGAGTGAAATGCCACAAATACTTCCCTCCTGGTTCACTGCAGCAGGAGTAGTGTTCCTCCTTCACCATGGCAGGGAACAACTTGTCAGAATCTCCAACTTTCATGAACACTTTAGTGTCATCCCTTCTCCCATCAAAGAACAAACAATTGATTCCATTTTCTCTTATCCCCTTATCAAACTCCTCTTCTAGGTTACTGACACGTTTCTCCTGAGCTCTCCTTACTTTGTTATGATCTATCACCAGGTGAACATCATCAGGTGTTATCAAACCACCGTCAACCCAGGCAGCTGTTGCTATCTCTGCAGTTTCTCTGAGACCAGTGTGGTGTCGCATGCTGGCCAGAGTTATGCTCGGGATATCTTTCCTATTTCGAATCTTATGCCTGGAAGGTTTGGGATCATTATTTTCTGGGTTAGGGACAAAGTCACCATTCTCCTGGTCAGCACTCGGATCAGCCATGGGGAAGTCATTAAACTCTGAATCAGCTTGACTCCAATCATCGGCCTTTTTTACCTCACCCTGGGCCTTCTCAAGTCTCTTTTCCTCGGCAACTCTTCTCCTCTTCTGTCTCTCTGTGGCAGCCTCCTGTCTCTTGGACTCCGGAATATCTTGGCTAGAAATCATGAGAGCCCCTATACTGCCAGTCTTCTCTCTCTGTGCTTTGACAAATGCCAGTTCGATCACAGGAATCTTCAGTTCACGCTTGCAAATACAGGAGATGTGGGCCTCGGATTTACAGTCACGATCGCATCCAAACTCAGGACAGAGAACAATTGGGCACTTGCAAGTAATTATGTCAAATTTCTGGTCCAGTTGCTTGGAAAAGCTGTCCTTAACTGCAAGTTTTCCTCTCCCAAGAGAGATATCTCTTGCCTTTTCCCAACTGGCTAGCAGTCTCTCACTAATTGACAGGATGGACAATATCTTGTCTGGTAATGGGAACAAACCCATTATCTGCCTCAGTGCAGGAGGCAATGATATTGGCCGGTGTAGGAGCGAGGAGCTTCTTGATAAGTTCAAGGCAGCCATAGATCGTATTAGGACTAAGGGAGGGATCCCTATCATATGCGGTGTCCTGCCTAGAAGGAGAGTTGGCAGTGAATGGTTGTCAAGGGCAGTTGGTGTTAACGACCGTCTTGACAGATATTGCAAGTCAATATCAGTCCCATTCATTGACAACTGGGACAACTTCTATGGCAGAAGGGACCTTTATGCTAAGGATGGGGTGCACCTGTCTAGGGATGGAGTAGCAACCCTGGCTGGGGCTCTAGAGGGGGCAGTTCAAAAGATATCGAAGTCTTTAAACTGCTAAGAGAACATAGGGGCACGGGGGTGGAGGAGACTGCAGTGGGAGCGGGTAAACAAGGCGAAAGATTACAGGGAAATAGTGTTAGGAATGATGACATAACTAAATTAGACAGGGAGTTTAAAACTAAACGCGGTAAGGGAAGGACTCAGAACACGACTAACTTAAATGTATATTACGCGAACAGTAGAAGTATGAGAAACAAAATGGATGATATTAGGGCCTTGGTATGTACCGAAGAAATCGATATAATTGCATTCACTGAAACATGGATCAACCTAGACACACGTGAATTACCAGTCGAATACCAAATTGCGGGTTACAAACTGTTCCATACCGATAGGCAGACCAGGAAAGGAGGCGGAGTAGCAATCTATGTTAGGGATAACCTGAAGTGTGAAATAAATAAGGAAATAAAAACTGAGAGGAATACAGAAACAATTTGGATAGAATTAAGCGACGGTCGGGAAAAATTAATCACAGGAGTAATATATAGACCCCCCAATCTTGACAGAGTCAATGAGCGACTTATCTGGGATGAAATGCGCAGGGCTTCCATACACAACAAAGTCTGTATAGTAGGCGACTTTAACCTTGGCCAAATAGATTGGACCGACCTTACGGGAAACTCAGAATCAGAGGATTTTCTCGAGACGATCCAGGACTGTTTCCTAAGTCAACATATAACCGAACCCACACGGGGTAATAATATATTGGATTTAGTTTTGTCAAACAGAGAAAACCTCATTAGCAATGTCGAGGTAGGGAACGAACTTGCAAACAGCGATCACAAAGAAATTCGATTCCAGTTAGATTTTCAGGGCAGACGTAAGGAAAATTCCACTAAAGTACCAGATTTCAGAAGGGCAGACTTTGACAGTTTAAAGAGGCAGCTGAGAGAGGGGGTGTCGCGCTTGGCCGTGAACCTGACAGATGACACCGACCTGATAACGAGATCTGAGATTGCCGAGTTCCACGACAATTTAAATAGTGAGTTACTTAATGCACAAAGGCAGAACATACCATACAAAAAACTCAGATCAAACAACAATGACCCTAAATGGATAAATAATTATTTAAAGAACATCATTGGCCAAAGGAAGGCTATAGGTAGAAGGATAAATCGTGGCGAAATTCACCTCCGGGACTATTATAGGGTATTGGCGAGTAGGGTTAAAACCGAGATAAGGAAAGCAAAGAGGAATAATGAGGTAAGGATAGCAAGGGAGGCAAAGACAAACTCCAAAGGATTCTACCAAATGTACCAAACTAAAACACGAGAAAAGATTGGACCAATACGGTCAGACTCCGGCGAGCTCACTGATAACGACGCAGAAATGAGCAATAATTTGAATAAATATTTTTCAACAGATTTCACCACCGAAAATTTAAAGATGATACCCGAGGCACCGACTCTATTCAGAGATAGTGAAGAAAACAAATTAAGTGAGATAGTAGTGACTAGTAACGATGTTAGTAAGCAAATAGACAAACTAAAGCCTAATAAGTCACCTGGTCCCGATGAGATATTTGCCAGAGTATTAAAGGAATGTAAGGAAGAGCTTAGTATGCCCTTAGCAAAGTTGTTTAACATGTCCTTAAAAACAGGTGTAGTACCAGAATCCTGGAGGATAGCGAATGTAATACCGATCTTCAAGAAGGGGGATAGATCACTATCCTCTAACTACCGCCCAATCAGTCTAACATCAATAGTAGGCAAATTACTGGAAGCAATCATTTCAAACTCTATTCGAAATCACCTGGAGAAGCACAGATTGATCAATGATTCCCAGCATGGCTTCACAAGCGGACGTTCTTGCCTAACTAATCTATTAACATTCTTTTCATCAGTTTTCGAATCAGTGGACGAGGGGCACAATTATGATGTGGTATATCTCGACTTTAGCAAAGCCTTCGACAGAGTACCCCACGAAAGACTAATTAGAAAGGTAGAAGCTCATGGCATCAAAGGTGACATCCTTAAATGGATTAGGGCATGGTTACAGGACAGGAAACAGCGAGTGAGCATTAACGGCACTAAGTCCCATTGGAGCAACGTCACAAGTGGAGTTCCCCAAGGCTCAGTACTTGGACCATTATTGTTTATTATATACATAAACGACATAGATATCGGCATAGACAGCAACATAAGTAAATTTGCTGATGATACTAAAATAGGACGTGTTATCAAATCTGACGAGGACTCGGCAAAACTACAGGAGGATCTAAACAAATTTTTCGAATGGTCTGAAAAATGGCAGATGAAATTCAACATTGACAAATGTAAAGTACTCAGTATAGGAAATGTAAACAGGGAAACCAGATACCAGATGAACAACGATGCCATAGAGAAATCCGACTGCGAGAGAGATTTAGGAGTAATGATAAGTAGGAACCTTAAGCCAAGTAAACAATGTGTTTTTGCTCGAAACAAGGCTAATAAAGTACTTGGGTTCATACAAAGGAGTGTTAGTTACAAGACTAGCGAGGTCATCCTAAAACTGTATCTTGCTCTTGTGAGACCACACCTGGATTACGCAGTCCAGTTCTGGTCACCGTATTACAGAATGGATATAGAATCCTTGGAAAGAATTCAGAGGAGAATGACAAGACTAATCCCGGGTATCAGGAACCTTGAGTATAGAGACAGGTTAAAGCATCTTAATTTGCACTCCCTTGAGAGACGTAGAGCGAGGGGCGACCTGATAGAGGTGTATAAATGGAAGGCAGGGCTAAACAAAGGGGACATTACAAAGGTACTCAAATTATCCAACCAGGAGCGAACTCGTAACAATGGTTTTAAATTGGACAAATTTAGATTTAGGCGTGAAATAGGTAAACACTGGTTTGGAAACAGAGTAGTGGATGAATGGAACAAGTTACCAAATATCATCATTAACTCGAATACGCTGAATTGCTTCAAACATAGGTTGGATGCTCATATGAGCAATAGGGGTTGGGTGTAAACGGGACTGCCCAGTATGGGCCAATAGGCCCGCTGCAGTTTCCTCCATTCTTATGTTCTTATGTTCTTATGTAATCTTCTTCTGACTTGTTATGACTGGAGGCTTGAACTGAGCGTTAGCCAGAGTGTATTGTGCCAAGACAGCTTTGGTCATATCGCTGGCAATGTCTTTGTTTGTGCAAGTTCTTTGGTTCTTTTCCCTGATTTGCCTGATTAAAACACCGTATCTCAAAGCATCTCTCAATGTAGGCAACTCCGACTTCAGGAGCTCTCTCCCAGACCCAAGATAGTGACTGAGATGGCTGGATTTTTGGTTCCTCGTCCTGACACAAGCAGCCATCGCAAATATTATCAACTTATAAATGCATCAGAATCTGAAACAGAAACAAATATTGTTAGTTGGGTTGTTAAAGAATGAAGTCAGAAAGCAATGTTCACTATTTAATTGTAATGCACTAATGCAGCTGTACGTTAGATTTTCGATAAATTTCACGCTAAAATTTACCTAGCAAAAGGTTGCAAAATATTGAAACTGAAATTATTTTCTGTTTATATACACTAAAATCTACCAAAAAAGTGATGGGCCATTAGTTTTAGCTGATCTTCCCTTCTATGACACACCCTAATGTGTAGGTATCCTCTCGTATTCCTAGAGGCACTGGGTTTGGTCTTGGGTATATATTTATCGGTCAAATGGGTCACTTTACTATTTATGATATTCAGCGTAGTGTCTGCGTTCTTGTTCCTTAATGAGCCAGGCCAGTTGATACCTCTCATCCCATTGTAATTTCCCTTGTAATATTTGCACCTTGGCCTGGCCTTATCCTGAACTAGGCAACAGTTCAATCTGAATGACAACGCTTTACGGTGACTGGTGCCAACTGGGGCAAGGTGTTCCAGTTCGGCCACCATACCCTCCTCTCCTCGGTTGTTATGATGAGGTCTAGTGGCTTGGGTGTTTGCTCCCCTCTGTAATGTGTCGGGTGTCTAACATGTTGGAACAGAAAATTATCTCAGAGTTTCTACAAAAAGAGTAGCAGGGTTATTCAAGTCATTTGAGGTGAACTCGTTTCTCCAGTCGATGTCGCCATAGTTAAAGTCCCCCATGATAAGGAGGTGGCTAGGGTTGAGCAGCGCCGCATTGTCTATTAAGGCTCTTAAGTTCCTTTGATTTAGTGGGCCACAGTTTGGGAATCTGTAGATACACTCAACAATAAGTAAATCCCCTCCCTTTAATTTATTTTTACACCACTTGGACTTTTCAAAAACATCCTCTCCCTTTACCCTCGCCTGGTTGGCTCTAAGGTCTTGCCTAGCATAGATAACCACACCCCTCTTGCATGTTTCTTGAGTTAGGTTCGTAAATGAGTCATATCCAGCAATACTGAACTCACATTCCTCTGGCTCGATTCTCCTGTTCTTGTACAACAGTTCTACAACTCCTACAATATCTGGTTGGTGTACTCTTAGTAGTGTTTCAAACTCCTTTCTCTTATCAAAGAACGTGTCAGTATTAGTGTACATGACATTCAAGCCAGAATTTGTTCTCGGTAACGTCTCTGCTCTTAGTAATAAACCCGCTCCCCCCACATTCTCAGAAGCTGCAGCCTTTGCTAAGTACACTGTATTTTGCAGGGTGTGGTTAGAAATGTCATTGTTTACACGGCGCTCGCCCCCTCCTGTCCGGTAGGCTGAGCTGGTGCCACCTCCCGGGTGGGGGGTTGAGTGGGTGGAGGGTGCACTGCTGCCCACTGGCCCTGTGTCGGCACACTTGGTTCCACTACCCTCCCCCTGAGTATAACCCATGTACACCTGTCCCCATTCCTCCTCGACTCCTCCCTCTTCTGCTTCAAGTCCTGCAGGAGCTTCTTGTGCTGTTCCCTCTGCATTACCGTGCGGTCTGGGTGAATGAATACATCCCGAAATGCCTCACTCCTTGCTAAGTTTTTTGCCTGCCGAATAACCCGCCATTTTTCCTCCTTGCTCACTAGTGTGATCCTGAGGGGGCGAGGCTTATCCCCTGCTTTTGTCCCAGCCTCCTCACATCCTGTGGGGTTGATGGCATCTTCAGAACCTCTGTACAAATATTTTGAAACTGCATCTTATCGTGTGTTACCTTTCTCTCAGTTCCCCCAGCCTGGCTCTCGGGGACTCCAAAACTATTACATTGTTCCTGCGCTGGAAAAGTTCCCGTTGTTCCTCCTCTCCCATAACAGTAGGTCCGTTAATTTTCATTTCTTCGACACACTTCTTCAGAGTCCCTAGCTGCTGTAGAACCTGTTCTGATCCTGCCACCCCACGTGGCCCTGCTAATGCCTCAGCATAACTCCTCTTAGCAACCACCTCCATTCTGTCGGCTACTTCCTCAGTCTGAGCAAGGATCTCTTTCTCAACTTGCTCCAGTTTGTCAACCAGCAGGGCTCCAGCTTTATCTATTTTCGTCCCTAGGGAACTCGTTCCCTTATGGCTTGCAATCGCCTCTTTCACCTTGACTATGCAGTCAGGGCAATACCAGCAGCAGCCTTCCTGCTTTACGGCAGTTAGCATCTTCCTAAACGTTGCACTGGTCAGGCCTGTATCCTCCATATCCGACGTCCCCCTGCAGTAATCACATATCATACTCATGGTGCGTTTGATAAGACCAAGACGTGAATACTAGTTCTGAGAACGAAATGTGTTTGTTTGTATCTGTTATGTACCTTGTTTCTGTGGATGTTGTATTGTATATTTTTATTTACGGTAAGCAAAAAATTCTAAATCTAGTTAATTACCCGAACAGTGTTACCAACATTGATACTGAACTCCTTCCAGTTGTCAACTCCTATTTATGAATTTCGCTAGATGCACACCTAAAAGTAGCATTAACTACACAGGCTTCCCTGGCAGGCGGTAGTGTCATTCATTTAGGCTTCCACACATTTGACACTGTCTCACTTGTCTATCCAGATTCTGCTGGGCTAGGTAGCAACACCTGCTTCAACAACGATTGGCCCCATTCATGACCAGCTTCATAGCCAACTCAAAGCAAGTGCTGAGTGAGTGCATCATGCATTGGTGGTAAGTTTTCAATTTCTCGTCACTTTTGTGTGAACAGAACCTGCCCTGCACTAACATACATTATCGCGATATATCTTTCGATGGATGGGAGGATGGCTGCCGTGCTATCTGGTGTTGGAGTTTGGGCAGTTGTCGGTTCATTGTAAGCTTGCCAAGCAATCCAAGTTGCACGCTTGCCCTTTTCTGTAAATGATGAGGTGACATCACAGCCAGTTAGTGCATGGGAAGCAGGCAGAGCTGAACGTCTTTCCTCACCTATTACCTCGGCCATCTGTGTAACGTCAAGATAAGGGAAGGACCGTCCCGTATCAAAGACACCCATTGCCTATTATTCTGTATCCTCGATGTACTTCGTCTGTAGCATGCAGAACCATGCAGGTGTCTGCCTCCTCATCTTAACATGGGGATAGTCCTTCAGTTGGATAGGTTGGTTCCGATCATATTACATGTTCCTGATAATAACCAATACAATACATGGTAACTCTTCCAGCTTGACCTGGGTACTGATAAAATGGCAGTTTTTTTTTATTTTCACTCTCTTCCAGAAAGCCCGGCCAATCCCCTAGGAGCATTTGTCTTCCATCAACTCGTCGTCTGGTACCACGTTCCCCCTTTTCTCTTGTCTCTGATTTCACGCTGTCTGCTTTGAATACATCAAACACCATGTCTACTCGCTTCACAGAACCTTTAAACTGACGCTTGATGTATTCCATGAGCTGGTGTACATATTCAAGTATCTGGCTTGACCATGTTGACACTTGCTGCTCCATCAAGAATTGCCATATCTACATTATGTTGGAAACTGTCACTCTCATGGTATGGTACTAAGTCTTCCAGAAGAAGAAGCAAGTTTGACTTAATTCCAAATCTCATATTTCCATAGAATCATAGACAGATGTTGGAAGAAGTCAGTAAGGTTGGTATCACGGACTTGACATGAAGAGAACAAACTCCGATCCTGTCGCACTGATGAAGCTGCTTTTGTGACCGGGGTTTGGTTTTCTCTGGTAGTCTCACTTTCTCTGAGACGCTCTTTGTGCGATCTACCACAAACATACAGTATTTTGAATAATAGTTATTCCTGTACTGTATAACAAATAATTGAAATATTAATGGGGGCTTTTTATATTTATTGCTGTTTGTAAGTGTTTAAAGTAAGATAACACATTAGAAGAGTAATTCTGCTACACCTGTCAACTTGGATTTCAGAAAGAATGACATATCGTACAGCAGTGCCAATATTGGGCCTGAAAACATGAGTAAAGCCACAAAAATCAAAGGTCTAACTACAATAGAAACTGAGATACTGAGTGCAGTATTTTAATGTGATGTTGCGGCCACTTTGAAAATGGCCATCACAGCCACCAGCAGGCAGTTGCACATTGCCTCCAAACTTTAAAATGTTCCTAGCATCAGTGTCGAAATGAGTCTGCCGTCTAACTAACGTATTGTCATTTCCGCCATAAAGGCGTACCTTAGGTATGGCGCCATAGGATAGCCCCTCAATTGCCTTAGTCCTCTTTGTGTGTCTGTCACTTCATGCTGATGTGTGTCTCGGTGTACTGTACAGCACACCGATCTGATCCTGTCTTAATTAGTCCTCTTTCAGTTTGTCATGTATTGCTATATGGTACAAGTTTAGTTTAGAATAATGTTGCAGTTTCCGTTTTCCTGTGGTAGCACTAATTAGAGGTGAACTGGAAGCCACATTCATAATGTTTATGGGCTAAGTTTTGAAACTGGGATATCATCGTAATTAACACTATGAGCTGTGAGCGTTAATAATGGACGAAGCTTGGGTATATCTAGCTTCCTAGAGCACACGTCCCAGTGGCGATAGCCAGCTACTTAATTGATGACTCTGTGGTCAAGGTGTGAGGGAACAGTGAGAATACACTGTCACATGTTCATAGAAAAGTTACCCCCTGATGTAATTATATAAACCTAATGTATGTAACCCACATTTATATAAGTATTGCTCTTTGTTAGACAAGGGCTTGTGGGGTAATGGATGTTTGGGTTCGAGACTCAAAAATCACGATGTGCTCTCTGTATACATGTTGTATTGGATGTACAATGCAGCTTGGTGCTGGGAAGTGGCAGCGTGGTTACAAGCGTGATGTAGAGAGAGCTGGTTGGTGAGGGTGCTCAGAGGAGGACAGCTTGTGGGTCGCCATGCTCGCCGGCGGGAGCGAGGATCGCCAGGCAGGAGGAGGAGGAGGAGGTGCCGCTGGCTGGTCGGTGTAGGTAGAAAGAGAGATCACCACGAGGTCAGGTCTTAAATAGCGGAGGTAGGCGTGGCTTAGTAGTTGACCTCCGTGATGTATGGCGGCGCTGGTTGACCCAGACCACGAGGCATACACTGGGGAATTCGCAGGGTCGGCTACGCAGCGACAAACAGCGTTTGTAGGGGAGAAATCCACTACAATACTCCCTCCTTCCCTCCAGGCGGTGTAGGAGACTTGTTGTCTGCAGGGTTGCATGGCACATGTGAGGCAGAACGGGCGGTGCATGTCACATGTGAGCCATAACGGCGATGGCGTGGATGAGCCGGCCGCTAGAGGAGACAACTGTCTAGATACACAATATCTGTGGGAGTAGAGAGGGAGAAAAGGGGTGTGTGGAGGCGATGAATGTTGTGCTTCCCTCACGGCAGGTACAGAGTCGTCAGATGCTCCTGCTGGGGTGTGTGGGCCTGGGTCAGGAGCAGGGGCTGCGTCAGCAGAAGCGGATGAGGGCTCGTGACAGCAGCTGGGTCCACGACAGCAGCAGGGTGCAGGACATTAGTAGGGAGTACCTGAGGGAGAAAAGAGGGGTGTGTGGGTCCGCACTCAGGAGTAGGGGCCGCGTCAGGAGAAGCGGCAGGGGGTACTGCTGGGCCGGGGCGGCGTCTGAGGCAGGACGGGTGTGTTGGGGTCGGTAGGACGTGGTGCTTGGGGCAGGAAGAGGAGCGGCTGTCTGCTTAGAGTAGCAGAGCTGCTCTAGGGTGTCTAACCTGCGGTTTAGAGACAGTAGCTGTAGAGCCGATGAGAGCTGCCTCTGGGTGGATAAGCCAGTCTTCCATGTTGCTTGAAGACTGGGAGAGTGATCAGTTTCTCCTTCATTCTGTGTGAGTGGTCACTCCGGGGTCACCATTTGTGGGGTAATGGATGTTTGGGTTCGAGACTCAAAAATCACGATGTGCTCTCTGTATAAATGTTGTATTGGATGTACAATGCAGCTTGGTGCTGGGAAGTGGCAGCGTGGTTACAAGCGTGATGTAGAGAGAGCTGGTTGGTGAGGGTGCTCAGAGGAGGACAGCTTGTGGGTCGCCATGCTCGCCGGCGGGAGCGAGGATCGCCAGGCAGGAGGAGGAGGAGGAGGTGCCGCTGGCTGGTCGGTGTAGGTAGAGAGATCACCACGAGGTCAGGTCTTAAATAGCGGGGGTAGGTGTGGCTTAGTAGTTGACCTCCGTAATGTATGGCGGCGCTGGTTGACCCAGACCACGAGGCATACACTGGGGAATTCGCGGGGTCGGCTACGCAGCGACAAACAGCGTTTGTAGGGGAGAAATCCACTACAGGCTAATGCAATAACATATAAAAGTATTTCATACATTGATCTGTTCTTTACTTACCAGGGAACATTGCTGCAGGAGGGTGTTGTCCTGAAGCAGGATGGCTGTGTCGTACATTTCAGGCAGGTTCGTGGCCGACAGCGTCGCCTTTAGGTGCTGCACGGCATGATAAATATTTATTAATAATTTTGATCTTATTAACAAAGTACAGTATTGTCACTAAGTCTGCTGTTTTCTGAGAATGTTTTAGTATATATTTTTATGCTACATAATTCTAATTAGTTTAGTGACATTATAAATTGTAAATAATTAGATTAAGTAGTTCTATTCCTCTTTTATTTAAGACAAAATAGTGCCGGCAGCACTGTTAAACACCCTGGTTTTACTCTATACCTAAAGGTGACCTTTTGTTGGTGATGACTATAATCCAAATTCATTATCTCCTTATGGTATGCTCAGAGTAAACAAGAGCATTTGTGGCAACATTTCAGGTCAGCTATATTTAATGATGACTAGTATTGCAGGACAAAGATCTTCGTCAATCATCTGGAAAATATTTATGTCAATATACACCTTTTCACATATCCGTTGAGCCATTGTTACATAACTATATGACAAATTTCATAACCGAATGACAGAACACATATCGAATGACAATATGAAATAACTGTTGGTGGTATGTCATTCTCCAATTGTTACATTCTCAAACTATATGTAGACTGTCGGTTTATTGTTCACGTCTGTCAACTTCATAACTTATGTCAATCACTTCTGTTAGCATGAAATAACAGTTATTTTAGATTGTCATTCGATATGTGTTCTGTCATTCGGTTATGAAATTTGTCAAATAGCTATGTAACAATGTCTCAACAGATATGTGAAAAGGTATATAATTAATGTTTTCATTACAGTGATGAAATTCAAATTTTTGTTTTGTGGTTTTTCATTTTAGGTTTCATCTACTCTTAAAACCCCGTCCAGCAAATGCCACTGCAGCATTTTATATTTTTTGTACAGTTTCACTGAGGAATTATTTCGTTATTTATGGATAATTCTGAGTTATTTCTGATACTGGAGGATCAGTCAAGACTCACTACTGCCTTAGTTCACAGTTGACGCCAACAGTTATTTTATGCATATCTTTTACTCCTCCACTCCTTCCATGGGCCTTCAGGTCGTAGTGTACAATGATCATCGCCAGACACGAGAAAGTTTCTCGCATGAAAAAAAAAAAAAATCACATATAAAATATGTCAACCACTTTTGGAAGTTGTTTTCATGGTCGTGTTTACTGAATCATTTATTTTGGCAACACAGTATATTGGTGAACCACTGCTAAAGGTCGACCATATGTGGAGAACAGTAAACCTCAGCCCAGAACTTATAGTATGTAACAAATGTTTTCAATATTATTATTGTGAAGATCATATTTCGTTATTTACGAAAGAAAAATTAAAGTGAATCCCAGCTAAGTCTTCGGTGCACAAGGAGGCAATGTGGCCGACACTTCACTCGACCTCCTTTTCTACCCCATTCACAGCTGGATAGACTGGGGGTGCCTTGGTCAAGATCCAGTGGTTCTTGGGATAGGAAGGATATTGCACTCAGTAGACATAAATGCTTCTTACAATGTTGGTGTAATATACTGATCACTCACCCCAACATTGTGTGTTCTATTTTTGTCTATCTACTGTAAGTTGCCTAACCCACACAAGCATAGAAAATGGCCATACAATGATGATGATGATGATGACACTTGTATAACAAAGAAAAAAATAGCTATAATGTTCAAACCTAACAATTATGTTCACGATAATTCCTGAAGCTGCTCTGTTATTATCTACTTGTATATGGAAGTCAGTCTCTGCCGAAGAAAATCGTCTGCCGTTAGTTAAATAAAATGTCGACAGTGGTCAAATGACTAAAAGTCATATTAACACCTCCGCTGAATGAAATACTTTGACTGTAATGATAAAAACTTGTGTAATTAAAATTTAGTTTACCTGTGAACATAAAGTCATAAGAGCTTCCATCTGGTACTTGCTGGCCAGCTGGTACACCTGCACTGTGAGTGGTACTGCTGGTAGACTAGTATGACCCCTGTACATATAGTCCAACAACCATTCGAAGGCCTCTGGAGGGTCATCGTGGATTGTTAAGTCAGGACCTTCTGCCAGGGGGCCATACAACATAGCTTCGAACA
The DNA here is from genome assembly GCA_958450375.1 of Homarus gammarus. NCBI lineage: Eukaryota > Metazoa > Arthropoda > Malacostraca > Decapoda > Nephropidae > Homarus > Homarus gammarus. The sequence goes on from CAUDMG010001281.1 coordinate 2,706,840, forward strand.
CTGGTGAACTCATGGCCAACACGAGCCGGTGTGCCTGTGATGCCCAGAAACAGATTATACTAATGTTTGCTCCTCATGTCCAAAGCGGATGGGCCCTAAGGCCACCTAGGCTTAAACTTCTTTGGGTGCAGACGTTGTCGCCAACATGGCCATTACCTAGGAAGTTTCAGAATATCAAGGTCTCCAGTTACTGTCGGGTAGACAGAGGCATATGGTATATATGTATAAAAAAAACTTGCTTCATTTCAACTTTCCCAGAGATTAAACCGGAGTCCACTTGCTTGGGAAGTGAGCTTCCTGCCCATTATGTCACAGCTGCCCCTCATTAAACCCTACTGACGATCCCTAAGTTAAACATACAGTAATACCCCGATTTACGCGGTCAATTGAACCCACGGAGTAGCTCGTGAAACGAGAAACGCGTAAATGGAATAACAGAACATATGGGATTAATTGCAATAGAGACTGGGTCGACTCCCAAACTACACTTTTACCGACACAATACCTACGTTGTAGTAAAAATAAAATCTAAATTTTATGATGGTATGCACACACAATTAATAATTAAGATAAATATCAATAATATTAGGTTTTTTAACACTTGCATTAGTAGAAAAGATGGCTGGGCACACGGGGATGGGGGGTTGTTTCTGAAGCAGAGGGCAGATTATTGGCCCTCACCTGTATCACTTGTATCAATTGCATCACTATCCACCACAGAGGCTTGCAGGGCCTCTTTGTCAAATCCCTCAAAGTCCATATAAGTTCATATCCTCACTATTACTAGCACTATCACTGACTTGGGCCGGCTGTGGTGGATGGCGGGTGAAGAACTCCGTAATGTTTTGATGACTGGGCGACCTTGTGCGCACCCTGCCAGCGCCGCTTCCCGCATATATGAGTAGATGCAGCGTAAATTGGGCATTCCGGTTCTGGCTGGGTATGGCTTAGGTGTGGAAACGTGTAAACGAGAACCGCGTAAACCGAGGTATTACTGTATTATTTTGTTAACAGACCCAGATACAGGGCTCTAACAAAAAATAATGAACAATAATAATTGTAGTATTTTTTTACGCTCACAAATACAGTAATTTATTTTGCTAACTTGAAATCACCTTTCTCATACAGTTCTTTCAGATACAGTACTTAGTTTTACCTTATCGTAGGACGGGGTTATGAATTTTTAATGAAGTTCTCTGAAGACTTCAGCCAGTCTGTAATGTTGTCACATTGAAACAATAACCGGAGCGTTAAGTAAACACAATCACTTGTTGGTCATGTCAGACATGTCTTCGCTCTGGTCGAGAAAGGATTCAGGCATGTCTCAGGAACAAAACATCATTTGACACCTCATGCTTAACTAATTTATTACAGTAGTTTAAAGTACATCCGTATAACTTAGTTTTACTGTTAAAATGCAATGATAATCGATAATTACCTGTAGTTTATTTATAAACTAATTTAACAAATTTAAATTAATTAGACGAGAAATATTAACTCCCCTTAACCCAATAAAACTATCTGATTGCTACTGACGTTCATCCGACTAATTATTTATAATAGTAATAAACAAACACTAATACTTATATTTTTATACACGTGAATCATGGATTATACGAATTATTGTGAAAACTCCATAATCTACCCCTGACAACAAGTCTACTATTTCAAGTTGAATTCACGCCATCTCACTACCCGAATATAAGTAGGTGCTTCAGGGTTCCACGGGGCAAGTTGCTACACCGTGTTATTTACAATGTAATATCATTACGTGGAATTATACAGTACAAATTAATTTCCACAATAATAATAATAATATTAATAATAATAATAATGATAATGCACAAGGAAGTGTACTATCCCCATATCATTATTGATATGAATTTGAGTGGCCTGTAGGGAGATTTAAAAGATAACTTTGAATGGCTGTAATGAAGAAGATTAATCACATATTGAAATAAATGGAACACAAGTGAAAAGTATATAGAAAAAATTCAATTACCTTAGAAGCCTATTCATTATAAAGAGTGGAAACATGATCGAAATAACAGAGAATGAACGAGTATACCGAGGGTGTACTGTACACTATTTCCATATTTCTGTATATAAATAAAAATACACTAAATAGACTCTAGTTCCCACCTTAACATATGGTTCAGTAGCGTGGACTATGACAACAAAAAGTGTCTTGTTCACATCGTAACATATTGTTACTGTTAGTGACCAATTAATCAAGTTGTCTGGGGTTATTTTTGTAACAATAAATTCATAATCATTAAACTGATGACTGCACCTCTGTGTCTACTTTAGAGGTTGAACTAATGAGTATATAAATAATATTTAATTATTATTTTTTTTTACGGGAATTAGCCCACCCAGGCACAGGTCAAACGACCCACAACGGGGTCTGGGGAGCGAAAATAAAAAAAACAGAAAGAAATTGGAAATAGAGAAGGATAAGGTTATACAGGTACAGTACTGTGTTAATCTACACCACGAAGATGCCGGAAAACCAGCTTTTTAAAGAGAGACAGATTGTATAAGTATGGAAACACAGAAGAAGGCAGAGCATTCCACAGTTTGGCTGTGTGAGGAAAGAAGGAGGTACTATAACGGGTTATTCTCGTGTGACCGACATCCACAGAGAAACGGTGGGCACCGCGGCAAGACGTGTGTTATGATCCCACGGCCTTGCCGGCAGTACACAGGATGCCAAATCCACCGAACATTGCCCGTTAAAGTACCTGTAAAAGAGAGAATGAAGCAACATTGTGATGAAGAGAAAGGGAAGAGAGATTGTCGACTAAAGGAGGAGAGTTAATAAGACGAAATGCCTTTGATTCCACCCTATCTAATAGTTGGACAGAATGAATCCTTTATATACTTGGAGCAACTACTCAGGAGTGAAGTAGCTACGGCATCTGTACATCATTCCCAACTTTCGGGAGGCAGCTTTAGCTATATTAAGGATATGTAATTTCCAGGACATATTGGAGGAAATGGTGATGCCTAACATATTTATTTCAGAATTTGGCAGGATGATAGCATCCTGAAATGTAATTGGTGGGAGAACATCTAATTTACAAAGTGTAATTGGTAAACATTGAGTTTTATTACTTTTGAACTTAACCAAGTTTGTACCTCCCCATTCAGAGATGCACAGGTCCGCATTGATAGAAGTAATGATATCAGTTCTAGAAACAGATCTAGTTTGAGAGTTAGGAGGAAGGGGAAAATGTGAAGAAGAGTGAAGAGTAGGATCATTAGCGTAAGAATGGATAGAATTAGTTGTAGTGTGAGGTAAATCATTGATTAAAAAAGGAAGAGAGTAGGTGAAAGAACAGAACCCTGTGGGACACCACTACTGTTAGAGAAAGAGCGAAAGATCGATCCCTAGACAACAACTGCCACGGATCGGTTCTCAAGGAAGCTAGAGATGAGAAAACAAAGTTGGGGAGAGAAACCAGAAGAGGGAAGTTTAGATAGCAACGACTTGTGCCATACCCTGTCAAATGCTTTGGAGATGTCGAGGGCCACGACGAAAGTTTCCCCATAATCCCTAAGAGAGGATGACCAAAGATGGGTGCAGTAGGAGAGCAGATCACCAGTAGATCTCACCTGGCGAAAGCTATACTGGTGATCCGACAAAAGAGAAGGCGTTCAAGGTGACGGAGAAAATGGGAGTTCAAGATAGTTTCGAAAATCTTAGAGAGGGATGAAGTTAGGGCAATGGAGCGATAGTTAGAGGGATTAGAATGGTCACCCTGTAACGACCACGGTCATACACGTCAGTTAGCGCCAAAATCAAATGATTCATATTACACTCAATAGCCCATCTGAGGAGTCCGTTTTTCTCATCACTTCAAGACGCCTCAGTCCTCCTTTATCCCATTTTCTCTGGCTTACTGAAACTAACCTCTCTATAAAATGAATTTGAATGTGAGAGAGAACACCCTTGTTTTGAGTCAACTTAGATATGTCTGTTTACAGTTGGAACATTCAAGATCCATTGTGAGTGGTGTTGAACGCTTCAGCTGTCCTTATTGTTAGTAAAATGTGTCAAGTAAGCGAGTGTTGAGTTTGCCAGCTTGAGTGGCGTATTTTATGTCGTCCGTGGGGATACCCATGAGTTTCTGATCGCTACTGAAGTTATATTATTTTGTTACCCCGACATCAGAGAATCTGATGTTTATAGTTTAGTTAGTGTCAGTTGTCTATTTAAGAAAGTCATTAATCTCCTGAACAGTTCCTGTCAAACTCAAAATACTCCAAGACTTAACGGCCGTTTGACCTGGGATGTGGTTTGCTGTCAGGCCAATAGAGTTGAGAACGCATATATAACTCCATTTCACCTCTTTACTGACAAACTCAATCTCTGATTAGATCATAAATATAGATGTAGAAAATTAGCCTGGTCTGTGACACTGACGGTCACAGCTAGGTGTCCAACGATTACTTTGAATAGAGGGTCTATTGTTAGTGAAATTAGTCTATCTAGTAGGGATATGCCCTGAGGCCCGTATATATGCCGGCGCGCGAGGAAAAATCACTCCCTCTTTGATTTCTCCTCCACGTCTCCAGGTATGTTCACGTGTGTTCCGTGCCGCCATATTAATTCAGTTTAACTTAGTCAATTTTGTGAATATCAGTGTTCATGTTTTAACATAGTAACTTCTGTGCCAATTAAGTCGAGTAACGTAGAGATTTAGATATGGTCTGGACCGTTGCCAGGCGTATGTTTGTTTAGTGAAGTTAAATATTCACTCCCTCTGTGATTTCTCTGAGGTTCGGGAGCCGCCTATGGGCAAGATGGCTCTCGAAGGATGTCTTTGAGGTGGCGAGATTAGAATCCCTAGGCGAGATTCCTTGGCAGATGCCACGGCCCACCGCCACGAGTTAACCTTCCCCGGGCCAGGCGCTCCTAGCTAGCGAGCGAGCCTGTCAATAACTCGGGCCCGCGGACTCCGTCTTGTGATCGTGGATTCGTGGCCCCTCTACTGTTCTTGGCTATATGTATGGAGCCGTATTAATATCCATGCTTGGGGATGACTAGCAGAAATATAGTCATCCCAGGTTAAGTATGGAACCACTGGATGAGAGTTAAAGTGTCATGTTGTTCCTTGCAAACTAACAGGAGGTATTGTATGTTGTTATAATTGTGGAGTTTGTCCAGGGCGTTATGTATTTATCGGTAGTAACCTTGAAATGATAACCTGAGTGTATAATGTTATCACCAAGTATTGAAGCAGTAATATGTTACTTATAAAAGTACGACCTCAGGGTCCAGTGTTATCTGACCGTGTGTAGTAACTCCTGAATCTTACTTGTCAGAGGAATAATACAACAATTGTCTAATGAAGTAATAAATACTTGGAGGTGTTTAAGGAGGTAATAAGTTCTTGAAGTGTTTGATGACTTAATAAGTGATTGCGGTTCTGTTTTGACTGAGTGAATTTAAGATGCATCTTATCCACTCACTGTGTTAATAAATATTGAATTAGTAATCTACGAGTATCACCACTCTACTCCTTCTAAACATTGGTTCCCAGAAAATAATACTTACTCACGTGCCTATACATCTACCACACTACCCAAAAACTTTCCATGAGTTATGTTATATACTAAAAAGCTGGGTGGTGGCAGTTACCCTTGTAATTATAATAAGTGTTGTACTAAGAATTACATGGTTTCCCAGACTAACCCATGTATGAGAATCTGTATAAGTAAAACAGTAACTACTTCAGAAAGGTAAGGACATATAAATTTAGAAAATATAATATACAGTATATGAAAAGAAATGAAAGACTTGGAAAGTATAAGAAAAGACAGATAAGACCGGTATGTAAATTGTGGAACTGAGGACACAGCCTAGAAATTATTAAATAACTACACCATGAAGGTTTAATCTAAAGAACATACATAACTAAGGAAAGAATTACAGTACTTATATAAGAATATAAGCAAGAGTATAAAATACATTTATAAATAAAGACTTGAAGAATAATAACAGAAAAGAATATCTGGAGAGTAAATTATAAAGAGAAAGAATCGGCCCGATACAACCCTTCTTCGGGATGAGCTGAACCAAGGCATGCTTCCAAGAAGAAGGAAAAGTTTGGGTTTTGAGGCAGAGGCGAGCAAGCACAGAGGCCAGGGCTTCAGCACACTCCCTCAGAACACGAGGGGGTATTCCGTCCGGTCCATGCGCCTTAATCACATCCAACCTGGATAACACACCGGCAGCCCTGCGAGTGGAGATTATAGGAAAGTGCATAGGAGGTGCAGGGGTAGGAGGGATAGAGTGGGAATCGTCTAAGGTGGAATTAGAGGAGAATAAGGTGCCAAAGAGGTTGGCTTTGTCAGGGGGAGAGTTGGCTATAGAGTTATCGGGTCGAAAGAGAGGAGGAAAAGAAGGAGTGCAGAAGTTGTTACAGATGTTTTTAGTTAAGGATCAGAAGGATTTACTAGAGGAAGAATTAGTCAGGACAGCAGTCTTTCTCTTAATAAAATTCCGCTTGGCCCTACGAAGAATAGCCTTAAAACGATGTCTAGAAGTAGTGAAAGAGGTGTGGGTAATAGGAGAAAGAGATAGTTTCATGGCTCGATATGCCCTATCTCTCACCCTGCAAGCAAGAGAGCAGGAGCGATTAAACCATGATTGTAATGTGAAAGTTTTTGTGGGATAAATGCACTCATACCGCCCTGTATAACCCCAGCAATGCTGTCAGCACACACCGAGGCGTCCCGAGTGGAAAAGCAACATTCATCCCAAGGAAAGTCGGTGAAGAATTCTCGCAAGGATTGCCAGCTTGCCTTCCGATAGTGCCATAGTTGACGTTTAGAGGGGGTGGGGGAGGTGGTCGTGCCCAATTTGATTTAATAGAAATAAGATTGTGATCAGAAGACCCTAAGGGGGCAGAAATTGAGTATGAATAGTGTGAGGGTTTAGAGGTAAAACAAAGATTAAGAATGTTAGCAAGTTGATCGTGTCGATCAGGAACGCGTGTAGGGTGTTTGATTATTTGTTCCAAATCATTAAGTAGGGAAAAAGAGAGTGCCTCAGCTCCACCTAAGTCAACCCTTGCAGAGCCAAGCCATTCTCTGTGATGTACATTGAAATCCCCTAGGTAGAGGATCTCGGTTTTGGGGTGTGTAGATAGCAATAATGATTTGGGACAAAATAATAAATGTTAATTATTTTTCTGATATTAAATCAATCAAATTATATAAAAAATGCAGTTATCAAATTATATGTTTTTATTAACATAGAATTCAAGAATTTTGGAATAAAATCATGAAATTTACAAATTTCACTACAATGCAAGAACTTACCATGGTGAGAATGATGCACAGTAAAGTACAACACATACTGATCCAAAATTGACCCAGATAGAGACCACGAACTGGAGGAAGTGTAACTTAATGACAAACTGGTTGGTTGGCTGGATTGTTTTCTTGGCCGTCGACAGCTTGGGTCATTACGGCCGTAGACTTGTTAGTTTGATCTTTGTGTTTTGTTCTTTTTTGGAGGCTCCACCTTTCTTGATCTTGCTCACAACTATCTTGTTCGTCTTTGTCTTGTCCGTGATGTTATCCATTTCTTCTTCTAGTTGTTCTTCTGTTCTTCGGTTTTTCTTTTCTTGTTCTTGTTCATGTTTTCGTTCTTTTGTTTCTTATTTTCTTATTTCTTAGCTACAAGGAGAGTCCTTGTAACTCATTTTTTTCTTGGATCGCACCTTGGCTACCCTACACTCCTCCCTCCATTTGGGACACTCCCGGTAGGAGGAGGAATGAGGGCCTCCACAAGCTGCATATTTTTCTTGTTTGCTGGACACGTGGTGTGCCGGTACCAGGATCTTGCAAGTGGTGCAGACCTCCCTAGGCCGGCACTTCGCCGCGTGACCGTAGCACTGACTTGTAGTACCTGGTCGGTCGATCTTGGTATGTACGGCTTCACTGGGACGGTGTCCCAGCCCAGTATAATCGTCTCTGGCAACTTGTGAAAGAATCCCACCAGAGCTGAGGTGGATTCTCCGTCTTCTTTCTTGATTTTTCGTTTCACGACTTTCTTTTACATCGTCCTTGTCGTTATATTGTATTTCGGCGTGGGAAATAACTCCCCACGCAGCGTTGTTGACAAAGTTTAACTGAACTTCAACGAGGACGTCAATGATGGTTTCAATTTGGCTCCGTTGTTCGGTCTGCTCCCAGCCGCCGAAGGCTACCACAAGGCCGGCGGGCGACCATCGTAACCCCATCTACAGTATACCTGGAGAAGTAAAAACTTCTTCGGGGGGGGGGGGGGGGGTTCAGCTTCTCATGAGGCGTTGAAAGTGGAGGATATATCCTCACAACCTTCACTTTCTCCCACACGACTTCATGGCTGAGGTCTTGTCTCGGAATGAGGTGTATGACAAACTGGTCAAGGTCAACTACTCAAGGGGAGGGGGAGGAAGACTGGCAACCAAGGCTTACAGGTAAAACCTGTCGATGGGAGCTGGCTGATCCGCACCCCATGGTTCACAAGTTCTCACTTGTGTCCCAGTGACCTGTGAGCAGCCACAATATGGTTCAGAAACGTGGACAATGACAACAAAAGTGTCCTTCTCACTTCTTAACACACGGTTCAGAAACTTGGAAAAATTACAAAAGATAAATAAAAAAATTCAAGAATATGAGAATCTCTTGTAACTTGAAAAGTGAAGGAGGAGGTTGATTGGATGGCTGGCTGGAGGGAGACCAGTGGGATGTGCACAAAAGATGCGAAAGTAGAATGAAGGAAGAGATAATGAGTATTAATATGCCACTAATTCAATAACTCTGCCAATAATAATAATAATAATAATAATAGAACATGACCGTAGAGAACCTCTATACATTGTTTACTAATACATATGAATGGAAAAGTAATATGAAATAGCCTTAACAGTAAACTAATTTTAGTATATGTGACACTTGCTATACAATCCCAGTAAAAGTAAAGCGGGTCAAATGTACAGGATGAGCATAAAGTCTTTCCCTGATTATGAAAAATCATATCTCGAAGACCATTCTAGAATCTAGAATGGTTTTCGAGATATGATCTAGATAGAATCTAGATAGAAACATGAATGTTGTAGCATTGTGTAGACGAATTCATAGATTTTTTTTCATGCATATTTTAAGCTGCAAAAAACTATGTTTGTACCTAGCGTATGTTTTGTGTAACAAATTTTTGTAATCAGGGAAAGACTTTATGCTCACCCTGCATAGTTATTTGTATGTGACGGCATAAAAGAGAGTAAATGCTGTAGTCAGGGTGTAGTGGATTCCTCCCTACAAACACTTGTCACTGAGTAGCCGACCCTGCGAATTCCCCAGTGTATGCCTCGTGGTCTAGGTCAACCAGCGCCGCCTTACATGACGGAGGTCAACTATTAAGCCACGCCTACCTCCGCTATATAAGACCTGACCTCGTGGTGACCTACCCCTTCTTCTAGCTACATCCGCAACAAGCAACACCTCCTCCTCCACTCCTGCCTGGCGGCCCTCGCTCCCGCCGGCGAGCATGGCGACCCACAAGCTGGTCCCCCTCTGAGCTCCTTCACCAACCAGCTCTCTCTACACACGCTTGTAACCACGCTGCCACTTCCCAGCACCAAGGTGCATTGTACATCCAATATAACATGTATACAGAGAGCACATTTTGAGTTTCCTTTCTCCATCCCATCCTGAGTGTGAACCAATATCTCGTACCCCACAAGGCAACCAGATGTGCTGATATAAAAAGAGTATTAACCTTTAGTACTATGAATCCTGCACTAGTTTAATATTACAGTGAAATACATCATCGATAAAGTGTGCATGGAAATTATGAAAAATATATGCCTCGAAATGCTAATCAATATTCGAGTTATATGTTCAACTCTTATCCAGATACTGGTCATTTTATTCTATTATTATATGGTATATATATATATATATATAATATATATATATATATATATATATATATATATATATATATATAATATATATATATATATATATATATATTATATATATATATATATATAAAATCAACACCTCACCCCGCCAGGATTCGAACCCACGATCTTATGATTGTGACCGGGGAACGTTACTTCTGGGCTACCAGGACACTAAAAGTAGTCCTAGACTCTGTTATGTGATGTTACCTTAAGGATGTTGTCGTGACCCGGGAAGGTGATGGTGAGATCAGACAAGCGAGAGGATTGCAGGAGTAAGGCGAGGCGTTGATCTGGGCTGCTTAGTGAACTCTGCCATGACGAATCTTTACTCACTCTGATGGTGGCTGACATTGTGTCCACTCCTGCAGGTGAAGGACTCGCATTAAAAATCATGAGACCATCGAACTATATTAGTCCCTAGATTGACCGCCACTCGTTTTATTCATGATTCTATCGAAAAATTAGAACTCTTGGCTCAAGTGTGTCTGACTTCTTCGTACACCCAAGTGGTCAATGTTATGTTGCGAACCCCTTTCACCGATTACAAGCTTCCATTGCTGGTTGCCAGCAAGTCGTACATACAGAAGCAGTAGATACATCACAGGTGTCGTCGAATTACCACTGGCTGTCCCAGCAGTCTCCGGTAATTTTCCGACGATCGGTATCAGTGTACAGATTAAACAACAGGCAGGTAGATTTCCACCAGGTCACAGAAAGGCTCTTGTGAACTGTAGTCGTCTTTAATAATCGCTAAATCTTCACAAAACTGTTCACAGGGTAAGTTTCTACCACTATATATACAGTCAGCACACTACCAGTGTACAATTCCTTAGTCTTTTCACCTGACTTACTGTATCTTGAACTATGTAATTACTTCATTGAATCAGGTGTGCTTGAGGACATTCTTGCTGTTTATCCCAAATTTGCTAGCCCACACTGATTAGTCTTCAACTAGAATATGACTCCAATGTATGTGATCCACTGACCCATATATGCTGCTGGTGAATGTGATGTATTTCCTTCTTTGTGTACGAACCTCTGTCCTGCGTGGCAGTGAACAGTGGCATTACCCACATGAATCTGACCTATATATAGTGTCAATGAATATGATGCATTCTTTGTGTACGAACCTCTGTCCTGTATGGCAGTGAAAAGTGACATTACCCACATGAATCTGACCGACGTATATGTATGTATGTGTGCGTGTGTGCATGTATATGTACGTGTACATGTATATGTGTATGTATATACGCATATGTATGTATATGTGTGTGTGTGTGTGTGTTTACATATATGTATATGTACTGTCAATGAATATGATGCAAATCTTTGTGTACGAACCTCTGTCCTGCATGGCAGTGAACAGTGACATTATCCATATGAATCTGACCTCTATACATTTATAGTTGTTAATGAATATGATGTATTTCTTTGTGTATGAACCTCTGTCCTGCGTGACAGTGAGAAGTGATACCACCCTCAGTGTCAAGACCTGACTGAATTACTCAGAATAGGCAAACTGTACTACAAGCTCTGCCAATAAATTTGTTAAACTAAAAAAAAAAAAAAGTCTTTTCACTTTATATGGCTCACAACAATTCCATAATACTTGAACACCAATTATCCTTAGCTGTCACAAAGCTTGTACTTCACACTAAGCAGAAACAGGTGACTGAGTATTGACTCTCTAGGCAGCTCGTGGGTGTTTATATACGGCTTGTCACCGTATGTCAGACGCCTAGAGCATTCTAGTGCCATTCAGGCATTGCAGGTCGGAACGACATACGCCTGGAGAATTATAATATGATCCAGGCTTACAATACGTTAGTAAATCATAAAAAAAATGATGCAATACATTCTAGAAAATTCTTCTATGGGAAATACATCAATATATACAAGAAAATCTCCCCAATTTGCCAAAATTACTGCTGCTTGGAATAGAAAATAATCAGAACATTTAGTTCACAAAATTTATAATACTAAATTACACTTCAGATTAACACTACTCCCTCCCAAATTCTTATGTCGTTCCGACACAGCTATTCAGTATATACAAAATTTTGAAACTTGGGAGGTCTCCTCCTCTCCCGCTGCTGCCGCCTACGTACTGGGATTGTCTTCAAAGTCCTCTCTTGGCGCAGCAACCTCAGTCACATCCTCAGATTGGTTCCCTTCTCCTGTCACGTCCATTTCCGCTAAGAGGGAACAGTGCTCCTCTTCCTGGTCCATGGTTGGGTTCCCTGGATCGGTATGGCCCTGAGTTCTTCCAGGATCTCCGGTCTGGTCCTTGTCGGTGGTAGGTGATTGCTCCTCAGAGACTTCCCAGGTGTACTGCCCTGACCCATGATACTGCCACAGACGACTGACGTGGACTACCCTCGGCTGAGCCTTCCGTCCTCCCCTAATTCTGTAGTTCACATATAAAAGGTATTCCACTAAGTGTATGGTCATTCCCATGGACTCGGCAAAGGAATATACAGCTAAACCTTACCATCGTCCTTGTAACAGACCTGGCTTGCCCTGACATCATGGTGCGTTTCATCACTTCACCCGAGAACTCCAGAGTTCTTCGAACTTGATGGTGAACCCCCACCAACCTTTCTTGGAGGCTTTTGACGTATCTGGTGGTTTCTTCAGGAAGTTCCTAATAAGGTGGTCTTCCTGTCAGCAGGTCCACTGGCAGCCACAGTTCGTGACCCAAAGTCAATTTTGCCTGTGTGTATCCAGTTGACTTTTGGACAGCCGACCGATACGCCATCAGCAGAGCAGGCAGCTTCTGGTCCCATTCTGTTTGTCCCTCAACACAATACTTGGTCAGTTCTTGTCCCAAGGTCCAATTAAACTGTTCTACCATTCCGTCTGACTGTGGCCGAAGTGGAGTCTTCCTTATGCCCAACAATTTACAGCACTCACTCAACACAGCTGACTCAAAGTTTCTGCCCCGGTCCGTGTGCAACTCGTGGGCCACACCAAACCGGCAGAAGAACTGGTCAACCGTGCTGTGTAACAACACAGCTTTGAGACGCACTTTGCTGGAGTCTGTGAAGAGTCTCCATAGACACTCACAGACACACCCTCACACACATAGACACATACAGACACACCCTCACACACATAGACACACACAGACACACTCTAACACACATAGACAGACACAGACACACCCTCACAAACATAGACACACACAGTCGCACACTCACATACATAGACACACATAGACACACCCTCACACACATAGACACTCACAAACACACCCTCACATACATAGACACTCACAGACACACCCTCACTCACATAGACACACACAGACACACCCTCACACACATAGACACACACAGACACACCCTCACACACATAGACACACACAGACACACCCTCACACACATACACACACACAGACACACCCTCACACACATAGACACACACAGACACATACTTACACTCATAGACACACACAGACACACCCTCACACACATAGATACACAGAAACGCACAGTCACACACTTAGACACACAGACACACCCTCACACACATAGACACACCCAGACACACATTCACACACATAGACACACACAGACACACCCCTCACACACATAGACACACAGAAACGCACACTCACACACATAGACACACCCTCATAAACGTAGACACACACAGACACACCCTCACACACATAGACAAACCCAGACACACCCTCACACACACAGACACACACCGACACACATAGACACACACAGACACACTCTCATAAACATAGACACTCACAGACACACACTCACATACATAGACACACACAGACACACCCTCACACACATAGACACTCACAGACACACACTCACATACATAGACACACACAGACACACCCTCATAAACATAGACACTCACAGACACACCCTCACACACATAGACACACACAGACACGCCCTCACACACATAGACACCCACAGACACACACTCACATACGTAGACACACACAGACACACCCTCACACACATAGACACACACAGACACACTCTAACACACATAGACATCTGTGAGGGAATTGCTACACCACTTGAGGCCCCTCATAACACCATCTGTGAGGGAATTACTACACCACGTGAGGCCCCTCATAACACCATCTGTGAGGGAATTACTACACCACGTGAGGCCCCTCATAACACCATCTGTGAGGGAATTACTAGACCACGTGAGGCCCCTCATAACACCATCTGTGAGGGAATTACTACACCACGTGAGGACCCTCATAACACCATCTGTGAGGGATTTACTACACCACGTGAGGCCCCTCATAACACAATCTGTGAGGGAATTACTACACCACGTGAGGCCCCTCATAACACCATCTGTGAGGGAATTACTAGACCACGTGAGGCCCCTCATAACACCATCTGTGAGGGATTTACTACACCACGTGAGGCCCCTCATAACACAATCTGTGAGGGAATTACTACACCACGTGAGGCCCCTCATAACACCATCTGTGAGGGAATTACTAGACCACGTGAGGCCCCTCATAACACCATCTGTGAGGGAATTACTACACCACGTGAGGGCCCCTCATAACACCATCTGTGAGGGATTTACTACACCACGTGAGGCCCCTCATAACACCATCTGTGAGGGATTTACTACACCACGTGATGCCCCTCATAACACCATCTGTGAGGGAATTACTACACCACGTGAGGCCCCTCATAACACCATCTGTGAGGGAACTACTACACCACGTGAGGTCCCTCCTAACACCATCTGGGAGGGAGTTACTACACTACGTTTTTGCTGTTCAACACCTACATTAATCTGTATGTTCACTGTATGTTCCTTCACCTTTCTCTAATGAATGCTTTTGTTAAACCACCAATGTATGTAATAAGTCATTTATGTCCAATGTATATTTTCAGCCTTCGGGCTGCAGAACTTTTTCAATAAACCGTTAATTATTATTATTATTTATTATTATAGACACACACAGACACACCCTCACACACATAGACACACACAGTTGCACACTCACATACATAGACACTCACAGACACACCCTCACACATAGACACATATAGACACACCCTCACACACATAGACACACACAGACACACCCTCACACACATAGACACTCACAGGCACACATTCACATACATAGACACACACAGACACACCCTCATAAACATAGACACACACAGACACACCCACTGATACATAGACACTCACAGATGCACCCTCACACACAGAGACACACACAGACACACCCTCACACACATAGACACACACAGACACACCCTCACACACATAGACACACACAGACACACCCTCACACACAGAGACACACACAGACACACCCTCACACACATAGACACACACAGACACACCCTCACACACATAAACACACACAGACACACCCTCACACACAGAGACACACACAGACACACCCTCACACACATAGACACACACAGACACACCCTCACACACATAGACATATACAGACGCACCCTCACACATATAGACACACACAGACACACCCTCACACACATAGACACACACAGACACACCCTCACACACATAGACACACACAGACACACCCTCACACACATAGACACTCACAGTCGCACACTCACACATATAGACACACACAGACACACCCTCACACACATAGACACACACAGACACACCCTCACACACATAGACACTCACAGTCGCACACTCACACACATAGACACACACAGACACACCCTCACATACATAGACACACACAGACACACCCTCACACACATAGACACTCACAGACACACCCTCACACACATAGACACACACAGACACACCCTCACACACATAGACACTCACAGTCGCACACTCACACATATAGACACACACAGACACACCCTCACACACATAGACACACACAGACACACCCTCACACACATAGACACACA
Organism: Homarus gammarus; assembly: GCA_958450375.1. NCBI lineage: Eukaryota > Metazoa > Arthropoda > Malacostraca > Decapoda > Nephropidae > Homarus > Homarus gammarus. The sequence continues at coordinate 2,722,738 of CAUDMG010001281.1, forward strand.
CAGACACACCCTCACACACATAGACACACACAGACACACCCTCACACACATAGACACTCACAGTCGCACACTCACACACATAGACACACACAGACACACCCTCACTCACATAGACACACACAGACACACCCTCACACACATAGACAGACACAGACACACCCTCACACACATAGACACACACAGACACACCCTCACACACATAGACACACATAGACACACACAGACACACCCTCACACACATAGACACACACAGACACACATAGACACACATAGACACACACAGACACACCCTCACACACATAGACACACCCTCACACACATAGACACTCACAGACACACCCTCACACACATAGACACACACAGACACACCCTCACATACATAGACACACACAGACACACCCTCACACACATAGACACACACAGACACACCCTCACACACATAGACACACACAGACACACCCTCACACACATAGACATACATAGACACACCCTCACACACATAGACACGCACAGACACACCCTCACATACATAGACACACACAGACACACCCTCACACACATAGACACACACAGACACACCCTCACACACATAGACACACCCTCACACACATAGACACACACAGACACACCCTCACACACATAGACACTCACAAACACACCCTCACATACATAGACACTCACAGACACACCCTCACTCACATAGACACACACACAGACACACCCTCACACACATAGACACACACAGACACACCCTCGCACACATAGACACACACAGACACACCCTCACACACATAGACACACAGAAACGCACACTCACACACATAGACACACACAGACACACCCTCATAAACATAGACACTCACAGACGCACCCTCACACATATAGACACACACAGACACACCCTCACACACATAGACACACACAGACACACCCTCACACACATAGACACACACAGACACACCCTCACACACATAGACACACACAGACACACCCTCACACACATAGACACTCACAAACACACCCTCACATACATAGACACTCACAGACACACCCTCACTCACATAGGCACACACACAGACACACCCTCACACACATAGACACACACAGACACACCCTCGCACACATAGACACACACAGACACACCCTCACACACATAGACACACAGAAACGCACACTCACACACTTAGACACACAGACACACCCTCACACACATAGACACACCCAGACATACACTCACCCACATAGACACACACAGGCACACACTCACATACATAGACACACACAGATACACCCTCACACACATAGACACACACAGACACACCCTCATAAACGTAGACACACACAGACACACCCTCACACACATAGACACACACAGACACACCCTCACACACATAGACACTCACAGACACACACTCACACACATAGACACTCACAGTCGCACACTCACACACATAGACACACACAGACACACCCTCACATACATAGACACACACAGACACACCCTCACACACATAGACACTCACAGACACACCCTCACACACATAGACACACACAGACACACCCTCACACACATAGACACTCACAGTCGCACACTCACACATATAGACACACACAGACACACCCTCACACACATAGACACACACAGACACACCCTCACACACATAGACACACACAGACACACCCTCACACACATAGACACACACAGACACACCCTCACACACATAGACACACACAGACACACCCTCACACACATAGACACACACAGACACACACTCACACACATAGACACACACAGACACACCCTCACACACATAGACACACACAGACACCCTCATAAACGTAGACACACACAGACACACCCTCACACACATAGACACACACAGACACACCCTCACACACATAGACACTCACAGACACACACTCACATACATAGACACACACAGACACACCCTCACACACATAGACACACACAGACACACACTCACATACATAGACACACACAGACACACCCTCATAAACGTAGACACACACAGACACACCCTCACACACATAGACACACACAGACACACCCTCACACACACAGACACACACAGACACACCCTCACACACATAGACACTCACAGACACACACTCACATACGTAGACACACACAGACACACCCTCACACACATAGACACACAGACACACCTTCACACACATAGACACACACAGACACACCTTCACACACACACACACACACACCGGCAGCCCCCCGCCCATCTCGCGCAGTCCGCTACTACAACAAAATTCAGCCCACAAGAGCCCACACCGATAGATATAAGAATAGCACCATTCCATCTATTGTTAAAATAATTAACAACTCCTGATTTATGTACTGTACAGCCCTGTAAATGTATTCAATGCATAATATATCATTTTGTCTAAATCAAATGTAAGTCTGTATATTTTCAGCCACCGGCTGCAACTCTATTAATAAACCGTTTATTAATATTATTATTATTATTATTATTACACACACACACACACAGACATAGACACAAGTCAGTCAGCCATCAGTGGCACACAGGGTGGTGACATGCATCTAATGTGGCAGCATTATGTTAGTGTTAAGGTACAAGCACTGCTAGCTACCTCTCGCTTTCAGCTGCCACTGCTGGTTAGCTCTCGTGGCGAACAGGGAAGCAAATTCCATAAGTCTTCCCCTGCCAGTACACAGCCTCTTCACCATCAAGACTCCTGCTGTGCCTCCTTGTGGCAACACACCGTAACTGGGTGCCTTGTGTGCCCAGGCTAGGCCAGCAGGGGATCTAGGAGTAGCAGTGAGCCCCAGAGGGACAGCGCATAGGCCCACTGGCCTATGGACACGTTCTGGCGCCTACCAACCATTGCCCCGCTGTCTTGCGGATTAACCTTGGTAGGTATAAGGCTACGGGAGTAAACCCTGAACGAAAAATTTGTTGTGGAGCCCCCCATCAGGCAGACATGCTTACAGAGCTCTAAGAAGACCCCAATGGTGGTATAGGCGGAAGAGGTGACCACCATGGAAACTCAACGGCTACACCGGCAGACGAAGACAACGCCTGATGGACAGGCTACTAGGGCGAAACCGAACAAACTGGGCTATCGGCAGTCCACCTGCACCACTGGATCAGGAAAAGGGAGAGCCAAGATGAGTGGTTGCAGCCTGTGCTCCTGCTTCTCCACATAAATCAACTCACTCACAAGCATCATCCAGTTCATCAAGCCTCTCATCATCATCAAAACCCCTATACCCCTAAAAGTCCTATACCGACGGACGAGTGGCGACTTGGACAGGCAGAGATGACTGTCAGGAGTCTTTAGTCACAATTCTGCACATGGGCGGCATAAATAAGATGGTCGTTTATGCACTGGGATTTAGGTAGCAGTGCAATCCGGTCCAGTCTGTGCGACTGAGCACCCCTTTCGACGAGCCACTCTGCTCATACCCACATGGGGAGAGGGCTAGAAAAGGTGCCCTAAACATAGCCTGCCTAAAAACCCAACCTGACTGGGCAACAGCACCCAGTAAGGTCATCCTTATGCTGTCGAAAACACAGTCAAAATCACAGATCCAAACAAAAACAAGCCATACAACGTCGTATGGTCGCTGCATGGAATGTCAGGACCCTTCTGTATACTGGCACAAATGAGCGTCCTGAAAGAAGAACTGCCCTTGTGGAAAATGAGTGGTTGGGTATAACATCGACATAACAGCCATTAGTGAGTCCTGGCTCCCAGATGAGGGCCAACTTACAGAACGGGGGTCTGGCTATACCTTCTTCTGGAAGGGTAAGCATGCTGCGTAGAGAAACCGCATTTATGGAATTGGCTTTGCCATCCGCCAACGCAACCTACACAGGCTAACTGAAATGCTTATTGGAATCAACGAGCGCCTCATGACGCTTCGAGTCCTACTGAATCACTTTCGTCATGCCTTTTCATCAGTGCATACGCCCCAACACTGGATGCAGAGATTGACATTATAGAAGCCTTTTACGCCGACCTTTACAGAGTGCTAACCTTTATTCCCAGACAAAACAAGGTTGTGCTCCTTGGCGACTTCAATGCCAGAGTTGGCAGAGATGCTAACATTTGGCAGGGAACCATAGTGAGAAATGGACTAGACAAGTGTAATGTCAACGGCCTACCTCCCCTGAGCAAGTGTGCTGTGCACAACCTCACTATCACCAATACCTTGTTTCGTCATGCTGACAAGTTCAAGGGTTCGTGGCAATACCCACGATCCAAACACTGGCATCTCATTGACTCATCATTGTCAGAGAAAGAGATCACCGAGAAGTCCTCATCACCCGTGCTATGCGTGGCTCGGACCACTGTAACACTGATCACCGACTTGTCAGAGCCAAGCTCTCACTTCACGTCGCCCCAAAACGGCGAAGGCAGCAAGCCTCCAGAAGAGGTTTTAATACTACGTATCTGGAGTATCCAGCAGTAGCACGTGCTTTCAGAGAGCAGCTTGAACATGGGCTTATAAGCAACCCAACAGCAAACAACGCGAATCCCAGTGCCGAATGGGATACTCTCAACACTGTTATGACAAAAACCTGCAGAGAGATCCTCAGCCAGATCGAAAGAATACACCAGGACTGGTTTGATGAAAATAACCCGGCAATCAAAGTACTCATCAATGATAAACGTGCTGCATGTGAAATACAAAAACATGTAATCAGCACAAGATGTGCCAATTTTTCAATTCTATTAAAATATTTTATGGGCCAACCACACGTGGTACAGCCCACCTCCGCTCATCTGACGGTAACTTCATAATTAAAGACGATGAAGGCCTTCTCCAGCGCTGGAAAGAGCACTACCATTTATTGCTCAACCGAAACACCAATGTGGATGTCCTGACTACCCAGAGGTCCCTCAGCATCCAGAGCTGACCGACCTCAGCGATCCTCCATCCCTGGATGAGGTAGTTACTGCCATCAAACAGATGAAAAATAACAGAACATCAGAGCCTGAGGGAATTCCCGCCGAGGTGTATAGAGCAGGAGGACTCTGCTTACCAGCTTTCTCCACTCTCTCCTGGAGAATATAGGAAAAGGAGGAATTCCTCCAAGCTCTTAAAAACGCTTCCCCTGTCAATATTTATAAGAACAAGGGAAACCAGTCAGACCGTGGCAACTACATTGAAATCTCACTGCTCTCCATAGCTGGCAAGATTATCGCCCGTGTCCTCCTAAACAGACTCCTTCCTGAGGCAGAAAACTTCCTTCCAGAATCTCAATGTGGTTTCAGACCATCACGTGGCACCACTGACATGATCTTTGCTGCCTCTCAGATATAGGAAAGTGCACAGAACAGCCTTGTGACCTGTACATGGATTTCATCGACCTAACCAAGGCCTTCGACTCGGTCAACAGGGAAGCCCTCTGGTAGACCCTCAGCCGTTTTGGCTGCCCACCAAAATTCATCGCCATTCTGGGGCAACTCCACGGTGGCATGAACGGCAGTGTCCTGCACAACGGCACCCAGTTTGAGTTCTTTCCCATCCTAACAGGGGTTAAACAAGGATGTGTGCTGGCACCAACTCTCTTTTCCATTTTCTTGGCTGCCTTCCTTACTCGTGCCAGTGGCAATTTAGCCGGCGGGGTGGACATCGAGTACAAGGTGAAGGAGAGACTTTTCAACATAAGGCGACTCCAGGCAAGAACACTTGTGTCGGCAGCTTCCATTACTAAACTTTAGTATGCAGATGACCTCACCCTTGTTGCTCACACTGAACACGACGTACAGGATGTCCTAAACACCTACGCAGATGCTTATGCGCACTTCGGCCTTGAGGTGAATGTATGTAAGACGCAGATTCTCTTTCAACCTGCCCCTGGTTAAGACACCTTCACCATCCATCCAGCTTAACGATACTACCCTCTCTAATGTTACCGACTTTCGGTATCTCGGTTCCTACCTGTCCACCACCTCAGACATCGATTAAGAGATTCAGCATCGGATCAGATGTGCATCTCAAGCCTTTGGCGGACTATGAAACCGTGTCCTCAGCTGTAGGGAGTTGAAATTATCTACAAAGCTGAATGTATATCGAGCAGTGGTCCTCCCCTCCTTGCTATATGGCAGTGAGCCATGGGTCACATACTTTCACCAACATAGTCTACGTTCCCTACTCCGAGCTTGCTGGGAAGACAAGAGAACAAATGCCAGTATTCTTGTAGACACTAACTGTGGGAGCATCGCGGCTACCATTATCCATTAACAGCTTCGCTGGACTTACCATGTTACCCACATGGACAACAGTAGATTGCCATAGCAGCTACTTTACAGTCACCTAACGGATAGTAAACGTAACCCCGGAGGGCAATTGAAAAGGTATAAGGATAGTCTTAAGACAAATCTGAAAAAGTGCTAAATTGACCCCACACCTCGGAATCGAATACTCCACATCGTAACGCTTGGAGGTGCACCACACGAGAAGGTGTCAATACTTTCAAGTTAGCCCGACTGCAAACCGAGGCAGACCATTGCCAACGCCGGAAAAACGTTGCTACTGCCCTTCCCGCACTAGATGTAGCCCTCCACATGTGCAACGAATGTGGACGACTCTGCGGGTCCCGTATCAGCCTACTCAGTCACCTCAATACTCACCAGCCTAGGTGACATCCCTAATAACTCATATCATTGTATCATACGTTGATGATCGTCATACTTGATTCTGAGTGAAGCAAAGTAGTAGCCCTTTAGGCGCTCTTGGTTTTGTTAGCCAGGCCGAGTATGGTTGGTTACCAAACAGTGATCCGATAGTACATTCCAAGGAAAAGCACCAAAACACAGCTGTGTAATGCCAGACCGAGGGCACTTTGTCGGTCACCTTCAAAATTCCAGTTAGAAGGACCACTGCGGTATTTACACACACATATATATATATATATATATACAATCAACACCTCAACCCGCCAGGATTCGAACCCACGGCCCACGACTGTTACAGGGGAACGCTAACCGCTGGACCACCAGGATACTAAGAGGAGTCCTAGACTCTGTTATATTTCACACAAAGCCTGTTCAACGAGCTTATGGCGCCGTGAACCTCTAATGGGGACTACTCGTATCACACAGGTGGTTAGAGTACTCTGACCACCTACGTGATAAGGGTAGTCCTCAGTAGAGGTTCATGGCGCCATAAGCTCCTTGAACAGGCTTTGTGTGAAATATAACAGAGTCTAGGACTGCTCTTAGTATCCTGGTGGTCCAGCGGTTAGCGTTCCCCTGTCACAGTCATGGGCTCGTGGGCCGTGGGTTCGAATCCTGGCGGGTTGAGGTGTTGATTGTATGTAGAAGTTCGTGTGTTAATTGGGCTAATGAAATATATATATATATATATATATTTATATATATATATATTGGATACTGTGTCGGCGACCACTTAAGTGCCAGAGACAAGGACCCCCGGTGTTTAAGACCAGATAAATATTGACAGATGTCTACCAGTGTCAGTGGCCCTCAAAGCGCCACCAGTGAGTTTATGGCTACCGAGGAAAAACACTTCCGTCCATCCACAACAACAGATATCAACAGATGGCCAATAATTACTTACTCCCGACTCTCCCTGTACAGTTTAAAGCATGGGAACGGTTATCCTGATCGGAGTGTTATCGCGCAACTCAAGTCACTGGACATATTCCATGCTCGCAGTCGTAGACAAGGACATCATAAACAAAAGCCCATTAGGACCATAACCACCACTAGGAAACCAGAGAAACCCACCCCTGACAAACCGTACCAGTACAGTGAAGTTCCACAGATATGGTATGATCTTCCCTCTTTTCTGCTCTCCAACGTCACTTCCTTTACTAACAAATTTGACAAATTGGCACCACAGTCCGATCAGTCGTTGCCAACGCCGTTGCCATATGTAAAGCTTGGCAAATTGTTCCTGAAACGTACCATATTAAGGGATATCAACTCTTTCATCACCTTCATTCACATGGACGCGGAGGGGGCGTTGCCCTCTTCTGTCAATATGAACTACGCCCATCACGCATAAATGTTCATGTCCCAGCAGACGTGGAGGCATTATGGGTACGTGTTGTGCCACGGGCCCACCCGCGCCACACTGCTTCTATCATAATCTGTGTTGCATACCATCCGCCTCGCTCACCCACCAGAGACACTCTTATCAATCACCTCATTACCACCTCAGACCACCTCAGAGTTAGGTACCCATGTGCCAAGTTAGTATAATGCGGGGATTATAATGAAATTGACACCACTGATATCCACGACCAGCTGTCACTATCACTATTTGTGAACTTCCCCACACACGGTCAAAATACCCTTGACCTTATCTTAACTGACTTAGCGGACCAGTACCAACTACCTCAACCAATACCTCCTATCGGGTGTAGCACACGCCTATCAGTGCTCTGGTCTCCAGCTGCCACAACCAGCCAAGTGCAGAGACCCTACATCAAGACCTACAGCAGATTACTGACTCTGCAGTGTGTCTCTTTCGGTAGTGGACAGTTCACCATCCCTGGACTGAAGTGCTTAGTGTGGATGACGTGGACACCAAATGGATAAATTATACCAACACCACCACGGAAGCTTACCACCACTTCTTCCCCGAGAAGTTCGTCAGATCACATCCAGCGGAATTGCCCTGGATCACACCTCAGATCCAAAGACTGAGGTGCCTTTTATCTCAACGACCACAACCACTACAGGTCCCTTCTCAACCAAGTCATCAGTGAAATACCCACTGCAAGGAAGTCTCACTACCCAACCAAATTGCAACACCTGAAGCAGACCAGGAACAGCCAGTGGTATGGTAAGCTTAAAGAACTCTGTGGACTAAACAATAAGCCACACCCCCTCCCCTTCCTTAGCCATCTTACTAATGTTGACGTAGCTGAGCAATCAAACAACCATTTCGCAACTATTTGCCAGACGCTCCCCCGGCTTGGCACAACCAGTCTCCCTGCTTACCTACCAGCCCCCTTTCCCACTGACTTAGTAGAAGAACTTGAAGAAGCAAAACGTCTGGACAAACTGAAGTTAAGTGCTCCACCACCCCCATTGACTTACCAATGAAACTCTACAAGGAGTTCTACCCGGAACTAGCTAAACCCCTTTGTTCCACCATCAATGTTTCCCTCAGTCAGTCAAGATGCCTAGCTGACTGGAACACTTCATATGTGTCACGACCCATTGCAATCACCCTAATACCCAGCTTAATCTGTGAAAGTTTGGTGTTTGATTGTGCTTATGCTGATATTGCAGGCGCCATAGATCCTCAGCAATTTGGCAATATGAAAACTTCCTCCACTGCTCACTGTCTTAACAGCTTACTCGACTTCATGTACCGCCGCCTGGAAAAACGAAAAACATCTGTGGCTGCCGCCTTCATTGACTTCACCAAAGCATTTGACCAAGTCGACCACGATTTCATCATCAAAAAAGCTATCGACCTCGGGTTTCGAAGAATGTCTTATATCATGGCTTACAGGCTTCCTTAGTGACCGACGCCAAGCCGTACGCTTCCTAGGGGCTATCTCCACTTTTTAGTCACTCACCTGTGGCTTCCCCCAAGGCACCAAGATGGGACTGCTCTGCTTCCTTATGCTTACCAATGATGCCCTAAGAGAAACCTGCTTGCTGGAAATACGTCGATGACTCCACCATTAGGATCAGGGTAAACAACTCTGCTCCTGACTATACCGCCCCCCAGGATTTATTGAACAGTCTCTAAAATTGGGCCACCAACAACCACGTCACCATCAACTATACCAAGACCGTGATTATACACATCAACCTCTCCCCCGACGTTGTCCCACCCCCTTCCATTACTTTAGGCCCCAACACACTCCACGTTGTAGACTCTACTAAGCTCCTCGGCGCCACTATAGACAACAAGCTACATTGGAAAACACACGTCAGTGAAGTTGTCAAATCCTCCAGTTTCCGTCTCCACCTCCTCCGCCGACTCAAGTCCCTCGGAGTTCCTGTGCCTGAGCTCCTCAGTGTTTACTCAACATTTATACTTCCTAAGCTCACCTATGCCTCCCCTACCTGGTTTTCCTCCCTTAATACCACACAACGTAAACACCTAGAAAAAGTGCAAAAGAGGGCATGCAAGATTATTCTCTCCCCTTCCTACTCCATAAATGAAGAAGCGCTCAGTACACTGACCCTCTCGGCTCTCTCAGACCATCACCACGACCTCGTCTCCAAATTTGGGGAGAAGCTTCTGCAGCATCCTTGACACTGTCTCCTACTCATATCCAAGATCCCTCGTCCGCGAATTTCTCTGCGACACCACAACCGTATCCAGCCCGTACGAGCTCGTACTGATTGCTATAAGAACAGCCCAGTCCCAACCATTGTAAAAATGATCAATAACATGAAATCAACCAGTGTATTCACTTCCAGTAAATCTTACCTTTTTGCACTGTCATTATGTTGAAATGCCTTGCAGTATGACCTTCTCCCCACCTAGTCATTATATACCAAATTTGTATAACTTATGTTACTTGTATGTTATTTGTAAATCAAGAGAACCATTCCCCAATTATGCAACTGTATATTTTCAGCCTTCGGCTGCCATGCTCTTTCAATAAATCGTTAATTATTATTATACTTATTATTATTATTATTATTATTATTATCATCATTATTATTATTATTATTATTATTATTATTATTATTATTATTATTATTATTATTATTATTATTATTATTATTATTATTTTTATTATTATTATTATTGTTATTAACATTATTATTTATTATTATTATTATTATTATTATTATTATTATTATTATTATTATTATTATTATTATTATTATTATTATTATTATTATTATTATTATTATTATTATTATTATTATTATTACACAGACACACCCTCACACACATACTGTAGACACTCACAGAAACACTCTCACACACATAGACAGTCACACACACACACACACATCAGCTCCATCCCTCACACACGCTCACCACGTTGAAAGTAACAATTTCTACAGCTATTGATCGAAGGTGAAACTTAGTGACACTACTTCTGACGCCAATACCAGACGGCGCCAAGATACTGTGTCTGTGTCTGGCACCTGACACTGTGCCTGTGTCTGGCCCATGATACTGTGTCTGCGTCTGGCCCCTGATACTGTGTCTGCGTCTGGCCCCTGATACTGTGTCTGTGTATGGCTCCTGATAATGTGTCTATGTCTGGCCCATGATACCGAGTCTGTGTCTGGCCAATGATACCGTGTCTGTGTCTGGCCCATGATACGGTGTCTGTGTCTGGCACCTGACACTGTGCCTGTGTCTGGCCCATGATATTGTGTCTGCGTCTGGCCCCTGATACTGTGTCTGTGTATGGCTCCTGATAATGTGTCTATGTCTGGCCCATGATGCTGTGTCTGTGTCTGGCCCATGATACCGAGTCTGTGTCTGGCCCATGATACCGTGTCTGTGTCTGGCTCCTGATACTGTGTCTGTATCTGGCCCATGATACTGTGTCTGTCTGGCTCCTGATACTGTGTCTGTGTCTGGTCCCTGATACTGTGTCTGTGTCTGGTCCCTGATACTGTGTCTGTGTCTGGCTCCTGATACTGTGTCTGTGTCTGGCCCATGATTCTGTATCTGTGTCTGGCTCCTGATACTGTGTCTGTATCTGGCCCATGATACTGTGTCTGTCTGGCTCCTGATACTGTGTCTGTGTCTGGTCCCTGATACTGTGTCTGTGTCTGGTCCCTGATACTGTGTCTGTGTCTGGTCCCTGATACTGTGTCTGTGTCTGGCTCCTGATACTGTGTCTGTGTCTGGTCCCTGATACTGTGTCTGTGTCTGGTCCCTGATACTGTGTCTGTGTCTGGCTCCTGATACTGTGTCTGTGTGGTGCCTGGTAGTGTGTGTGGTGCCTGGTAGTGTGTGTGTTGCCTGGTAGTGTGTGTGTGGTGCCTGGTAGTGTGTGTGTTGCCTGGTAGTATATATGGTGCCTGGTAGTGTGTGTGGTGCCTGGTAGTGTGTGTGGTGCCTGGTAGTGTGTGTGGTGCCTGGTAGTGTGTGTGGTGCCTGGTAGTGTGTGTGGTGCCTGGTAGTGTGTGTGTTGCCTGGTAGTGTGTGTGTGTGGTGCCTGGTAGTGTGTGTGTTGCCTGGTAGTATGTGTGGTGCCTGGTAGTGTGTGTGGTGCCTGGTAGTGTGTGTGGTGCCTGGTAGTGTGTGTGGTGCCTGGTAGTGTGTGTGTGGTGCCTGGTAGTGTGTGTGGTGCCTGGTAGTATGTGTGGTGCCTGGTAGTGTGTGTGGTGCCTGGTAGTGTGTGTGGTGCCTGGTAGTGTGTGTGGTGCCTGGTAGTGTGTGTGGTGCCTGGTAGTGTGTGTGGTGCCTGGTAGTGTGTGTGGTGCCTGGTAGTGTGTGTGGTGCCTGGTAGTGTGTGTGGTGCCTGGTAGTGTGTGTGTGGTGCCTGGTAGTGTGTGTGGTGCCTGGTAGTGTGTGTGGTGCCTGGTAGTGTGTGTGGTGCCTGGTAGTGTGTGGTGCCTGGTAGTGTGTGTGGTGCCTGGTAGTGTGTGTGTTGCCTGGTAGTGTGTGTGTGTGCCTGGTAGTGTGTGTGGTGCCTGGTAGTGTGTGTGGTGCCTGGTAGTGTGTGTGGTGCCTGGTAGTGTGTGTGGTGCCTGGTAGTGTGTGTGGTGCCTGGTAGTGTGTGTGGTGCCTGGTAGTGTGTGTGGTGCCTGGTAGTGTGTGTGGTGCCTGGTAGTGTGTGTGGTGCCTGGTAGTGTGTGTGGTGCCTGGTAGTGTGTGTGGTGCCTGGTAGTGTGTGTGGTGCCTGGTAGTGTGTGTGGTGCCTGGTAGTGTGTGTGGTGCCTGGTAGTGTGTGTGTGGTGCCTGGTAGTGTGTGTGGTGCCTGGTAGTGTGTGTGGTGCCTGGTAGTGTGTGTGGTGCCTGGTAGTGTTGTGGTGCCTGGTAGTGTGTGTGGTGCCTGGTAGTGTGTGTGGTGCCTGGTAGTGTGTGTGGTGCCTGGTAGTGTGTGTGGTGCCTGGTAGTGTGTGTGGTGCCTGGTAGTGTGTGTGGTGCCTGGTAGTGTGTGTGGTGCCTGGTAGTGTGTGTGGTGCCTGGTAGTGTGTGGTGCCTGGTAGTGTGTGGTGCCTGGTAGTGTGTGTGGTGCCTGGTAGTGTGTGTGGTGCCTGGTAGTGTGTGTGGTGCCTGGTAGTGTGTGTGGTGCCTGGTAGTGTGTGTGGTGCCTGGTAGTGTGTGTGGTGCCTGGTAGTGTGTGTGTTGCCTGGTAGTGTGTCTGGTGCCTGGTAGTGTGTGTGGTGCCTGGTAGTGTGTGTGGTGCCTGGTAGTGTGTGTGTTGCCTGGTAGTGTGTGTGGTGCCTGGTAGTGTGTGTGGTGCCTGGTAGTGTGTGTGGTGCCTGGTAGTGTGTGTGTTGCCTGGTAGTGTGTGTGGTGCCTGGTAGTGTGTGTGGTGCCTGGTAGTGTGTGGTGCCTGGTAGTGTGTGTGGTGCCTGGTAGTGTGTGTGTTGCCTGGTAGTGTGTGTGGTGCCTGGTAGTGTGTGTGGTGCCTGGTAGTGTGTGTGGTGCCTGGTAGTGTGTGTGGTGCCTGGTAGTGTGTGTGGTGCCTGGTAGTGTGTGTGGTGCCTGGTAGTGTGTGTGGTGCCTGGTAGTGTGTGTGGTGCCTGGTAGTGTGTGTGGTGCCTGGTAGTGTGTGTGGTGCCTGGTAGTGTGTGTGGTGCCTGGTAGTGTGTGTGTGGTGCCTGGTAGTGTGTGTGGTGCCTGGTAGTGTGTGTGGTGCCTGGTAGTGTGTGTGGTGCCTGGTAGTGTGTGTGGTGCCTGGTAGTGTGTGTGGTGCCTGGTAGTGTGTGTGGTGCCTGGTAGTGTGTGTGGTGCCTGGTAGTGTGTCTGGTGCCTGGTAGTGTGTGGTGCCTGGTAGTGTGTGTGGTGCCTGGTAGTGTGTGTGTGTGTGCCTGGTAGTGTGTGTGGTGCCTGGTAGTGTGTGTGGTGCCTGGTAGTGTGTGTGGTGCCTGGTAGTGTGTGTGGTGCCTGGTAGTGTGTGTGGTGCCTGGTAGTGTGTGTGGTGCCTGGTAGTGTGTGTGGTGCCTGGTAGTGTGTGTGGTGCCTGGTAGTGTGTGGTGCCTGGTAGTGTGTGTGTGCCTGGTAGTGTGTGTGGTGCCTGGTAGTGTGTCTGGTGCTTGGTAGTGTGTGGTGCCTGGTAGTGTGTGTGGTGCCTGGTAGTGTGTGTGGTGCCTGGTAGTGTGTGTGGTGCCTGGTAGTGTGTGTGTGTGCCTGGTAGTGTGTGTGGTGCCTGGTAGTGTGTGTGGTGCCTGGTAGTGTGTGTGGTGCCTGGTAGTGTGTGTGGTGCCTGGTAGTGTGTGTGGTGCCTGGTAGTGTGTGTGGTGCCTGGTAGTGTGTGGTGCCTGGTAGTGTGTGTGGTGCCTGGTAGTGTGTGGTGCCTGGTAGTGTGTGTGGTGCCTGGTAGTGTGTGTGGTGCCTGGTAGTGTGTGTGGTGCCTGGTAGTGTGTGTGGTGCCTGGTAGTGTGTGTGTGTGCCTGGTAGTGTGTGTGGTGCCTGGTAGTGTGTGGTGCCTGGTAGTGTGTGTGGTGCCTGGTAGTGTGTGTGGTGCCTGGTAGTGTGTGTGTGGTGCCTGGTAGTGTGTGTGGTGCCTGGTAGTGTGTGTGGTGCCTGGTAGTGTGTGTGGTGCCTGGTAGTGTGTGTGGTGCCTGGTAGTGTGTGTGTGTGGTGCCTGGTAGTGTGTCTGGTGCCTGGTAGTGTGTGGTGCCTGGTAGTGTGTGTGTGGTGCCTGGTAGTGTGTGTGGTGCCTGGTAGTGTGTCTGGTGCCTGGTAGTGTGTGTGGTGCCTGGTAGTGTGTGTGGTGCCTGGTAGTGTGTGTGTGTGGTGCCTGGTAGTGTGTGTGGTGCCTGGTAGTGTGTGTGGTGCCTGGTAGTGTGTGTGTGGTGCCTGGTAGTGTGTCTGGTGCCTGGTAGTGTATGTGGTGCCTGGTAGTGTGTCTGGTGCCTGGTAGTGTGTGGTGCCTGGTAGTGTGTGTGTGGTGCCTGGTAGTGTGTGTGTTGCCTGGTAGTGTGTGTGTTGCCTGGTAGTGTGTGTGTGGTGCCTGGTAGTGTGTGTGGTGCCTGGTAGTGTGTGTGGTGCCTGGTAGTGTGTGTGTTGCCTGGTAGTGTGTGTGGTGCCTGGTAGTGTGTGTGTGGTGCCTGGTAGTGTGTGTGTGGTGTCTGGTAGTATGTGTGATGCCTGGTAGTATGTGTGATGCCTGGTAGTGTGTGTGTTGCCTGGTAGTGTGTGTGGTGCCTGGTAGTGTGTGTGTTGCCTGGTAGTGTGTGTGGTGCCTGGTAGTGTGTCTGGTGCCTAGTAGTGTGCGATGCCTGGTAGTATGTGTTGTGCCTGGTAGTGTGTGTGGTGCCTGGTAGTGTGTGTGGTGCCTGGTAGTGTGTGTGTTGCCTGGTAGTGTGTGTGGTGCCTGGTAGTGTGTGTGTTGCCTGGTAGTGTGTGTGGTGCCTGGTAGTGTGTGTGGTGCCTGGTAGTGTGTGTGTTGCCTGGTAGTGTGTGTGTTGCCTGGTAGTGTGTGTGGTGCCTGGTAGTGTGTGTGTGCCTGGTAGTGTGTGTGCCTGGTAGTGTGTGTGGTGCCTGGTAGTGTGTGTGGTGCCTGGTAGTGTGTGTGGTGCCTGGTAGTGTGTGTGGTGCCTGGTAGTGTGTGTGTTGCCTGGTAGTGTGTGTGGTGCCTGGTAGTGTGTGTGGTGCCTGGTAGTGTGTGTGTTGCCTGGTAGTGTGTGTGGTGCCTGGTAGTGTGTGTGTTGCCTGGTAGTATGTGTGGTGCCTGGTAGTGTGTGTGGTGCCTGGTAGTGTGTGTGTTGCCTGGTAGTGTGTGTGGTGCCTGGTAGTGTGTGTGGTGCCTGGTAGTGTGTGTGTTGCCTGGTAGTGTGTGTGGTGCCTGGTAGTGTGTCTGGTGCCTGGTAGTGTGTGGTGCCTGGTAGTGTGTGTGGTGCCTGGTAGTGTGTGTGGTGCCTGGTAGTGTGTGTGGTGCCTGGTAGTGTGTGTGTGGTGCCTGGTAGTGTGTGTGGTGCCTGGTAGTGTGTGTGGTGCCTGGTAGTGTGTGTGGTGCCTGGTAGTGTGTGTGGTGCCTGGTAGTGTGTGGTGCCTGGTAGTGTGTGTGGTGCCTCGTAGTGTGTGTGGTGCCTGGTAGTGTGTGTGGTGCCTCGTAGTGTGTGTGGTGCCCGGTAGTGTGTGTGGTGCCTGGTAGTATGTATGGTGCCTGGTAGTGTGTGTGGTGCCTGGTAGTGTGTGTTGTGCCTGGTAGTGTGTGTGGTGCCTGGTAGTGTGTATGTGGTGCCTGGTAGTGTGTGTGGTGCCTGGTAGTGTGTGTGGTGCCTGGTAGTGTGTATGTGGTGCCTGGTAGTGTGTGTGGTGCCTGGTAGTGTGTGTGGTGCCTGGTAGTGTGTGTGTTGCCCGGTAGTGTGTGTGGTGCTTGGTAGTGTGTCTGGTGCCTGGTAGTGTGTGTGGTGCCTGGTAGTGTGTGTGTGTGTTGCGCCTGGTAGTGTGTGTGGTGCCTGGTAGTGTGTCTGGTGCCTGGTAGTGTGTGTGGTGCTTGGTAGTGTGTGGTGCCTGGTAGTGTGTGTGGTGCCTGGTAGTGTGTGTGGTGCCTGGTAGTGTGTCTGGTGCCTGGTAGTGTGTGTGGTGCCTGGTAGTGTGTGTGTGTGTGGTGCCTGGTAGTGTGTGTGTGGTGGCTGGTAGTGTGTCTGGTGCCTGGTAGTGTGTGTGTTGCCTGGTAGTGTGTGTGTTGCCTGGTAGTGTGTGTGGTGGCTGGTAGTGTGTGTGTTGCCTGGTAGTGTGTGTGGTGCCTGGTAGTGTGTGTGTTGCCTGGTAGTGTGTCTGGTGCCCGGTAGTGTGTGTGGTGCCTGGTAGTGTGTGTGTTGCTTGGTAGTGTGTCTGGTGCCTGGTAGTGTGTGTGGTGGCTGGTAGTGTGTGTGTGTGTGGTGCCTGGTAGTGTGTGTGTGGTGGCTGGTAGTGTGTGTGGTGCCTGGTAGTGTGTGTGTTGCCTGGTAGTGTGTGTGGTGCCTGGTAGTGTGTGTGTGGTGCCTGGTAGTGTGTGTGGTGCCTGGTAGTGTGTGTGTTGCCTGGTAGTGTGTGTGGTGCCTGGTAGTGTGTGTGTGCCTGGTAGTGTGTGGTGGCTGGTAGTGTGTGTGGTGCCTGGTAGTGTGTGTGGTGCCTGGTAGTGTGTGTGTGTGTGGTGCCTGGTAGTGTGTGTGTGGTGCCTGGTAGTGTGTGTGGTGCCTGGTAGTGTGTGTGGTGCCTGGTAGTGTGTGTGGTGCCTGGTAGTGTGTGTGGTGCCTGGTAGTGTGTGTGGTGCCTGGTAGTGTGTGTGTGGTGCCTGGTAGTGTGTGTGGTGCCTGGTAGTGTGTGTGTGTGTGTGGTGCCTGGTAGTGTGTGTGGTGCCTGGTAGTGTGTGTGGTGCCTGGTAGTGTGTGTGGTGCCTGGTAGTGTGTGTGGTGCCTGGTAGTGTGTGTGGTGCCTGGTAGTGTGTGTGGTGCCTGGTAGTGTGTGTGGTGCCTGGTAGTGTGTGTGTGGTGCCTGGTAGTGTGTGTGTGGTGCCTGGTAGTGTGTGTGGTGCCTGGTAGTGTGTGTGGTGCCTGGTAGTGTGTGTGGTGCCTGGTAGTGTGTGTGGTGCCTGGTAGTGTGTGTGGTGCCTGGTAGTGTGTGTGGTGCCTGGTAGTGTGTGTGGTGCCTGGTAGTGTGTGTGGTGCCTGGTAGTGTGTGTGGTGCCTGGTAGTGTGTGTGTGTGTGGTGCCTGGTAGTGTGTGTGGTGCCTGGTAGTGTGTGGTGCCTGGTAGTGTGTGTGTGGTGCCTGGTAGTGTGTGTGGTGCCTGGTAGTGTGTGTGGTGCCTGGTAGTGTGTGTGGTGCCTGGTAGTGTGTGTGGTGCCTGGTAGTGTGTGTGTGGTGCCTGGTAGTGTGTGTGGTGCCTGGTAGTGTGTGTGGTGCCTGGTAGTGTGTGTGTGGTGCCTGGTAGTGTGTGTGGTGCCTGGTAGTGTGTGGTGCCTGGTAGTGTGTGTGGTGCCTGGTAGTGTGTGGTGCCTGGTAGTGTGTGTGTGGTGCCTGGTAGTGTGTGTGTTGCCTGGTAGTGTGTGTGGTGCCTGGTAGTGTGTGTGTGTGCCTGGTAGTGTGTGTGGTGCCTGGTAGTGTGTGTGGTGCCTGGTAGTGTGTGTGGTGCCTGGTAGTGTGTGTGGTGCCTGGTAGTGTGTGTGGTGCCTGGTAGTGTGTGTGGTGCCTGGTAGTGTGTGTGTTGCCTGGTAGTGTGTGTGGTGCCTGGTAGTGTGTGTGGTGCCTGGTAGTGTGTGTGGTGCCTGGTAGTGTGTGTGTGGTGCCTGGTAGTGTGTGTGGTGCCTGGTAGTGTGTGTGGTGCCTGGTAGTGTGTGTGGTGCCTGGTAGTGTGTGTGTTGCCTGGTAGTGTGTGGTGGCTGGTAGTGTGTGTGGTGCCTGGTAGTGTGTGTGGTGCCTGGTAGTGTGTGTGTGGTGCCTGGTAGTGTGTGTGTGGTGGCTGGTAGTGTGTCTGGTGCCTGGTAGTGTGTGTGGTGCCTGGTAGTGTGTGTGTTGCCTGGTAGTGTGTGGTGGCTGGTAGTGTGTGTGGTGCCTGGTAGTGTGTGTGGTGCCTGGTAGTGTGTGTGTGTGGTGCCTGGTAGTGTGTGTGGTGCCTGGTAGTGTGTGTGGTGCCTGGTAGTGTGTGTGTGGTGCCTGGTAGTGTGTCGTGCCTGGTAGTGTGTGTGGTGCTTGGGAGTGTGTGTGGTGCCTGGTAGTGTGTGTGTGGTGCCTGGTAGTATGTGTGGTGCCTGGTAGTGTGTGGCTCCTGGTAGTATGTGTGGAGCCTGGTAGTGTGTGAATACCTGCACCAAAATGTTAATCTAGTTAGAAAACATCAAAACATGGGTTGTGGTTTTTGAACAAAGTACTGTACATTCACGAATGAAGTTTTTCCATTCCTCCGACCTGAGACCTTTGAACCAGTGAACCAGACTGACTCATCACACAGTGTTAGGCCCATCGCACTGGGTGGTGTGGTGTCTCCAATTCGCAGGTTTCTGAGTCACAGGATTCTTGGTTGGTACGGTGGACGAATAGGACTTTTTTTTCCATGACTGTACTGTACAGTCTCACCCTGGTTAACTCTCCCAGCCAGCTATTGCTGCACTGCCTGCTTCAGATGTATGAACCTAAAGTCTGTTACTTCGAACCTTAGATTCATTCGTATCGGTTTCATGTTCTGGTTGGTACCGAGACAGTTTCAAACATCTGAAGCAGGCAGTGCAGCAATAGCTGGTTTGGAGAGTTACCGAACTTTCGGGTGAGACTGTACATTACGATAAGTTATTTTTAGTAATTTCACTAGGATATTATTTAGCGTCACGTCTCGAAGAAAGACTTGTAATAAATGAGGAAGTTATGATGAGGCGTCTGGTTTAAAGTTAATGATCAATTCCGTCATTAGAGTTGCGCCATATAAACATTTTCAGTAACAATAAGGAACAAGTACGAAAACAGTATATTTTTATGACTAAACGTTAATGAGGGAAATGACCACTCTTAGAAAGGGCACATAAGGTTAGTACCCGCTCAGAATTCAGTCTGCAGCCTCATATGTGAACTTTTAGTATAAAGCAAAATATTCTTACTGTATAAGCAACATGATTCAAAACAGACAAGCACACTACCAGATGATGTACTCTCATTAATTCACTGAAGAAAAAAATCAGTAATTAAATTACATTTCTCGGTTTACAACTGAAGCCCTGCAACTAAGAGTATTATAGAGACAAGAGTTAGCGTATATCATCTTTATTAAACACGTTGATATACTCACCTCTCATGGTTTAGTAAGATTAGCAAAGGGTCGTATGTTAGTTTCTTCCAAGTTCACCATAACTAAAAGGAACGGCCAATACGAAAACTAAACTTACCTCCTGATAGCAGTTCTCTTCTCCCTAGTTAAAGTTACAAATGATCATAATTATCATCTTCTTTACTGTCTTGTGCGACCACAAAAATATAACGCCACATAACAAGTGGTGCTATTATTAACTCGTCCTTCAACCATATTTTATCCAATGTTCATTCAGGAGACAACACCTTTAGCTTTTACAAATACACACCCACAGGTTTTATAGTACGTAGTAATAATTTTTCCACGTTAGCGTACAGGTATCCCAAATACGAACCAAGTATACAAGAAGATTCCCATGTACGCAGACAAACACTACGCACACAAATTTACATTTGGTAGTTCTCAACGGCGATAACCAGACTAGTAGAAGTCGTAGTAGCTGGACCGACCACGATCAACACGCGCATGATCCAACACGTCTCACCAGACTCATGAGAACCTGTCACAAAGCACACCTGGTGACTCATGCCATGACTCACCTCGCCTTTACTACCTTCCCTGCATCGGCTAATTGACCTTCTGCGCATGAGTCACCGCCACCACCCGTGAGTCACAACCCTATCACCAGCATTGGTTCGCTCTCTCTCTCTCTCTCTCTCTCTCTCTCTCACTCATATGTATATATATTTATATATATATATATATATATATATATATATATATATATATATATATTATATATATATATATATATATATATATATATATATATATATATATATATATATATATGTATGTATATATGTATATATTACGCTATATAGTGGAAACTATCCACTAAGGTTTAGTCGGCAGACAAAATGACTTGGCACAAATACATCCACGACAACTTTAATAAAGTTTGTACAATTAAGTATTAATCGGCAATTTAATAGCTGTTTAGCTTAAAAATCCAAAATATTTGTTATGAAGGGGTGTACATACATATATAATGTATGTATGTGTACATTACAATTTTTGATTTATTTAACCAAACCCACCCTGGGTAATAATATACTCGATTTAGTTCTGTCAAACAGAGAAAACCTCATTAGCAATGTCGAGGTAACGAATGAACTTGCAAACAGTGATCACAAAGAAATTAGATTCCAGTTAGATTTTCAGGGTAGACGTAAGGAAAATTCCACTAAAGTACCAGATTTCAGAAGGGCAAACTTTGACAGTTTAAAGAGGCAGCTGAGAGAGGGGGTGTCGCCCTTGGCAGGTTACAGGACAGGAAACAGCAATTGAGCATTAATGGCACTAAGTCCCATTGGAGCAACGTCACAAGTGGAGTTCCCCAAGGCTCAGTACTTGGACCATTATTATTTATTATATACATAAACGACATAGCTATCTACATAGACAGCAACATAAGCAAATTTGCTGATGACACTAAAATAGGATGTGTTATTAAATCTGACGAGGACTCTGCAAAACTACAGGAAGATCTAAACAAATTTTTCGAATGGTCTGAAAAATGGCAGATGAAATTCAACGTGGACAAATGTAAAGTACTCAGTATAGGAGACGTAAACAGGGAAACCAGATACTGATCTTTGTCTACACATACGTGAGTTACATCCGGAATATCACCATTACCCTCTCTTACAATATATTCCCTACCGTCAGTGTCAGCTCCCAGTTCTACAAAATCCGCTTTGAAACACATCATACATGTATTGACAAATATGTCTTGAGATATGTAAAATCCACCATTTACTGTTTTAGTGTTGTCTTTCTTTCCACCCATTAAATCACCCCACTTTCCTTCACCGAAGACAGAACTTGTTGTCATAGTGATGCCAGCATCTATTTTAGATGGATCCAAGAAAATTAAGGGGTAGGAAATGACTCCCCTCGACTGTAATGCTACTTGTCCATTGATCCGTTGAATGGCTTGCGTCATATCTTCAGCATCGGAGAAATGGAACTTGTCCCGGAAAAAGTACATTGTGGAATCGGTGTTGCCGTCGATGTCAGTAAACGTCTCTACAAGTTTTTCATCATTCAACACAGTTGACACGTCAGTTAATAGTCCTATTGCACAAGTTAATCCTTCTGAATGAGGTATTAGTCTACGCACATGGTGGAGTATATTACCGGTAGTTGTCATTCTCTTCTCCTCCTGGGATGATTGTACAATACCGTGAATAAGGTAACTTAGTGTCCCAATAACAGTAGAACAATCAAGAACTATATTATATCTTTCATCATCTTCAGCGACTGCAGAAAATACTTTAAAGCAAGCATTATTATAATCAATTATTGACATTTTTCTGTCTATACACTCTTCACAAAGCAGCAACGAAATGGATGATGTAAGAGCGGTTACCTTGCGTCTGTCAGTGACCAACGTTTAAACTGAGAATGCTAGTACTATAGTGCTCATAAATACCCTCTTCCTGTAGCTCAGCTCAGTGTAATATTACAAAATAATTAGACACTTTGGGACAGGTACCAATAAGTACTTTCTACACTATTTATTGATGCTATAATACATTTTATAGTAACATTTAGGAAATAATAATTGTAGTAGTATATAAAATAATATTTTGTTTACACATTGGGCATGTAGTTAATAATACAGTACAATAAGAACAAACAACTACATGTTTACAAGTAATAATAACCTATCTCTATCTCGTGCCATATACACCCTACACACTGTAATCGTAATGTAGAAGATTGTAGTAGGGAGACGGTCAAGTTGTGTGGTCAGCTGGGGTGGCCTGGTGGGACGGCAGGGGTGGACAAAGCTCAGATTACAAGCCGTGGTACTGAGGGGAGCTTGGTGGGCCTACACCTCACATGGTTGTCACAGATTCAACAGTAAATTGACAAATATATCTACTTATTTACTTAGGGGGATCACAGATAGATATTGTACTGGTCAATACACTCACTAGTCACTCACGAATCAGACTGGGTACTCCTGGAAAGACCCCGTTTTTCGACGAAAAACGCGGAGCTCCCACACACACGGTGAAAAGCAACGGTATAATGAAAGGGATCTCTCACCTGTTGCTAGCGAGCACCACTGTGCTCCCTTTTTTTTTTTTTTTTTTTTTTTTTAAGGTGGGGAAAGGATGGAAGGCATGCTGGGGCTCAAGGCACAGCCAGACATGAGGGATAGAGAAGTCACGACATATAGTCGTGGGGGGAAAGGTTGGAAAAGAAGTTTAATGAGTTAAACAGAGGGGGACGACACCCCTTGTTTTACATATTACAGAGTTTGTTGGCTAACTAAGCTAACCTAGGATTTAGAATGAGGTTGCACAATGGTTATTTTAGTAGACAATGACTAGATTGATTTTACAATTACAAGTTTATTAACATCTTATACTGTATTACGTTATGGACTCACTTGATTGTGACTTGTTAAATGTGAATTTATATCATCTAAGTTTTAATCTAAGGTGGATCACTGTGGCGGACATAGATGGGTCGCGGGTTGGGTTGTTGTAGTGCGGGCAGACTCCGGGGCCACCAGGCGTGGGGTCTCCCTCCGTTGATGTCTTCCCCGCGTAGGTGGTCTGGGCTGTGAGGGTCGTCCAGGAGCTTGTCCCAAACCTTCTTCCCTAGGCGATGGAACCTGAAGTTGAGGGCCTCTGTTTTATTTCTTAGGTGGATGGTTTCCACTGTCTCCTGGTAGGGTGGCGCTTGGCCACTGGCTGACCTCAAACACTTGTTTTGGAAGCTCTGTAGTTGTTGTAGTCTAGTCTTCCCGAGTGTGACGAGTGGTATAGATGGGTACTCCAACACAGGCCTCACCAGCGCCTTGTACAGGTGAACTTGTATCTTCTCAGGCATCAATTTAAAACGTTTTAATTTGGCTGCGGCGACTTTGGCTTTATTTAGTCTGTCCTTCACGTGGGGAATGATGCCCGTCCGAGAAATGATGAGGCCGAGCAACCTGCCTTGTTTAGAGTACTCAATCTCTTCGTCGTCGATCATCAATGGGGCCGGCTTGAATTTGGCTATGGGTATGACCTCAAATTTCGTTTTGTTTGTTTTTATTTTCCATTTATTTTCATACTCCGAGATCTCCTCTATTGCCCGAGCAGTGAGTCGCGCCATCCTTGCTGTGGACCTTCCTGGGCAGGTGACGATCTGTGTTACATCGTCGGCATACATGACGTACTCGCTGCCGACGATTGGGGGTGGCAGGTCAGCCGTGTAGAGTGTGTAAAGGGTTGGTGAGAGACAAGAGCCCTGAGGCACGCCGCTCGATAGTGAGAATTCTTCTCCAAAATGTTCTTGCATCTTGATTTTGGCTCTGCGGTCCATAATGAAGTTGCACAGCAGGCGCGTCAGATTTTCGGGTAGCCCCAGTTGTATGATCTTATACTGCAGCCCTGCGTGCCAAACTTTGTCAAACGCCTTGCTGACGTCCCTCAGTACTATATTGCACTGCAGGCGGCCAGTCATGGCATTGGCGATCTGCTCGTAGGCCTGAGCTATGGCGGTGGATGTGCCTTTGTACTGGCGGAAGCCGAACTGGCGGGGATTATGCACGTCTTCGTCCTCCAGATACATCCGCAATCGCTTGTTGACTATTTTTTCGAAGATTTTGGCAGGTACCTCTAGCAGCGATATTGGTCGAAAGTTTTCGACTTTGTTTGGAGGCTTCCCTGCTTTTGGTATGAGGCGAATAACGGCGATTTTGAACATCTTAGGGAAGTATCCAGAGGCGAGGCAGGCGTTGCATATATGAGCAAGCCTCTCTATCATGTTGTCGGGGAGTTGAGCCAGGATCTTCTTGTTAATGTGACTTTGACCAGGTGATTTGTTTTTAAACCCTTTTATGACGGCTGACACATCTGCAGGAACTATGCGCTCCGTCAGGTAGCTTCCGTCCACCAGTCTGGTGAAGTCAGTCCGTGGGAGCGGCTGGAGCAGGTGCTGATGGTCCTGCAACTGACCTAAAATGTCCTCCTCAAACTCCCTGTCGAAGCCCTCGTTCTCCTGTTCACTAATGGTAAAGATCTTTCGTAAATATCGCCGATGTAGTTGTTCTTGGTTTTCTTCCTCGAATATTTTTACGTTGTTTTGGTCGAGCAGGTAAGGGACCGTGCTAGAGGTGGAACCCATCAGTCGCTTGATCCCTTTCCAGAAGGCAGCAGAATCGCGGTAATTGTTGGCTGCCTCCCACACCAAGGCGGCCCACTTTTGTTCATGTAGACGTTTGCTCTCGTGCTGGATGTCCGTCTGTAGCTCTCGGTACCGGTCTCTCAGCTCCTGCGTCCACCCGCGGATACTGGCTAGCTGTCTCACGTGAGCGTACTGGACACTGAGCTGCCTCAGCTGGTGACTAGTGTGAGGATGGGGAATGGTCCTGTAACTGGTGGTCGGGATGTTGTTGTCCATCTCCGTCTTCACATCCTTATACCATTGTTCGACCGCGTCGTCGATGTCATTGGGGCTGGCTTCTTCCAGGTTTCTCCCCTGCTTGAGACTGAGAGACTCCTTGAAGGAGTCCCAGTCTGCCCGTTTGAGGTTTGACCTGATGTTGGCGGGGATCATAATGGGATTGGATGAGAGCGTCACGACGACTGGCAGGTGATCGCTGGTACTGATGGGTCCGGCGGTAACGTGCCTGTTCAGGACGGCCTCGTTGTTAGAGAGGATTATGTCGGGTGTTGTGGCACTGGCACGTCTGATCAATGTCGGGAAATCTGGCCCGAGGTGTTGCAGTTTTCCCCTTCTGATGTTGTCATACAGCGCCACACCGACGTTGTTCTCATTACCGTGTCCTAGTATGGCGTGGCGCGCATTTAAGTCCCCTATGATGTATGTTGGTTTTCTGTGGCGTAGCAACTGGTTTAGGTCTTGTTCGGGTAAGTAAGGACGTCTGGGAGGTAGGTACATTGTGCATATGATAACAGGTCCCCTAGTTGTCTCCACCTGCACTCCCAGAACTGAATCCTCGAAGTCTGGCAAC
The DNA here is from genome assembly GCA_958450375.1 of Homarus gammarus. Taxonomy (NCBI): domain Eukaryota; kingdom Metazoa; phylum Arthropoda; class Malacostraca; order Decapoda; family Nephropidae; genus Homarus; species Homarus gammarus. The sequence continues at coordinate 2,748,605 of CAUDMG010001281.1, forward strand.
ACTCTGTGACTCAGCCGTGACCTGATGGCCACAGCGACACCATCGTTCAGCTCACCCGTCATGTTCCTCTGGTATACAGTGTAGCCAAAAATTTTCAGCTTACTTTCGTCCTTTATGCCAGTACTGTTTAACAGAATGATGTCTGGGTCTAATTGATAGTATAAGTTAGACAGTTCGTTACGTCTATTAAGGGACCAGTGTAGGACATTATGTTGGACAATTTTCATCCTGCTAACGACTGCCATTTCGGAGACTGTAGCTTGGGGCGTCGCTTGGAGTGTTTGCTCGGCTTCTGCCATTTCTAGGGGGACGGAACTTCTTAGCAGAACCTTCGGACATCTGCTTGTCAGTCAATGGCGGGCCCTCGAACTTCTCGTCACCCGTGTACAGGAAGGTGTTCAGGTCCTGGGCCTGCGTGTCGTAGTAATCAACTGACGCTGCAGCTCGAGGGTCTTGTTCCTCTGTGGAGTGAGTCGTCATCATCTGGTCGCAACCATTGACTGTGGTTGCAGTCCGATGGTCACTGTCGTCGCTGGGAGTGCATGTAATGGGATCGCGGGCATTTACGGTGTCGTTGGAGCTGTGATCCCAGGGGGACTGACTGGCCACGTCGGGATTGCGGTTATACTGACTTTTGCCTAAGTCAAGGAGATCATGGTCTATTTCTGGCGTGGGTTGAGGTCGTCGATAAGTCGTTGAGTGGGTTACTGCCTTAAGGATTTCTTTTGAAGGGACTTTGTCGCTTATTTCAACAGGTGCAATGTTGTTCCTGGTTAGTGTCTCGTTGAGGTGTTTCGAGAATGAACCTGGATGAACCATGTTCATGTGATGGGCATGCAGGTAAGACAAGTATATAGTGGTGGCTTTGGACTCGTCCAGCTGTGGAGAGGAGACGCTCCTGATGCTCTCGGCCACTGCGTCCCTCATGGCGCCCAGTGACTCAGTAACTGCCTGTTTTATTGAGTCCTTGATGGTTCTTATCTCTGATTGCAGGACTTCCATGGTCTCGCTGACATTGTTGAGCTTTTGGGAGTCTGCTTGAGTTTCTTTTAGAGCGTCTTTTAGGGTTTGGCTGTAAGCCATGATCGTCGACTGAGTGGTCCTTTCTATGGTGTTAGAAATTTCCCTGGTTTCTTTTTGTTTGGTTATTTCGGTCAGTTTCTTCTCTGTTTCTTGAAGTACCTGTTTCCTGACCAGGCAGGTGGCAGAGAAGGTCCTGTGGTCACCCTCGCAGACGACACACTTTTTTATGGTGCTACGGCAGTCTTTGTAGAAGTGCTGATCAGATGAACACTCAGAGCATATGACCCCTTGCATGGGGCAGTTCTTGGTCATGTGGTCATTGTATTTATAGCACTTCATACATTGTTGGATGGGCGTATACTTTTCATATTCTATTTGGTGGGATGAGATGGAAGTGCCATATGCATAGAGCCCCTTCTCCTTCATTCTTTTTGCATCCGTTGTGTCTGCAAAGCGAACCTTGATTATATTATGGGCATACATAGGATACACCTCCACAACCTTGACATTGTTTTGCTTTTGTATTTCATCTCTTATTTCTTCTGCGTTATTTTCCACTACATCTTTGTCTAACTTCTTACATACAAGGGTGAGCTTGGCGCCGTATTCCCGGGGGACAATGACCTCGTAACCGTTGGTTTTCATTTTGTCCATGGCACTAGACTTAAGTAGTTTATCAGCATCTTCATCTGTTTCTGTGAGGATGATGTAACCATCTCTCAGATCCACAAGTCTATTTATTCTCACCCTTAGGTCGCTCAATAGCCTTTTTAGCCCTATCCGAGACCCCTGGGTCGGGGTTCCGGAGATCTTCACTCTCACTTTGGCCATGGTCAGTAACATACATGAATGAATTAATGAAAATGCTACCTAATCTGTCCACCTCAGCTAAACCCCATGGATGCCGCTCCTCTGTGCTCCCTGATAGTCTGGCTGCTCTACCGTGCTTGAAATCATGCCCGGGAGCACCAGTTAGCTCCTCACTGACATTTATCAAGCAGAACTGCCGATTGCACTACAAATCTGTCACTGATGCCAGTATCCCGTTTATGTTAGTTGAAATATTATAGCAATGTGGCTCAATGTACACTACACAGGGCGTTGAGCTGATGGTTGTGATCTTTCATGTGACCAGCTGACGCTGACGGTGGTAAGTGTGCAAGCACTGCGAGGTATAATTACAAGCTCACATGAAAATATTTTCTAAAAAGGGCTTAATCTTTCAGTTTTATGTGTTTGTTTGTCAGTTATATTAAAACACACTGAAAATGACATTCATATAGTTAATTATATTTAAGATGCAAATATATCTTAGTAAATGTATTGTACGAGATCTGTAAATTTATTTAATAATGTTTTGTAAGAAGATTTACAATTCAATTTTTTTAAATTTATTGCAAAAAAGAGGTTTGAAATAATGTTGGTAACTAATTTATATACGAGTTGTATCAATTTTGTTTGTGAATTTTTTGTAAAGGGCATTAAGACAGGTCTGAAAGAATACGGACTGGCTTCATTATTCCTTACTTTTGCAGATATACAAGGGTGCTCCTTGAACATTTAAAAGTAAGCTGCGTACTCATCAGATTAGAATGTTTGGGAACCCCTAGTCTAATGCAAAAACTATCTTCGTTAGTCTCTTCTATTGCTACTTACTGATTTTTATTGGATGGTCAACTTTCCTTGTGTTCAAGTAGTGCAAAGAAGTTGACGAGGGCTCAGGGTACAGGTGCTTACCTGTATCCTGACAGATATGAATGTCATGATCGAGGAAGACAGAGAAGTAATGTACGTTTAGAGGAGAATGGACTGTCCCTCGTGCTTCATCTCACCCGGCCAGTGAGGAGAAGTCTCGAAAGGCATTAAAGAGATGGCCAGTGAAGGTGTAGGAGACGTAGCAGCATATGAGAGGAAACAGGCCTCTTGGTCATTACCGGCAAGTGATGAAGGTTGAGGTAAGAGACGGGGGAAATGGCGAGGCGAGGTTTTGGTAACAGGAGTTGGACGTGTATTGAGAGATATCGATAGTCAAGGAAGAATAAAAATAAAAATATGAAGGTAATAATTGTAATTACACTAATTACATCACACTCTATCGGTAAAACCTTTGTACTGCCTTCACATTGTGGAAAGAAAAGTCTGATAAATTATATTATCAGGTTTATTATAACAAATAACATGTTACGTATAATAATGGTAGCTGGGTTGGTAAATAAATAAATGAAATTAAAGTGAGAAATATGGGACCCTAACATGACAACATTGCTACTAAACCATAAGTAACACAGAATAAAACACACAACATGTAATTAATGATATTAAGTAAAGGTAAATTGATTTGTTATAATCTAAAAAGTTCATCGTTTTCCTCACACTATTCTTATATCATGTTAAAACTGTGATTTTCTGGAGGTGTTATGCTGTGATGGAGTTTTTTTTTTTTTTTTTTTTTTTTCTTTACGGGAGTTAGCCCACACGGGCACAGGTCAAACGACCCACAATGGCGTCTGGGGGCGAAAAAACAAGAACAGAAAAAACAATTGAACTCGAGAAGAAAAAGGTTATACTGTGTTAATCTACACCACAGATGCCGGAAAACCAGCTTTTTAAAGTGAGACAGATTGTATAAGTGTGGGAACACAGAAGAAGGCAGAGCATTCCACAATTTGGTTGTGTGAGGAAAGAAGGCTGTACTATAACGGATTATTCTCGTGTGACCGACATCCACAGAGAAACGGTGGGCACCGCGACAAGACGTATGTTATGAGCCCACGGCCTTGCCGGCGGTACACAGGATGCCAAATCCATCGAACATTGCCCGTTAAAGTATCTGTAAGAGAGAGAGAGTGAAGCAACATTGCAGCGAAGAGAAAGGGAAGAGAGATTGTCGACTAAAGGAGGAGAGTTAATAAGACGAAATGCCTTTGATTCCAAATTATCTAACAGTTGGACAGAAGAAGAGCCACCCCAGATATGAAAGCAGTACTCCAAGTAAGGACGAATGAATCCCTTATATACTTGAAGCAACTGCTCATGAGTGAAGTAGCTGCGGCATCTGTACAGCATTACCAACTTTCGTGAGGCAGCTTTAGTTATATTAAGGAAGTGTGATTTCCAGGACATATTGCAGGAAATGGTGAGGCCTAGCATATCTATTTTAGAATTTGGCAGAATGATAGCGTCCTGAAATGTAATTGGTGGGAGATCATCTAATTTAGAAAGTGTAATTGGTAAATACTGAGTTTTATTACTATTGAATTTAACCAAGTTTGTACTTCCCCATTCAGAGATGCTGCACAGTTCCGCACTGATAGAAGTAATGATATCAGCTCTAGAATCAGATCTAGTTTGAGAGTTAGGGGGGGAGGGTAAAATGTGAAGAAGAGTGAAGAGTAGAATCATTAGCGTAAGAATGGATAGAATTAGTTGTAGTGTGAAGTAAATCATTGATAAAAAGAAGGAAGAGAGTAGGTGAAAGAACAGTACCCTGTGGGACACCAATATTGGGAGAGAAAGAGCGAGAGATCGATCCCTCGACAACAGCTGCCATGGATCGGTTCTCAAGGAAGCTAGTAATTAGAAAACAAAGTGGGGGAGAGAAACCAAAAGAGGGAAATTTAGAAAGCAAAGACTTGTGCCATACCCTGTCAAATGCTTTGGAGATGTCGAGGGCCACGACGAAACTTTCCCCATAATCCCTAAGAGAGGATGACCAATGATGGGTGCAATAGGAAAGCAGATCACCTGTAGATCTCGCCTCACGAAAGCCATACTGGTGATCCAACAACAGAGAATGGCATTCAAGGTGACCGAGAAAATGAGAGTTCAAGATAGTTTCAAAAATTTTAGAGAGGGATGAAGTTCGGGCAATGGGGCGATAGTTAGAGGGATTAGAATGGTCACTCTTCTTCGGGATGGGCTGAAACAAGGCATGCTTCCAAGAAGAAGGAAAAGTTTGGATTTTGAGGCAAAGGCGAAAGAGGCGAGCAAGCACAGGCGCCAGAGCTTTAGCACACTCCCTCAGAACACGAGGGGATATTCCGTCCGGTCCATGCGCCTTACTCACATCCAACCTGAATAACACACCGGTAACCCTGCGAGTGAAGATTATAGGAAAGTGCATAGTTTCAGTAGGAGGAGCAGGGTAGGGGGGGAAGAGTGGGAATCGTCTAAGGTGCAATTAGAGGAGAATAAGGTGCCAAAGAGATTGGCTTTGTCAGGGGGAGAGTTTGGCCCTGTGAAGAATAGCCTTACAACGATTCCTAGAAGTGGTGAAAGAGGTGTGGGTAATATGAGAATGAGATAGTTTCATAGCTCTGTATTCCCTATCTCTCACCCTGCATGCAAGAGAGCAGGAGCGATCAAACCATGATTGTAATGTGAAAGTTTTGGTAGAAGATGGGAAAAATGCACTCATACCACCCTGTATAACCCCAGCAATGCTGTCAGCACATACCGAGGCGTCCCGAGTGGAAACGCAACATTCAACCCAAGGAAAGTCGGTGAAGAATTCTCGCAAGAATTGCCAGCTTGCCTTCCAATAGTGCCATAGTTGACGTTTAGAGGGGGGTGGGGGAGGTGGTCGTGCTCAGTTAGATTTAATAGACATAAGATTGTGATCAGAAGACTATGGAGGCAGATATTCAGTATGAATAATGTGAAGGTTTAGAGGTAAAACAAAGATCAAGAATGTTAGCAAGTTGATGGTGTTGATCAGGAACGCGTGTAGGGTGTTTGATTATTTGTTCCAAATCATTAAGTAGGGAAAAAGAGAGTGCCTCAGCTCCACCTGGGTCTTCCCTTGCAGAGCCAAGTCACTTTCTGTGATGTACATTGAATTCCCGTAGGTAGAGGATCTCGGTGTTGGGGTGAGTGGATAGCAACGACTCATGGTAAGAAGTGACATAGTCAACGAGTTGGAAATAGTTGGTAGAGTTGGGAGAACAGTATAGGAAACAAAGAAAAATAGTCATAGTTGGTAGAGATATTTTGAGCCAGAGGACATCATAAAGGAAAGATTCAAGATCCGTGAGTCGAGCTATGGGCGTACGTGTGTTGCAGTAAGCGCAAACACGTCCCTTAGAATGGAAAGAGGTATAAAGGTTGTAGTTGGAAACTTGAAAAGGTTTGGGTGAAGCTGCTTTGGTCAGTTGAAGTTTGGAAAGTAGTACGAGGTCATGGGAAGAGGTTAATTGATAGTGCTCCATAAAAGGAAAATTGGATCCCAGGCCGTGAATGTTGGAAAAATGAAGTGTGAAAAAAGCCGATACCCCAGCAACCGCGGTGGCGTCAGTTGAGGCCCCAGTAGTTTGATGAGAATCAGGTCGGCCCTGGGGTCCACAACCTTCCCGACCAGTGGGACCCATCCGAGAAGGCCCCGCTTCAATATTAATATCAACTGACATAGGAGAATAAAATAGAATGAAAAAAACAGATCAAGAATGAGTACGCTTATATTTGTGGTGTTTTCAATAGTAAGAGAGACAATTGAGACCCTGTGTTGGAGGTGTTATGTTGTATTGGAGGTCATGTTGGTGTTATGTTGTAGTGGAGGTCATGTTGGTGTTATGTTGTGATGGAGGTTACGTTGGTGTTATTTTGTGATTGAGGTTATGATGGTGTTATGTTGTGATAAGAATATATGAACATAAGAATGAAGGAAACTGCAGTGGGCCTATTGGCCCATACTGGGCAGTCCCGTTTACACCCAACCCCTATTGCTGATATAAGCATCCAACCTATGTTTGAAGCTATTCAGCGTATTCCAGTTAATGATGATATTTGGAAACTTGTTCCATTCATCCACTACTCTGTTTCCAAACCAGTGCTTACCTATTTCACACCTAAATCTAAATTTGTCTAATTTAAGACCATTGTTACGAGTTCGCTCCTGGTTGGACAGTTTGGGTACCTTTGTAATGTCCCCTTTGTTTAGCCCTGACTTCCACTTATACACCTCTATCAGGTCGCCCCTCGCTCTACATCTCTCGAGGGAGTGCAAATTAAGATGCTTTAACCTGTCTCTGTATTCAAGGTTCCTAATGCCTGGGATTAGTCTTGTCATTCTCCTCTGAATTCTTTCCAAGGATTCTATATCCATTCTGTAATACGGTGACCAGAACTGAACTGCGTAATCGAGGTGTGGTCTCACAAGAGGAAGATTCAGTTTTAGGATGACCTTGCTAGTCTTGTAAGAAACACTCCTTTGTATGAACCCAAGTACTTTATTAGCCTTGTTTCGAACAAAAACACATTGCTTACTTGGCTTAAGGTTCCTACTTATCATTACAGTACTCCTAAATCTCTCTCGCAGTCGGAATTCTCTATGGCATCGTTGTTCATCTGGTATCTGGTTTCCCTGTTTACATCTCCTATACTGAGTACTTTACATTTGTCCACGTTGAATTTCATCTGCCATTTTTCAGACCATTCGAAAAATCTTTTTAGATCTTCCTGTAGTTTTGCGGAGTCCTCGTCAGATTTAGTAACACGTCCTATTTTAGTGTCATCAGCAAATTTGCTTATGTTGCTGTCTATGCCGATATCTATGTCGTTTATGTATATAATAAATAATAATGGTCCAAGTACCGAGCCTTGGGGAGCTCCACTTGTGACGTTGCTCCAATGGGACTTAGTGCCGTTAATGCTCACTGGCTGTTTCCTGTCCTGTAACCACGCCCTAATCCATTTAAGGATATTACCTTTGATGCCTTGTGCTTTTACCTTTCTAATTAGTCTTTCGTGGAGGATTCTGTCGAAGGCTTTGCTAATGTCGAGATATACCACATCATAATTGTGCCCCTCGTCCACCGATTCGAAAACTGATGAAAAGAATGTTAATAGGTTAGTTAGACATGAACGTCCTCTTGTGAAGCCATGCTGGGAATCATTGATCAATCGGTGCTTCTCCAGGTGATTTCGAATAGAGTTTGAAATGATTGCTTCCAGTAATTTGCCTACTATTGATGTTAGACTGATTGGGCGGTAGTTAGAGGGCAGTGTTCTATCCCCCTTCTTGAAAAGCGGTATTACATTCGCTATCCTCCAGGATTCTGGTACTACACCTGTGTTTAAGGACATGTTAAACAACTTTGCTAAGGGCATACTAAGCTCTTCCTTACATTCCTTTAATACTCTGGCAAATAACTCATCGGGGGCAGGTGACTTATTAGGCTTTAGTTTGTCTATTTGCTTACTAACATCGTTGCTAGTCACTACTATCTCGCTAAATTTGTTTTCTTCACTTTCTCTGAATAGAGTCGGTGCATCGGGAATCATGTTTAAATTTTCGGTGGTGAAAACTGTTGAAAAATATTTATTCAAATTATTGCTCATTTCTCTGCCGTTATCAGTGAGCTCCCCGGTATCTGACCGTATTGGTCCAATCTTTTTTTGTGTTTATTTTGATACATTTGGTAGAATCCTTTGGGGTTTGTCTTTGCCTCCCTTGCTATCCTTACCTCATTATTTCTCTTGGCATTCCTTACCTTACCTTATAATAATCCCAGAGGTAAATTTTGCCACGATTTATCCTTCTACCTATAGCCTTCCTTTGGACAATGATGTTCTTTAAATAATTATTTATCCATTTAGGGACATTGTTGTCTGATGTGAGTTTTTTGTATGGTATGTTCTGCCTTTGTGCATTAAGCAACTCATTATTTAAATTTTCGTGGAACTCGGCAATCTCAGATCTCGTTATGAGGTCCGTGTCATCTGTCAGGTTCATGGCCAAGCGCGACACCCCCTCTTTCAGCTGCCTCTTTAAACTGTCACAGTCTGCCCTTCTGAAATCCGGTACTTTTAGTGGAATTTTCCTTACGTCTGCCCTGAAAATCTAACTGGAATCTAATTTCTTTGTGATCACTGTTTGCAAGTTCGTTCCCTACCTCGACATTGCTAATGAGATTTTCTCTGTTTGACAGAAATAAATCGAGTATATTATTACCCCGGGTGGGTTCTGTTATATGTTGACTTAGGAAACAGTCCTGGATCGTCTCGAGAAATTCCTCTGATTCTGAGTTACCCGTAAGGTCAGTCCAATCTATTTGGCCAAGGTTAATGTTTCCTACTATACAGACTTTGTTGTGTATGGAAGCCCTGCGCATTTCATCCCAGATAAGTCGCTCATTGACTCTATCAAGATTGGGAGGTCTATATATCACTCTTGTGATTAACTTTTCCCTGCCGTCGACTAATTCTATCCAAATTATTTCTGTATTCCGCTCAGTTTTTATTTCCTTATTTATTACACATTTCAGATTTTGCCTAACATAGATTGCTACTCCGCCTCCTTTCCTGGTCTGCCTATCTGTATGGAACAATTTGTAACCCGCAATTTGGTATTCGACCGGTAACTTACGTGAGTCTAGGTTGATCTATGTTTCAGTGAATGCTATTATATCGATTTTTTTCGGTACATACCAAGGCCCTAATATCATCCATTTTGTTTCTCATACTTCTACTGTTCGAGTAGTAGACATTTAAGTTTGTCGTGTTCTGAGTCCTCCCCTTACCGGGTTTAGTTTTAAACTCCCTGTCTAATTTAGTTTTGTCATCATTCCTAACACTATTTCCCTGTAATCTTTCACTTTGTTTACCCGCTCCCACTGCAGTCTCCTCCACCCCCGTGCCCATATGTTCCCCTAGCAAGTGCACCCCATCCCTAGCATAAAGGCCTCTTCTGCCGTAGAAGTTGTCCCAGTTGTCAAATAATGGGACTGGTATTGACTTGCAATATCTGTCAAGACGGTTGTTGACACCAACTACCCTTGACAATCATTCACTGCCAACTCTCCTTCTAGGCAGGACACCGCATATGATAGGGATCCCTCCCTTAATCCTAATTGGATCTATAGCTGCCTTGAACTTATCAAGAAGCTCCTCGCTCCTACACCGGCCAATATCATTGCCTCCTGCACTGAGGCAGATAATGGGTTTGTTCCCATTACCAGACAAGATATTTTGCATCCTGTCAATTATATCTCCAACCCAGCTCCTGGCAAACACACCCTCATCCTATTTTTGTTTTTACCACAAAAAGCCCTGTCCAAGTACCTTACCTGTGAGTCACCAACACTTAAAGTTTTTATACCTTCCTTGTCAGCCCTGTCTCTGACTGTACTAACGTCCAATTCGTCCATCAAGGGACTGAACGAGTTGGTACACTTAGCTGCTGATGTCGTTGTTGACGTATCCTTGGTGTGTTTTTCATTACCAATTTGGTCTGCCCTCTCCTTACAACCTTCCATTCGCTTGAATTTTCGTCAGGCACTGGCTTTCCCTGTCCCGGCTCCTCCTTCATCCTCGCCATCTCTTCTTTAAATTTCAGGTTCTCCAACGTGGCCCTCTCTATTTCTTCCTTGGCCCTCTCCAATTCTTCCATGGTCCACTCCAGCTTGGCCAACAAACTCGCAGACCCAGACCACATATAGCACTGGCCATATCTGATAATTATCCCTCGGGAGCTAACCCTGCTGTGACCTTTCCCCTAGTGAGGTCAGAACACAACTCGGTGAGGTCAGAACACAACTGCTGATGAAATTGGTGTTGTGTTGTGATGGAGGTAATGCTGGTGTTATATTGTGATGGAGGTCATGTTGGTGTTATGTTGTGATGGAGGTCATGTTGGTGTTATGTTGTGATTGATGTGAAGTTGGTGTTATGTTGTGATGGAGGTTATGTTGGTGTTATGTTGTGATGCTGGTGAAGTTGGTGTTATGTTGTGATGGAGGTCATGCTGGTGTTATGTTGTGATGGAGGTTATGTTGGTGTTATGTTGTGATGGAGGTCATGTTGGTGTTATGTTGTGATGCTGGTGAAGTTGGGGTTATGTTGTGATGGAGGTTATGTTGGTGTTATGTTGTGATGGAAGTTAGGTTGGTGTTATGTTGTGATGGAGGTCATGTTGGTGTTATGTTGTGATGGAGGTCATGTTGGTGTTATGTTGTGATGGAGGTCATGTTGGTGTTATGTTGTGATGGATGCGAAGTTGGTGTTATGTTGTGATGGAGGTCATGTTGGTGTTATGTTGTGATGCTGGTGAAGTTGGTGTTATGTTGTGATGGAGGTCATGCTGGTGTTATGTTGTGTTGGAGGTCATGCTGGTGTTATGTTGTGATGGAGGTCATGTTGGTGTCATGTTGTGATGGAGGTCGTGTTGGTGTTATGTTGTGATGGATGTGAAGTTGTTGTTATGTTGTGATGGAGGTCATGTTGGTGTTTTGTTGTGATAGATGTGAAGTTGTTATGTTGTGATGGACGCCATGTTGGTGTTATGTTGTGATGGAGGTCATGTTGGTGTTATGTTGTGATGGAGGTCATGTTGGTATTATGTCGTGATGCTGGTGAAGTTAGTGTTGTGTTGTGATGGAGGTCATGCTGGTGTTATGTTGTGATGGAGGTCATGCTGGAGTTATGTTGTGATGGAGGTCATGTTGGTATTTTGTTGTGATGCTGGTGAAGTTGGTGTTATCTTGTAATGGAGGTGATGTTGGTGTTATATATTGTAACGGAGGTGTTCAATATTTCAGTGAGGGTTGTTTTTTATACATTAGATATTTTCCCTTTATACGGATCGCGGACTAACAGAAAAACATAATAACGGGGGCACTCGTATACCTGTCTACTTAATTATAAGCTCGATATCTGCCATTTTGTCCATGTTTCTTCTTAATCTATCTCTACGAAAAGCTCCCTTCTCTATCACCTTTCCACGTTCCCTGGTTTCTTTCTTCACTTATACTACTCGTCTTGCTGAAGCATGTTCCCATCCGTCTCCTAGCATCCTCCATGAGCTCCCTGGCAGCTTGGTTGGCTGACGAGGCCAGATTATTTATAAACTGACCGTTACCGAGGCTGTTAAGGCCACTATTGACGGCGTCGATGTTGTTGGAGATTGTGTCTTCCACGTCAAAATTGATAATGGTGCCCAGGAAAGAGGCCCCGGGAGGAGGCGCCTGCTCTGGACACCCAGCCTGCCACTCCAGCTGCCTCTGTGTCCCAGAATGAAACGGCAAGTCCAGCCCACAAAACTCGTACCTGCGAAGTATCATGGATCGAGCAGGTAAAAAAATGTTTCCTCTGAAATAGATAAGGCTTGTTCATGATATTTAACTCGAGCCCAGGCAGAGAGAAACTGTGTACAGATAACAAATTTCTTGCCTTGGAGGAGAGGACATATTCAGTAACGAAGAAAATTGTCGTGTTAGTAATAATAATTAAATTGTAACTAGAAAATTGTCAGACTGTGTCTAGGTCACAGGACGCGCGGCTGTACCGAGGCATTAAGCCCAGGACACAGGAATGGACCAACACACACATTACTGCAAGTGGGATTAACGCGGTCAATGGTTTCACATTTGGTGCTAGAATAGGCTATAGCCAATCACTCTATGAGGGCATATGAGATACAATATGAGGACACGTGAGACACAATATGAGGGCACACCACAACACACCAACACCCACCACAACACACCAATACCCACCACAACACACCAATACCCACCACAACACACCCACCACAACACACCAATACCCACCACAACACAACCACCACACCACACCAATACCCACCACAACACACCCACCACAACGCGCCAATACCCACCACAATACACCAATGCCCATCACAACACACAAATAACCCACCACAACACACCAATACCCACCACAACACACCAATACCCACCACAACACACCAATACCCACCACAACACACCCACCACAACACACCAATACCCACCACAACACACCAACACCCACCACAACACGCCAATACCCACCACAATACACCAATGCCCATCACAACACACCAATAACCCACCACAACACACCCACCACAACACATCAATACCCACCATAACACACCAATACCCACCACAACACACCCACCAAAACACACAAATACCCACCACAACACACCAATACCCACCACAACACACCCACCACAAAACACCAACACCCACCACAACACACCAACCCCCACCACAACACACCAATACCCACCACAACACATCAATACCCACAACAACACACCAGTACCCACCACAACACCCCAATACCCACCACAACACACCAACACCCACCACAACACACCCACCACAACACACCAATGCCCACCACAACACACCAATTCCTACCACATCACACCAATACCCACCAACACCCACCACAACACACCAACACCCACCACAAAACACCAACCCACCACAACACACCAAACCCACCCTCACACACACACACCCACCACAACACACCAACACCCACCACAACACACCAATACCCACCACAACACACCAATACCCACCACAACACACCAATACCCACCACAACACACCAATACCCACCACAACATACCAACACCCACCAAAACACACCAATACCCACCACAACACACCCAGCATAACACACCAATACCCACCACAACACACCAACACCCACCACAACACACCAACACCCACCACAACACACCAATACCCACCACAACACACCCACCACAACACACCAATACCCACCACAACACACCCACCACAACAAACCAATACCCACCACAACACACCCACCACAACACACCAATACCCACCACAACACACCCACCACACCACACCAACACCCACCACAACACACCAACACCCACCACAACACCCCAATACCCACCACAACACACCAACACCCACCACAACACAACCACCACAACACACCCACCACAACACACCAATGGCCACCATAACACACCAACACCCACCACAACACACCAACACCCACCATAACACACCAACACCCACCACAACACACCAACACCCACCACAACACACCAACACCCACCACAACACACCAACACCCACCACAACACACCAACACCCACCACAACACACCAACACCCACCACAACACACCAACACCCACCACAACACACCAACACCCACCACAACACACCAACACCCACCAAACACACCAACACCCACCACAACACACCAACACCCACCACAACACACCAACACCCACCACAACACACCAACACCCACCATAACACACCAACACCCACCACAACACACCAATACCCACCACAACACACCCAGCATAACACACCAATACCCACCACAACACACCAACACCCACCACAACACACCCAGCATAACACACCAACACCCACCACAACACACCAACACCCACCACAACACACCAACACCCACCACAACACACCAATACCCACCACAACACACCCACCACAACACACCAACACCCACCATAACACACCAATACCCACCACAACACACCAATACCCACCACAACACACCCAGCATAACACACCAACACCCACCACAACACACCAACACCCACCACAACACACCAACACCAACCACAACACACCAATACCCACCACAACACACCCACCACAACACACCAATACCCACCACAACACACCCACCACAACAAACCAATACCCACCACAACACACCCACCACAACACACCCACCACAACACACCAACACCCACCACAACACACCAACACCCACCACAACGCACCAATACCCATCACAACACACCAACACCCACCACAACACACCAAAACCCACCACAACACAAACACAACAACACACCAACACCCCCCACAACACACCAATACCCACCACAACACACCAACACCCACCACAACACACTAACACCCACCACAACACACCCACCACAACACACCCATTACAACACACCAACACCCACCACAACACACCAACACCCACCAAAACACACCAATACCCACCACAACACACCCATCATAACACACCAACACCCACCACAACACACCAACACCCACCACAACACACCAACACCCACCACAACACACCAATAACCCACCACAACAGACCCACCACAACACACCAATACCCACCACAACACACCCACCACAACACACCAACCCCCACCACAAGACACCAATACCCACCACAACAACACCCACCACAACACACCCTTACCCACCACAACACACCCACCACAACACACCCACCACAACACACCATTACCCACCACAACACACCCACCAAAACTCACCAATACCCACCACAACACACCAACACCCACCACAACACACCAACACCCAACACAACACACCAACCCCCACCACAAGACACCAATACCCACCACACCAACACTCACCACAACACACCAACACCCACCACAACACACCAATACCCACCACAACACACCCAGCATAACACACCAACCCCCACCACAAGACACCAATACCCACCACAAAAACACCCACCACAACACACCCTTACCCACCACAACACACCCACCACAACACACCCACCACAACACACCATTACCCACTACAACACACCCACCAAAACTCACCAATACCCACCACAACACACCAATTTCCACCACAACACACCCACCACAACACACCCTTACCCACCAGAACACACCCACCACAACACATGCACCAAAACACACCAATACCCACCACAACACACCCACCACAACTCACCAATACCCTCCACAACTCACCAATACCCACCACAACACACCCACCGCAACACACCCACCACAGCACACCAATACCCAACACAACACACCAACACCCACCACAACACACCAATACCCACCACACACACCAATCACAACACACCAACGCCCACCACAACACACCAACACCCACCACAACACACCAACACCCACCACAACACACCAACACCCACCACAACACACCAACACCCACCACAACACACCAATACCCACCACAACACACCCACCACAACACAAACACAACCACACCAACGCCCACCACAACACACCAAGACCCACCACAACACACCCATCACAACACACCAGCACCCACCACAACACACTAACACCCACCACAACACACCCACCACAACACACCAACACCCATCACAACACACCAACACCCACCACAACACACCAATACCCACCACAACACACCCACCACAACACAAACACAACAACACACCAACGCCCACCACAACACACCAAGACCCACCACAACACACCAACACCCACCACAATACACCAATACCCACCACAACACACCAACACCCACCACAACACACCAACACCCACCACAACACACCAACACCCACCACAACACACCAACACCCATCACAACACACCAACACCTACCACAACACACCAATACCCACCACAACACACCCACCACAACACAAACACAACAACACACCAACGCCCACCACAACACACCAAGACCCACCACAACACACCCACCACAACACACCAATACCCACCACAACACACCAACACCCACCACAACACACCCACCACAACACACCAACGCCCACCACAGCACACCAACACTCACCACAACACACCAACACCCACCACAACACACCAACACCCACCACAACACACCAATTCCCACCACAACACACCCACCAGAACACAAACACTACAACACACCAACACCCACCACAACACACCAATACCCACCACAACACACCCACAAAAACACACCAACACCCACCACAACACACCAACACCCACCACAACACACCAACACCCACCACAACACACCAATACCCACCACAACACACCCACCACAACACAAACACAACCACACCAACGCCCACCACAACACACCAAGACCCACCACAACACACCCATCACAACACACCAGCACCCACCACAACACACTAACACCCACCACAACACACCCACCACAACACACCAACACCCACCACAACACACCAACACCCACCACAACACACCAATACCCACCACAACACACCAACACCCACCACAACACACCAATACCCACCACAACACACCAACACCCACCACAACACACCAACACCCACCACAACACACCAACACCCACCACAACACACCAACACCCACCACAACACACCAACACCCACCACAACACACCAACACCCACCACAACACACCAACCCACCACAACACACCAAACCCACCACAACACACCCACAACACACCCACCACAACACACCAATACCCACCACAACACACCCACCACAACACACCAACACCCACCACAACACACCAACACCCACCACAACACACCCACCACAACACACCAACACCCACCACAACACACCAACACCCACCACAACACACCAACACCCACCACAACACACCAACACCCACCACAACACACCAACACCCACCACAACACACCAATACCCACCACAACACACCCACCACAACACACCAATACCCACCACAACACACCAACACCCACCACAACACCAACCCACCACAACACACCAACACCCACCACAACACACCAATACCCACCACAACACACCAATACCCACCACAACACACCACACACCAATACCCACCACAACACACCCATCACAACACACCAATACCCACCACAACACACCACACCCACCACAACACACCAATACCCACCACAACACACCCACCACAACACACCAATACCCACCACAACACACCAATACCCACCACAACACACCAACCACACAACACACCCACCACAACACACCAATACCCACCACAACACACCAACACCCACCACAACACACCAATACCCACCACAACACACCCACCACAACACACCAATACCCACCACAACACACCAACACCCACCACAACACACCAACACCCACCACAACACACCAATACCCACCACAACACACCAACACCCACCACAACACACCAATACCCACCACAACACACCCACACCCACCACAACACACCAACACCCACCACAACACACCAACACCCACCACAACACACCCACCACAACACACCAACACCCACCACAACACACCAACACCCACACAACACACCACCACACACCAACACCCACCACAACACACCAACACCCACAACACACCAACACCCACCACAACACACCAACACCCACCACAACACACCAACACCCACCACAACACACCAACCCACCACAACACACCAACACCCACCACAACACACCAACACCCACCACAACACACCAAGACCCACCACAACACACCAACACCCACCACAACACACCAACACCCACCACAACACACCAACACCCACCACAACACACCAACACCCACCACAACACACCAACACCCATCACAACACACCAACACCCACCACAACACACCAATACCCACCACAACACACCCACCACAACACAAACACAACAACACACCAACGCCCACCACAACACACCAAGACCCACCACAACACACCCACCACAACACACCAATACCCACCACAACACACCAACACCCACCACAACACACCAACACCCACCACAACACACCAACACCCACCACAACACACCAACACCCACCACAACACACCAACACCCACCACAACACACCACACCCACCACAACACACCACACCCACCACAACACACCAACCCACCACAACACACCAATACCCACCACAACACACCAATACCCACCACAACACACCAATACCCACCACAACACACCAACACCCACCACAACACACCAACACCCACCACAACACACCAACACCCACCACAACACACCAACACCCACCACAACACACCAACACCCACCAACACACCAACCCACCACAACACACCCAGCACAACACACCAATACCCACCACAACACACCCACCACAACACAAACACAACAACACACCAACACCCACCACAACACACCAAACCCACCACAACACACCACACCACAACACACCAACACCCACCACAACACACCAACACCCACCACAACACACCAACACCCACCACAACACACCAAACCCACCACAACACACCACACCAACACAACACACCAACACCCACCACAACACACCAACACCCACCACAACACACCAACACCCACCACAACACACCAACACCCACCACAACACACCAACACCCACCACAACACACCAACACCCACCACAACACACCAACCCACCACAACACACCAACACCCACCACAACACACCCACCACAACACACAACGCCCACCACAACACACCAACACCCACCACAACACACCAAAACCCACCACAACCCACCACAACACACCAATTCCCACCACAACACACCCACCAGAACACACCAAACCACCACAACACACCAACACCCACCACAACACACCAACACCCCCCACAACCCACCACAACACACCAACACCCACCACAACACACCAACACCCACCACAACACACCAATACCCACCACAACACACCAATACCCACCACAATGCACCAATACCCACCACAACACACCAATACCCACCACAACACACCAACACCCACCACAACACACCAACACCCACCACAACACACCAACACCCACCACAACACACCAACACCCACCACAACACACCAACACCCACCACAACACACCAATACCCACCACAACACACCAACACCCACCACAACACACCAATACCCACCACAACACACCACACACACACACCACCACAACACACCACAACACACCACACCCACCACAACACACCAATACCCACCACAACACACCCACCACAACACACCAACACCCACCACAACACACCAACACCCACCACAACACACCCACCACAACACACCAACACCCACCACAACACACCAACACCCACCACAACACACCAACACCCACCACAACACACCAATACCCACCACAACACACCCACCACAACACACCAACACCCACCACAACACACCAACACCCACCACAACACACCACACCACAACACACCAACACCCACCACAACACACCCACCACAACACACCAACACCCACCACAACACACCAACACCCACCACAACACACCCACCACAACACACCCACACAACACACCAACACCCACCACAACACACCAACACCCACCACAACACACCAATACCCACCACAACACACCCACCACAACACACCAACACCCACCACAACACACCAACACCCACCACAACACACCAACACCCACCACAACACACCAACCCACCACAACACACCAACACCCACCACAACACACCAACACCCACCACAACACACCAACACCCACCACAACACACCAACACCCACCACAACACACCAACACCCACCACAACACACCAACACCCACCACAACACACCAACACCCACCACAACACACCAACACCCACCACAACACACCAACACCCACCACAACACACCAACACCCACCACAACACACCAACACCCACCACAACACACCAACACCCACCACAACACACCACACCCACCACAACACACCAATACCCACCACAACACACCAACACCCACCACAACACACCCACCACAACACACCAACACCCACCACAACACACCAACACCCACCACAACACACCAACACCCACCACAACACACCAACACCCACCACAACACACCAACACCCACCACAACACACCAACACACACCACAACACACCAACACCCACCACAACACACCAATACCCACCACAACACACCCACCACAACACACCCACCACAACACACCAACACCCACCACAACACACCAACACCCACCACAACACACCAACACCCACCACAACACACCCACCACAACACACCAACACCCACCACAACACACCAACACCCACCACAACACACCAACACCCACCACAACACACCAACACCCACCACAACACACCAATACCCACCACAACACACCCACCCACCACAACACACCACACAACCCACCACAACACACCAAACCCACCACAACACACCCACCACAACACACCAACACCCACCACAACACACCAACACCACCACACACACCCACCACAACACACCAACACCCACCACAACACACCAACACCCACCACAACACACCAATACCCACCACAACACACCAACACCACCACAACACACCAACACCCACCACAACACACCAAACCCACCACAACACACCACACCACAACACACCAACACCCACCACAACACACCAACACCCACCACAACACACCAACACCCACCACAACACACCCACCACAACACACCAACACCCACCACAACACACCAATACCCACCACAACACACCCACCACAACACAACCACAACACACCAACCCACCACAACACACCAAACCCACCACAACACACCCACCACAACACACCAACACCCACCACAACACACCAACACCCACCACAACACACCCACCACAACACACCAACACCCACCACAACACACCAACACCCACCACAACACACCAACACCCACCACAACACACCAACACCCACCACAACACACCCACCACAACACACCAATACCCACCACAACACACCAATACCCACCACAACACACCAATACCCACCACAACACACCAATACCCACCACAACACACCAACACCCACCACAACACACCAACACCCACCACAACACACCAACACCCACCACAACACACCACACCAACACAACACACCAACACCCACCACAACACACCCTTACCCACCACAACACACCCAACACAACACACCAATACCCACCACAACACACCACCACAACACACACAACACAAACCACCCACCACAACACACCAAGACCCACCACAACACACCAACACCCACCACAACACCAACCCACCACAACACACCAACACCCACCACAACACACTAACACCCACCACAACACACCCACCACAACACACCAACACCCATCACAACACACCAACACCCACCACAACACACCAATACCCACCACAACACACCCACCACAACACAAACACAACAACACACCAACGCCCACCACAACACACCAAGACCCACCACAACACACCCACCACAACACACCAATACCCACCACAACACACCAACACCCACCACAACACACCCACCACAACACACCAACACCACAACACACCATAACCCACTACAACACACCAACACCACACACACACCCACCACAACACACCAATCCCACCACAACACACCCACCACAACACACACACCACAACACACCAACACCCACCACAACACACCAATACCCACCACAACACACCCACAAAAACACACCAACACCCACCACAACACACCAACACCCACCACAACACACCAATACCCACCACAACACACCACTACCCACCACAACATACCCACCACAACACACCAATACCCACCACAACACACCAACACCCACCACAACACACCAACACCCACCACAACACACCAACACCCACCACAACACACCAACACCACCACAACACACCAACACCCACCACAACACACCAATACCCACCACAACACACCAACACCCACCACAACACACCAATACCCACCACAACACACCCACCACAACACACCAATACCCACCACAACACACCCACCAACACACCACCCACCAACACACCAAACCCACCACAACACACCCACCACAACACACCAACACCCACCACAACACACCAACACCCACCACAACACACCCATCATAACACACCAACACCCACCACAACACACCAACACCCACCACAACACACCAACACCCACCACAACACACCAATACCCACCACAACACACCCACCACAACACACCAACACCCACCACAACACACCAAAACCCACCACAACACAAACACAACAACACACCAACACCCACCACAACACACCAATACCCACCACAACACACCAACACCCACCACAACACACCAACACCCACCACAACACACCAACACCCACCACAACACACCAACACCCACCACAACACACCAACACCCACCACAACACACCAATACCCACCACAACACACCCATCACAACACACCAACACCCACCACAACACACCAACACCCACCACAACACACCAACCCACCACAACACACCAATACCCACCACAACACACCCACCACAACACACCAATACCCACCACAACACACCCACCACAACACACCAACACCCACCACAACACACCAACACCCACCACAACACACCCACCACAACACCCCCAAGCCAACACACCAACACCCACCACAACACACCATTACCCACCACAACACACCAACCAAAACTCACCAATACCCACCACAACACACCAACACCCACCACAACACACCAACACCCACCACAACACACCAACACCCACCACAACACACCAACACCCACCACAACACACCAACACCCACCACAACACACCAATACCCACCACAACACACCCACCACAACACACCAATACCCACCACAACACACCCACCACAACACAAACACAACAACACACCAACGCCCACCACAACACACCAAGACCCACCACAACACACCAACACCCACCACAACACCAACACCCACCACAACACACCACACCCACCACAACACCAACACCCACCACAACACACCAACACCCACCACAACACACCAACACCCATCACAACACACCAACACCTACCACAACACACCAATACCCACCACAACACACCCACCACAACACAAACACAACAACACACCAACGCCCACCACAACACACCAAGACCCACCACAACACACCCACCACAACACACCAATACCCACCACAACACACCAACACCCACCACAACACACCCACCACAACACACCAACACCCACCACAACACACCAACACCCACCACAACACACCAACACCCACCACAACACACCAACACCCACCACAACACACCAATCCCACCACAACACACCCACCACAACACAACACTACAACACACCAACACCCACCACAACACACCAATACCCACCACAACACACCCACAAAAACACACCAACACCCACCACAACACACCAACACCCACCACAACACACCAAACCCACCACAACACACCAACACCCACCACAACACACCAACACCCACCACAACACACCAATACCCACCACAACACACCCACCACAACACACCAACACCCACCACAACACACCAACACCCACCACAACACACCAACACCCACCACAACACACCAACATCCACCACAACACACCAACACCCACCACAACACACCAATACCCACCACAACACACCAATACCCACCACAACACACCAATACCCACCACAACACACCCACCACAACACACCAACACCCACCACAACACACCAACACCCACCACAACACACCAATACCCACCACAACACACCCACCACAACACACCAACACCCACCACAACACACCAACACCCACCACAACACACCCATCATAACACACCAACACCCACCACAACACACCAACACCCACCACAACACACCAACACCCACCACAACACACCAACACCCACCACAACACACCCACCACAACACACCAACACCCACCACAACACACCAAAACCCACCACAACACAAACACAACAACACACCAACACCCCCCACAACACACCAGTCCCCACCACAACACACCAACACCCACCACAACACACTAACACCCACCACAACACACCCACCACAACACACCCATTACAACACACCAACACCCACCACAACACACCAACACCCACCACAACACACCAATACCCACCACAACACACCCATCATAACACACCAACACCCACCACAACACACCAACACCCACCACAACACACCAACACCCACCACAACACACCAATAACCCACCACAACAGACCCACCACAACACACCAATACCCACCACAACACACCCACCACAACACACCAACCCCCACCACAACACACCAATACCCACCACAACAACACCCACCACAACACACCCTTACCCACCACAACACACCCACCACAACACACCCACCACAACACACCATTACCCACCACAACACACCAACCAAAACTCACCAATACCCACCACAACACACCAACACCCACCACAACACACCAACACCCAACACAACACACCAACCCCCACCACAAGACACCAATACCCACCACACCAACACCCACCACAACACACCAACACCCACCACAACACACCAATACCCACCACAACACACCCAGCATAACACACCAACCCCCACCACAAGACACCAATACCCACCAAAACAACACCCACCACAACACACCACCCACCACAACACACCCACCACAACACACCCACCACAACACACCATTACCCACTACAACACACCCACCAAAACTCACCAATACCCACCACAACACACCAATTTCCACCACAACACACCCACCACAACACACCCTTACCCACCAGAACACACCCACCACAACACATGCACCAAAACACACCAATACCCACCACAACACACCCACCACAACTCACCAATACCCTCCACAACTCACCAATACCCACCACAACACACCCACCGCAACACACCCACCACAGCACACCAATACCCAACACAACACACCAACACCCACCACAACACACCAATACCCACCACACACACCAATCACAACACACCAACGCCCACCACAACACACCAACACCCACCACAACACACCAACACCCACCACAACACACCAACACCCACCACAACACACCAACACCCACCACAACACACCAATACCCACCACAACACACCAACACCCACCACAACACACCAACACCCACCACAACACACCAAGACCCACCACAACACACCCATCACAACACACCAGCACCCACCACAACACACTAACACCCACCACAACACACCCACCACAACACACCAACACCCATCACAACACACCAACACCCACCACAACACACCAATACCCACCACAACACACCCACCACAACACAAACACAACAACACACCAACGCCCACCACAACACACCAAGACCCACCACAACACACCAACACCCACCACAATACACCAATACCCACCACAACACACCAACACCCACCACAACACACCAACACCCACCACAACACACCAACACCCATCACAACACACCAACACCTACCACAACACACCAATACCCACCACAACACACCCACCACAACACAAACACAACAACACACCAACGCCCACCACAACACACCAAGACCCACCACAACACACCCACCACAACACACCAATACCCACCACAACACACCAACACCCACCACAACACACCCACCACAACACACCAACGCCCACCACAACACACCAACACCCACCACAACACACCAACACCCACCACAACACACCAACACCCACCACAACACACCAATTCCCACCACAACACACCAATACCCACCACAACACACCAAACCCACCACAACACACCAACACCCACCACAACACACCAACACCCACCACAACACACCAACACCCACCACAACACACCAACACCCACCACAACACACCAACACCCACCACAACACACCAATACCCACCACAACACACCCACCACAACACAAACACAACCACACCAACGCCCACCACAACACACCAAGACCCACCACAACACACCCACCACAACACACCAACACCCACCACAACACACCAACACCCACCACAACACACCAACCCACCACAACACACCAACACCCACCACAACACACCAACACCCACCACAACACACCAACACCCACCACAACACACCCACCACAACACACCAACACCACACAACACACCAACACCCACCACAACACACCAACACCCACCACAACACACCAACACCCACCACAACACACCAATACCCACCACAACACACCCACCACAACACACCAACACCCACCACAACACACCAACACCCACCACAACACACCAACACCCACCACAACACACCAACACCCACCACAACACACCAACACCCACCACAACACACCAACCCACCACAACACACCACACAACACACCAACCCACCACAACACACCAAACCCACCACAACACACCCACCACAACACACCAATACCCACCACAACACACCCACCACAACACCCACCACAACACACCAACACCCACCACAACACACCAACACCCACCACAACACACCAACACCCACCACAACACACCAACACCCACCACAACACACCAATTCCCACCACAACACACCCATCACAACACACCAATACCCACCACAACATACCAGCACCCACCACAACATACCAATACCCACCACAACACACCAATACCCACCACAACACAAACAGAACAACACACCAACACCCACCACAACACACCAATACCCACCACAACACACCCAGCACAACACACCAATACCCACCACAACACACCCATCACAACACACCAATACCCACCACAACACACCCATCACAACACACCAATACCCACCACAACATACCAGCACCCACCACAACATACCAATGCCCACCACAACACACCCACCACAACACACCCACCACAACACACCATTACCCACTACAACACACCAATACCCACCACAACACACCCAGCACAACACACCAATCCCACCACAACCACACCCACCACAACACACCATACCCACCACAACACACCCACCACAACACAACCACCACAACACACCAATACCCACCACAACACACCCACCACAACACACCAATACCCACCACAACACACCAACACCCACCACAACACACCAACACCCACCACAACACACCAATACCCACCACAACACACCAACACCCACCACAACACACCAATACCCACCACAACACACCCACCACAACACACCAATACCCACCACAACACACCCAGCACAACACACCAACACCCACCACAACACACCAACACCCACCACAACACACCAACACCCACCACAACACACCAATACCCACCACAACACACCCATCACAACACACCAACACCCACCACAACACACCAACACCCACCACAACACACCCACCACAACACACCAACACCCACCACAACACACCAACACCCACCACAACACACCCACCACAACACACCAATACCCACCACAACACACCAACACCCACCACAACACACCCACCACAACACACCAACCCACCACAACACAACACACCACAACACACCAACACCCACCACAACACACCAATACCCACCACAACACACCCACCACAACACACCAATACCCACCACAACACACCAACACCACCACAACCCACCACAACACCCACCACAACACACCAAACCCACCACAACACACCAACACCCACCACAACACACCAATACCCACCACAACACACCCACCACACCACAAACACACACAACACACCAACACCCACCACAACACACCAATACCCACCACAACACACCCACCACAACACACCAATACCCACCACAACACACCACACCCACACACACACCCACCACAACACACCAACACCCACCACAACACACCCACCACAACACACCAACACCCACCACAACACACCAACACCCACCACAACACACCAACCCACCACAACACACCCACCACAACACACCAACACCCACCACAACACACCAACACCCACCACAACACACCAATACCCACCACAACACACCAACACCCACCACACACCAACACCCACCACAACACACCAACACCCACCACAACACACACCCACCACAACACACCCACCACAACACACCAATACCCACCACAACACACCCACCACAACACACCAACACCCACCACAACACACCAACACCCACCACAACACACCAACACCCACCACAACACACCAATACCCACCACAACACACCAACACCCACCACAACACACCAACACACACAACACACCAACACCCACCACAACACACCAATACCCACCACAACACACCCAACACAACACACCAATACCACCACAACACACCAACTCCACCACAACACACCAATACCCACCACAACACACCCACCACAACACACCAATACCCACCACAACACACCAACACCCACCACAACACACCAACACCCACCACAACACACCCACCACAACACACAACACCACAACACACCAACACCCACCACAACACACCAATACCCACCACAACACACCCAGCACAACACACAACACCCACCACAACACACCAACACCCACCACAACACACCAAACCCACCACAACACACCCACCACAACACACCAATACCCACCACAACACACCAACACCCACCACAACACACCCACCACAACACACCAACACCCACCACAACACACCCACCACAACACACCAACACCCACCACAACACACCAACACCCACCACAACACACCAATACCCACCACAACACACCCACCACAACACACCAATACCCACCACAACACACCACACCCACCACAACACACCAATACCCACCACAACACACCAATACCCACCACAACACACAACCACCACAACACACCAAACCCACCACAACACACCAATACCCACCACAACACACCCACCACAACACACCAACACCCACCACAACACACCAATACCCACCACAACACACCCATCACAACACACCAATACCCACCACAACATACCAGCACCCACCACAACATACCAATACCCACCACAACACACCAATACCCACCACAACACACCCACCACAACACACCAACACCCACCACAACACACCAACACCCACCACAACACACCAATACCCACCACAACACACCCAGCACAACACACCAATACCCACCACAACACACCCATCACAACACACCAATACCCACCACAACACACCCATCACAACACACCAATACCCACCACAACATACCAGCACCCACCACAACATACCAATACCCACCACAACACACCCACCACAACACAAACACAACAACACACCAACACCCATCACAACACACCAATACCCACCACAACACACCCACCACAACACACCAATACCCACCACAACACACCAACACCCACCACAACACACCAATACCCACCACAACACACCCACCACAACACACCAATACCCACCACAACACACCAATACCCACCACAACACACCCAGCACAACACACCAATACCCACCACAACACACCCAGCACAACACACCAATACCCACCACAACACACCCAGCACAACACACCCACCACAACACACCAATACCCACCACAACACACCCACCACAACACACCAATACCCACCACAACACACCCAGCACAACACACCAATACCCACCACAACACACCCACCACAACACACCAATACCCACCACAACACACCACACCCACCACAACACACCAATACCCACCACAACACACCAATACCCACCACAACACACCCAGCACAACACACCAATACCCACCACAACACACCCAGCACAACACACCCACCACAACACACCAATACCCACCACAACACACCCATCACAACACACCAATACCCACCACAACATACCAGCACCCACCACAACATACCAATACCCATCACAACACACCAATACCCACCACAACACACCCAGCACAACACACCCACCACAACACAAACACAACAACACACCAACACCCACCACAACACACCAATACCCACCACAACACACCCAGCACAACACACCAATACCCACCACAACACACCCATCACAACACACCAATACCCACCACAACACACCCACCACAACACACCAATACCCACCACAACACACCAACACCCACCACAACACACCAATACCCACCACAACACACCCACCACAACACAAACACAACAACACACCAACACCCATCACAACACACCAATACCCACCACAACACACCCACCACAACACACCAATACCCACCACAACACACCAACACCCACCACAACACACCAATACCCACCACAACACACCCACCACAACACACCAATACCCACCACAACACACCAACACCCACCACAACACACCCACCACAACACACCAATACCCACCACAACACACCCAGCACAACACACCAATACCCACCACAACACACCCAGCACAACACACCCACCACAACACACCAATACCCACCACAACACACCCACCACAACACACCAATACCCACCACAACACACCCACCACAACACACCAATACCCACCACAACACACCCACCACAACACACCAATACCCACCACAACACACCAACACCCACCACAACACACCAACACCCACCACAACACACCAATACCCACCACAACACACCCACCACAACACACCCACCACAACACACCAATACCCACCACAACACACCCATCACAACACACCAATACCCACCACAACACACCAACACCCACCACAACACACCAATACCCACCACAACACACCAATACCCACCACAACACACCAAGCACAACACACCACCACAACACAAACACAACAACACACCAATACCCACCACAACACACCAATACCCACCACAACACACCCAGCACAACACACCAATACCCACCACAACACACCCATCACAACACACCAATACCCACCACAACACACCCATCACAACACACCAATACCCACCACAACATACCAGCACCCACCACAACATACCAATACCCACCACAACACACCCACCACAACACAAACACAACAACACACCAACACCCATCACAACACACCAATACCCACCACAACACACCCATCACAACACACTAATACCCACCACAACACACCAACACACACCACAACACACCAATACCCACCACAACACACCCATCACAACACACCAATACCCACCACAACACACCAATACCCACCACAACACACCAATACCCACCACAACACACCCACCACAACACAAACACAACAACACACCAACACCCACCACAACACACCAATACCCACCACAACACACCCACCACAACACACCAACACCCACCACAACACACCAATACCCACCACAACACACCCACCACAACACAAACACAACAACACACCAACACCCATCACAACACACCAATACCCACCACAACACACCCACCACAACACACCAATACCCACCACAACACACCAATACCCACCACAACACACCAATACCCACCACAACACACCCACCACAACACACCAATACCCACCACAACACACCAATACCCACCACAACACACCAATACCCACCACAACACACCCACCATAACACACCAATACCCACCACAACAGACCCACCACAACACACCAATACCCACCACAACACACCCACCACAACACACCAACACCCACCACAACACACCAACCCCCGCCACAACACACCAATACCCACCACAACACACCCACCACAACACACCCTACCCACCACAACACACCCACCACAACACACCCACCACAACTCACCAATACCCACCACAACACACCCACCACAACACACCCACCACAACACACCAATACCCACCACAACACACCCACCACAACACACCCACCACAACACACTATTACCCACCACAACACACCCACCACAACACATCAATACCCACAACAACACACCAACACCAACCACAACACACCAATACCCATCACAACACATCAATGCCCACAACAACACACCAATATCCACAGCAACACACCAGCACCCACCACAACACACCCACCACAACACACCAATACTCACCACAACACACCAGCACCCACCACAACACACCAATACCCACCACAACGCACCAATTCCTACCACAACACACCAATACCCACCTCAACACACCAGCACCCACCACAACACACCAATACTCACCACAACACACCAGCACCCACCACAACACACCAACACCCACCACAACACACCAATACCCACCACAACACACCAATACCCACCACAACACACCAATACCCACCACAACACACCAGCACCCACCACAACACACCAGCACCTACCACAACACACCAATACCCACCACAACACACTAGCACCCACCACAACACACCAATACTCACCACAACACACCAGCACCCACCACAACACACCAGCACCCACCACAAAACACCAATACCCACCACAACACACCAGGACCCACCACAACACACCAGCACCCACCACAACACACCAACCCCAAATTATTTTGGCCACAACACACTCACATGGCCCAATACATTAACCTGGCCATAACACAAATCTGGCCACAACACACTAACCTGTGCACAACACGCTATCCTGCCCACAACACACTAACCGCCACACACTAACCTGGCCACAAAACACACACTAACCTGTCCACAACACACTCACCTGCCCATAACACACTAACCTGGCCACAGCCCACTAACCTGGCCCCAGCATACTAACCTGGCCCCAGCACAGTAACCTGGCCACAACACACTAACCTGGCCACAAAAAATACTCTTGCCACAACACACTAACCCGATTACAATATAATAACCTTGTCACAACACAATAACAAGGTCACAACAAAATAACCTGGCCACAACACACAAACCTAGCCGTAACACACTAACCTGGCCACAACACACTAACCTGGCCACAACACACTAACCTGGCCACAAGAAAGTAATCTTGCCACTACACACTAACCTGATCACAATATAATAACTTTGTTACATCACAATAACCTGGCCACAACACACAAACCTAGCCGTAACACACTAACCTGGCCACAACACACTAACCTGGCCACAACACACTAACCTGGCCATAACACACTAACCTGACCACAACAAAATAACCTTGCCACTACACACTAACCTGATTACAATATAATAGCCTTGTCATATAACAATATCCTGACCATAACACACTAACCTTGCCACAACACACTAACCTAGCCATAACACACTAACTTGGCCACAACACACTATCCTGGCCACATCAAAATAACCTGGCCACAACACACTAACCTGATCACAATATACTAACCTTGTCATATCACAATAACCTGGCCACAACACACTAACCTGGCCACAACACACTTGTATTAGCCCCCTGTCTAACAGACAGCAATATTTACATAAATGTGGGTTACGTACATTAGGTTTATATAATTATATCACCCACGGTAACTTTCTTATGAGCAGTGAGTAGTCATCAACTGGACATGTGACAGTGTATTCTCACTGTTCCCTCACACCTTGACCACAGAGTCATTAATTAAGTAGCTGGCTATCGTCACTGAGACGCATGCTCTAAGAAGCTATTTATACCTAAGCTTCATCCATTAACGCTCACAGCTCATAGTGTTAATTTTGGTGATATCCCAGTTATTGTGCAATAGTTTATTTTCTTAATAAATGGAGAAAAGACCATTTGGGTTTTAAAAGTTAACCCATAAATATTTATGAAAGTAACTTCCACGTCACCTCTAATTAGTGACTCCACAGGTAAACGGAAACTGCAACACAATAACCTGGCCACAACAAAATAACCGGATCACAGCAAAATAACCTGGCTACTACAGACTAACCTGCCCACAACACACTAACCTGGCCAACAACATAAACATAATAACTTGGCCACAACTCACTAACCTAGCTACATTGAACTAACCTGGCCACAAAATAAATATAATAACCTGGCCACAAAATAAATATCTAATAATCTGGCCACAACATAAACGTAATAACCTGGCCACAACATGAACATATTAACCTGGCACAAGATAAATATAATAACCTGGCCACAACTTAAACATAATAACTTGACCACAACACACTAACCTGGCCACAGCAAAAACATAATTACTTGGCCACAACACCTTAACTTGGCCACAAAATATACATAATAACACCCCACAACACACTAACCTGACCGCATCACTTTATCCTGGCCACAACATAAACATATTAACATGGCGACAACACACTAACCTGGCCACAACATAAACATATTAACTTGGCCACAACACACTACCCTGGCCACGACATAAACATAATAACTTGGCCACAACGCACTAACCTGGCCACAACATAAACATTATAACCTGGCTATAACACACTAACCTGTCCACAATATACTAACCTGGCCACAACACACTAACCTGGCCACAACACATTATTCTAGCCACAGTATATACATAACAACTTGGCCACAACACACTAACCTGGCCCAGACACACTAACCTGGCCACAACACATTAACCTTGCCATAACATACACATAATAACCTGGCCACAAACTGAACATAATAACTTTTTCACAACATGTTAACCTGGCCACAACACACTAACCGGGCCACAACTCATTCACCTTGCCACAACATAAATATAATAACCTGGCCCCAACATATTATTCTGGCCACAACACAAACATAATAACCTTTTCACAACACACTAACCTGGCCATAACACATTAACCTGGCCACAACACACTAACCTGGCCACAACACACTAACCTGGCCATAACACATTAACCTTGCCACAACACACTAACCTGGCCACAGCACACTAACCTGGCCACAACACATTAACCTGGCCACAACACACTAACCTGGCCACAACACATTAACCTGGCCACAACACATTAACCTGGCTACAACACATTAACCTGGCCACAACACACTAACCTGGCCACAACACATTAACCTGGTCACAACATAAATATAATTACCTGGCCACAACACATTCACCTGGTCACAACATAAACATAATTACCTGGCTACAACACATTGACCTGGCCACAACACACTAATCTGGCCACAACACATTAACCTGGTCACAACATAAACATAATTACCTGGCCACAACACATTAACCTGGTCACAACATAAACATAATTATCTGGCTACAACACATTAACCTGGCCACAACACACTAACCTGGCCACAACGCATTAACCTTGCCATAACACACTAACCTGGCCACAACACACTAATCTGGCCACAACACGTTAATCTGGCCACAACATAAACTTAATAGCCTGGTCATAACACATTAACCTTGCCACAACACTCTAACCTGGTCACAACACACTAACCTGGCCACAACACACTAATTTGGCCAGAACATGAAGATAATAACCTGATTACAACACACTAACCTGGCCACAACAAGAGGAAAATAGCCTGGCCACAACACACTACCACTGATCAATACTCACATTTCATATTATTCCCAACCATAACATATCAAGAGACACTACATCTCACTGATACTGGCCGTAGTTCATTAAAACCCATCCCAACATTACATTCTGGACCACTCCTTGCGGACTAGCCACAGAGATTACCACACATGTTGGTGGATTGCATTATTAAGAAACACCTTTATCCATATTCTCGAAATATTGTCTCTTACCGTTTACTTTTCAACTAGCTCATTAACTAACACTAATAAGAGAAGGCCTTTATAGCACACACACACCACAACACAGTACATTATCCCCAGACTTCACATATCTTGTCCTATTCTCACACCTGGTATTGTACTGAGTTAAGACCATTATCATTATCACACACACACACACACACACACACACACACACACACACACACACCACACACACATACACACACAAACAAACACACACACACACACACACACACACACACTTGACCACCGACCACAGACGGGTCAAGACGGGTCAGACGCACCTGGCGCTGCTCAGCAGCAGCCACGTCAACTGTTATGTTGGCCCATACCAACTCCCTCCCCTGAACCCTCCTCCCCAGAGGAATATCAACAAGTTCTCGCCAGAAGTTACTATTTCATTTGGGAAAGGAATGGAACCAGTGTTGAATAGTGGTGAAGAGTGCTTAAGTCAGTGAAAAACAACTCGGCAGTTGAGTCTTACCCAAGCTAACCTTCACACAGTGAGGTCCTAGGTACCCAGTGATAATTCCCCTAAGACTCCACGATAGAAAAGCCTGGGACCACACCTCACCCACTTGAGTGAGTTAAGTCCTGTGACAACTGACCACGTGGTGTCCCCATGATGCTACGACACCACGTAGGGAATGAGTTGCTACAGCCTCATAACATCATCTGTGAGGGAATTACTACGCCATGTGATGCCCCTCATAACACCATCTGTGAGGAAATTACTACATCATCAGGCCCCTCGTAACACCATCTGTGAGGGAATTACTACACCACGTCAAGCCCCTCATAACACCACCTGTGAGGGAACTAGCACTCTACGTGATGCCCCTCATAACGCCATCTGTGAGGGAGTTACTACTACGTGTCTGCTGTTCAACACTTCAGCTCACATGATTTACGTGTGTAAACATTACATAAGAACATAAGAATGGAGGAAACTGCAGCGGGCCTATTGGCCCATACTGGGCAGTCCCGTTTACACCCAACCCCTATTGCTCATATAAGCATCCAACCTATGTTTGAAGCTATTCAGCGTATTCGAGATAATGATGATATTTGGTAACTTGTTCCATTCATCCACTACTCTGTTTCCAAACCAGTGTTTACCTATTTCACTCCTAAATCTAAATTTGTCTAATTTGAAAACCATTGTTACGAGTTCTCTCCTGGTTGGATAGTTTGAGTACCTTTGTAATGTCCCCTTTGTTTAGCCCTGCCTTCCACTTATGCACCTCTATCAGGTCGCCCCTCACTCTACATCTCTTGAGGGAGTGCAAATTAAGATGCTTTAACCTGTCTCTGTATTCAAGGTTCCTAATGCCCGGGATTAGTCTTGCCATTCTCCTCTGAATTCTTTCCAAGGATTCTATATCCATTCTGTAATACGGTGACCAGAACTGAACTGCGTAATCCAGGTGTGGTTTCACAAGAGCAAGATACAGTTTTAGGATGACCTCCCTAGTCTTGTAACTAACACTCCTTTGTATGAACCCAAGTACTTTATTAGCCTTGTTACGAGCAAAAACACATTGTTTACTTGGTTTAAGGTTCCTACTTATCATTACTCCTAAATCTCTCTCGCAGTCGGATTTCTCTATGGCATCGTTGTTCATCTGGTATCTGGTTTCCCTGTTTACATCTCCTATACTGAGTACTTTACATTTGTCCACGTTAAATTTCATCTGCCATTTTTCAGACCATTCGAAAAATTTGTTTAGATCTTCCTGTAGTTTTGTCGAGTCCTCGTCATATTTAATAACACGTCCTATTTTAGTGTCACCAGCAAATTTGCTTATGTTGCTGTCTATGCCGATATCTATGTCGTTTATGTATATAATAAATAATAATGGTCCAAGTACTGAGCCTTGGGGAACTCCACTAGTGACGTTGCTCCAATGGGACTTAGTGCCATTAATGCTCACTCGCTGTTTCCTGTCCTGTAACCACGCCCTAATCCATTTAAGGATATTACCTTCGATGCCATGTGCGTCTGCCTTTCTAATTAGACTTTCGTGGGGGACTCTGTCGAAGGCTTTGCTAAAGTCGAAATATACCACATCATAATTGTGCCCCTCGTCCACCGATTCGAAAACTGATGAAAAGAATGTTAATAGATTAGTTAGACATGAACGTCCGCTTGTGAAGCCATGCTGGGAATCATTGATCAATCGGTGCTTCTCCAGGTGATTTCGAATAGAGTTTGAAATGATTGCTTCCAGTAATTTGCCTACTATTGATGTTAGACTGATTGGGCGGTAGTTAGAGGATAGTGATCTATCCCCCTTCTTGAAAATCGGTATTACATTCGCTATCCTCCAGGATTCTGGTACTACACCTGTTTTTAATGACATGTTAAACAACTTTGCTAAGGGCATACTAAGCTCTTCCTTACATTCCTTTAATACTCTGGCAAATATCTCATCGGGACCAGGTGACTTATTAGGCTTTAGTTTGTCTATTTGCTTACTAACATCGTTACTAGTCACTACTATCTCGCTTAATTTGTTTTCTTCACTATCTCTGAATAGAGTCGGTGCCTCGGGTATCATGTTTAAATTTTCGGTGGTGAAAACTGTTGAAAAATATTTATTCAAATTATTGCTCATTTCTCCGTCGTTATCAGTGAGCTCGCCGGAGTCTGACCGTATTGGTCCAATCTTTTCTCGTGTTTTAGTTTGATACATTTGGTAGAATCCTTTGGGGTTTGTCTTCGCCTCCCTTGTTATCCTTACCTCATTATTCATCTTGGCTTTCCTTATCTCGATTTTAACCCTACTCGCCAATACCCTATAATAGTCCCGGAGGTGAATTTCGCCACGATTTATCCTTCTACCTATAGCCTTCCTTTGGCCAATGATGTTCTTTAAATAATTATTTATCCATTTAGGGTCATTGTTGTCTGATCTGAGTTTTTTGTATGGTATGTTCTGCCTTTGTGCATAAAGTAACTCATTAATTAAATTGTCGTGGAACTCAGCAATCTCAGATCTCGTTATGAGGTCTGTGTCATCTGTGAGGTTCACGGCCAAGCGCGATACCCCCTCTCTTAGCTGCCACTTTAAACTGTCAAAGTCTGCCCTTCTGAAATCTGGTACTTTAGTGGAATTTTCCTTACGTCTGCCCTGAAAATCTAACTGAAATCTAATTTCTTTGTGATCGCTGTTTGCAAGTTCGTTCCCTACCTCGACATTGCTAATGTGGTTTTCTCTGTTTGACAGAACTAAATCGAGTATATTATTACCCAGGGTGGGTTCGGTTATATGTTGTCTTAGAAAACAGTCCTGGATCGTCTCGAGAAAATCCTCTGATTCTGAGTGACCTGTAAGGTCAGTCCAATCTATTGTGGCCAAGGTTAAAGTCGCCTACTATACAGACTTTGTTGTGTATGGAAGCCCTGCGCATTTCATCCCAGATAAGTCTCTCATTGACTCTATCAAGATTGGGAGGTCTATATATTACTCCTGTGATTAATTTTTCCCTACTGTCGATTAATTCTATCGAAATTGTTTCTGTATTCTGCTCAGTTTTTATTTCCTTATTTATTTCACACTTCAGATTATCCCTAACATAGATTGCTACTCCGCCTCCTTTCCTGGTCTGCCTATCGGTATGGAACAGTTTGTAACCCGCAATTTGGTATTCGACCGGTAACTCACGTGTGTCTAGGTTGATCCATGTTTCAGTGAATGCTATTATATCGATTTTTTCGGTACATACCAAGGCCCTAATATCATCCATTTTGTTTCTCATACTTCTACTGTTCGCGTAGTATACATTTAAGTTAGTCCTGTTCTGAATCCTCCCCTTACCGCGTTTAGTTTTAAACTCCCTGTCTAATTTAGTTTTGTCATCATTCCTAACACTATTTCCCTGTAATCTTTCACTTTGTTTACCAGCTTCCACTGCATTCTCCTCCACCCCCGTGCTCATATGTTCTCCTAGCAGTTTAAAGACTTCGATATCTTTTGAACTGCCCCCTCTAGAGCCCCAGCCATGGTTGCTACTCCATCCCTAGACAGGTGCACCCCATCCCTAGCATAAAGGTCCCTTCTGCCGTAGAAGTTGTCCCAGTTGTCAATGAAGGGGACTGATATTGACTTGCAATATCTGTCAAGACGGTCGCTAACACCAACTGCCCTTGACAACCATTATGTTCACTGTATGTTCCTTCACCTTTCTCTAATGAAAGCTTTTGTTAAACCACCAATGTATGTAATAAGTCATTTATGTCCAATGTATATTTTCAGCCTTCGGGCTGCAAACTTTTTCAATAAACCGTTTATTATTATTATTATTATTATTATTATTATTATTATTATTATTATTATTATTATTATTATTATTATTATTATTATTATTATTATTACTGTACAGCCCTGTAAATGTATTGAATGTATATTATTATGTTTAAATCACATGAAAGTTTGTATATTTTCAGCCACCGGCTGCAACTCTATTAATAAACCCTAAACCGTTTATTATTATTATTTATTATTATTATTATTATTATTATTATTATTATTATTCATTATTATTATTATTATTATTATTATTATTATTATTATCATATATTATTATTATATATTATTATTATTTTATTATTATTATTATTATTATTATTATTATATTATTATTAATATTATTATTATTATTATTATTATTATTATTACTATTATTATTATTATTATCAATATTATTATTATTATTATTAGTTTTATTATTATTATTATTATTATTATTATTATTATTATTATTATTATTATTATTATTATTATTATTATTATTATTATTATTATTATTATTATTATTATTTACACACACACACACACACACGCAGCATAAGGTGATAGAAAAGAGAACACACTAACACACACCACAACACTTACCTCTCCTGCATTTCGATGGAGTCAATATGGATACGGTTGACGTACACTACGGGGTTGGAGAGTAGCCGCCAGCTTAGGGGATTGTAGTAGGCGGTGACGTAAGACCACTCGAGCACCACGTAGTGCAGGTGGCCCAGGTCTGCTGTGCCGATCATGTACGAGTACACGTTACCGGGCTCGAAGAACATCTCTCTGGTAGGGGAACTAGACTAAGACAAAGATAATGATATACCCAAACTCAACCTAACCTTACCTAACCTAACCTCACTTTGCTTAACTGTAAGTTAACTGTAACAGCAAATAGGTTTTACAAGTTGGGGAGGTAAAGGAGGTCGAGTTCAGTGTTGTTGTCGGTGCGGTCACTTAGTATACAGTGTGTTGTATACAAAGTCTCCCAAACAGGCAGTCATGCCTTTGAGTTTACTATAACTCTTGACTGACATAGCTCCGACACTGTCAAATATCCTTACACACAACACCCCAACTTCTGGTTTACAAGTTTGCCAACATCACCATAATGTTTTTATCACCTAAACACAAAAAAGTTACATCCTCTCCACCTTATCCATCTCTGCAATATACGTATACTTTCCATTCTTAAAGTCTAAGTTTCTGTTTCAGATTTACACTTCCTTCTAAGGTTTATTTTACCCAGACAATATTTAGTAACTCTTTATTGTAACTTGCTCCTTAGGACAATGGAGAGAGAACCCTCTAGGTGGTGTGGATCGACCAGGATCTCTAGAAAATTGTCCCTCGCTCCAGTCCAAGTTTGTTTTAGGGCAAGAAGAAAAATATTCAGTGGAACAGAAAGAACAATATCTTTTCTCACCTGAAAAATATAAACTGATAGAAAAAGTTACGAATGAGCTTTGGTAGGTAGACTTATGGTAGGTAGACTTATGGTAGGTAGACTTATGGTAGGTAGACTTATGGTAGGTAGACTTATGGCAGGTAGACTTATGGTAGGTAGACTTATGGTAGGTAGACTTATGGTAGGTAGACTTATGGTAGGTAGACGTATGGTAGGTAGACTTATGGTAGGTAGACTTATGGTAGGTAGACTTATGGTAGGTAGACTTATGGTAGGTAGACTTATGGTAGGTAGACTTATGGTAGGTAGACTTATGGTAGGTAGACTTATGGCAGGTAGACTTATGGTAGGTAGACTTATGGCAGGTAGACTTATGGTAGGTAGACTTATGGTAGGTAGACTTATGGTAGGTAGACTTATGGTAGATAGACTTATGGTAGGTAGACTTATGGCAGGTAGACTTATGGTAGGTAGACTTATGGTAGGTAGACTTATGGTAGATAGACTTATGGTAGGTAGACTTATGGTAGGTAGACTTATGGTAGGTAGACTTATGGCAGGTAGACTTATGGTAGGTAGACTTATGGCAGGTAGACTTATGGTAGGTAGACTTATGGTAGGTAGACTTATGGCAGGTAGACTTATGGCAGGTAGACTTATGGCAGGTAGACTTATGGTAGGTAGACTTATGGCAGGTAGACTTATGGTAGGTAGATTTATGGTAGGTAGATATGATAGGGCGAGATATGGTAGGTAGATTTATGGTGGGTAGACATGTTATAGGTAGATACGTAATAAGTATAGAGTATATATGATAGCCACAGGTAGCTGTTAAATGATCAAACTACCACAGCCAACTTTAACCTAACCTAACATAACCTAACATAACCTAACCTAACCTAACCCAACCTAACCTAACCTAACCTAACTTATGTGAGAAGACACACTCAAGAAACCCTCATACTTCGACACACCCTCATACCCACACCCACACCCAGATAAACACTCACCCTCACACCCACGTCCAGACACACCCTCAAACACACCCAGTCACACCTTCACACCCACACCTAGCCACAAAGTCACACCCAAACCCAGACACACCCTCACACCCACACCCAGATACACACTCACCCTCACACCCACACCCAGACACACCCTCACACCCACACCCACACCCAGACACTCCCTCACCCTCACACCCACACCCAGATACACACACCCTCACACCCACACCCAGATACACACACCCTTACACCCACACCCAGACACACCCTCACACCCACACCCAGACACACCCTCACACCCACACCCACACCCAGACACTTCCTCACACCCACACCCAGACACACCCTCACCCTCACACCCACACCCAGATACACACTCACCCTCACACCCACACCCAGACACACCTTCACACCCACACTCAGACACTCCCTCACTCTCACACCCACACCCAAACACTCCCTCACCCTCACCCTTACACCCAGATACACTCTCACCCTCACACCCACACCTAGACACATCCTCACACTAACACCCACCACATCCTCTCCCACACCCTCTCCCTCACACCCAGATGCACCCTCACACCCTAATCCTCACACCCACATCCAGACACACCCTCACTTCCACACCCAGATACACTCTCACCCTTACACCCATATCCACCCTCACATCTCCCCATGTCCAAATACACGGCCACACACATCCACATATCCACACCAGTATCCAAAAACAAGCCTAAGAACGCCCTCACACACACATACACACACACACACACACACACACACACACACACACGTACTCTGGGTTAAGTTTAAGGCGGGGTGATGCTCCGTGTTGGCCGAAGAGTGTGATGTGGAAAACGCCGATATCGCCCCCGTGTCGCCTGGCAGCCGCCGTGTACGACATAATGACTCGCACCCGATGATGAAGTGCTGCAAGGTGACAGAGGAAATCAGAGATCAACACAAGTTATTACAACTCAACACACGACAATATATGTTAACCTAGCTCAACCCAACTCCACGCAGGTTAACCAAGATCAACACATTTTAATCCAGGTCAACACAGGTTAACCCAAGTCCACGCAAGTTAACCTAGGTCAACACAGGTCAATCCAGGTTCACACAGGTTAACCCAGGTCCACACAGGTTAATTCAGTTCAACCTAGATCATTGCAAATCAACAATAGTTATCTGGGGTATAAGTGTTAGATGTAGGTCAGGTGGATCGAAGAAGCTGAGAAAAATGTAGTAATTTTCAGGTAAATTGTTTTATATTAGTGTTATTAGGGTATGTTGGGTGTTGTTAGTATTTAACAATGTTATTGGATGTTGTTAGTGCATGTGTGATGTTAGTGTATATTTTGATGTTGTTGGTATATGTACGAAGAGATCACTGAATACAAAATGTTGTTATTACATATAGAGTACATGGATCTTGTCAGGCATTTAGGTTGACAGTAAAACAATCTAAGCATCTTACAAGTTTTCAAGGTATAAGAGGATGATTTTAGGTCACCTTTGATACTAACAGGTCATGTAAAACTCTGTGGGAACAAGGAACGGTCACTAGTGTTGCAAATTTGTTATATTATGAAAAGTAGAACCATAAATAACATATTTAGTATTTAAAATTAGTCTCCTCTGACTTCATTACACTTACTGCACTTGTCCTCCAAACTTAGTGGCCCCTGACTTCAGTACACTTACTCCACTTGTCCCTTAAACTCACAATACCAGGCTTCCAGGGCCTTCCGGCTTTTTCTCTAACCATGCCTCAGTAACC
The DNA here is from genome assembly GCA_958450375.1 of Homarus gammarus. Taxonomy (NCBI): domain Eukaryota; kingdom Metazoa; phylum Arthropoda; class Malacostraca; order Decapoda; family Nephropidae; genus Homarus; species Homarus gammarus. The sequence goes on from CAUDMG010001281.1 coordinate 2,793,027, forward strand.
TCCTTTAGTTCCTCAACACCCTGAAAGTGATGCAGTTGGAAACAGACAATAGTCATTTGGCACTTGGGACAAATCTGGGTAGTACGGAGTGTGGTTGAATTGCTCGAACCATTTTCACGAATAAACACTTGTGTAACTCAGGATTTGTGGACCAGCGCATGTCTTTGAACAGGAGAACCCTTTAGTCAGCATACCTCTTCGTTTCTCCCATAAGACGCTGTGCAGTTTTCGCATTAGACCAGCATAGTGATTAAAGTTTTATACTGAGCTTTTAGGATACACATCTTGCCCAAACTTTAGACTTCTCAAAATATTCATGGATGATGATCACGACAGTTCTATGTAAAATGCAAGCCTCAAAGATGATTTCATAAACTTAACTTCGCCGGTCCGCCATAATTAAGCTCTCGATTGTGGCTGCAGTTGCCACATTTGTGGTATCTAAAGATCGCCCTGACCCGGCGTCATCCTCAAGGTTCTCGCTCCCATGATTTGGTTCCTTGGCTTAACTTGCTACGGTAGCAACTGTGTCGTTAATTAGATATATATTCTGACAGTCCGATGCTCAATTTTGTAAAAATGTGTAATTTTCTCATACTTTATACGTTAAATCTTCTATGCGAAACAATGACTTACATTACATTAATCATTGTAACTGAAAAAAAACCTAGCATTCAACTTTCCTATTAAATAATTACCATTTTTTTTTACTGGGTATAGCCCACCTGGGCACAAGTCATCGACCCACAACGGGACCTGGGGGCGAACAAATACGAGTAAAAAGAAAAAAAAAGAGATTATATTAATCTACACCACGAAGATGCCGGAAAACTAGCTTTTTAAAGTGAGACCGATTGTATGAGTATAGAAACACGGAAGAAGGCAGAGCATTCCACAGTTTGGCTGTGTGAGGAAAGAAGGATGCATTATAACCAGTTATTTTAGTGAGACCGATATCCACAGAGAAACGGTGGGCACTGCGGGCAAGACGAGTGTTATGAGCCCACGGCCTTGCCGGCGGTACACAGGATGCAAAATCCACCGTTTATTACCAGTTAAAGTACCTGTAAGAGAGAGAGTGAAGCAACATTCCGGCGAAGAGAAAGGGAAGAAAGATTTTATCAACTAAAGGAGAGTTAATAAGACGAAGTGCCTTTGATTCCACCCTATCTAACAGTTGGACAGAAGAAGAGCCACTCCAGATATGAGAGCAGTACTCCAAGTTAGGACGAGTGAATCCCTTATATACTTGGAGCAACTGCTCAGGAGTGAAGTAGCTACGGCATCTGTACAGCATTCCCAGCTTTCGGGAGGCAGCTTTAGTAATGTTGTGGATGTGTGGCTTCCATGACATATTAGAGGAAATGGTGAGGCCTAACATATCTATTTTAGAATTTGGCAGAAAATTGCGTCCTGAAAGGTAATTTGAACAGTGAGGCTGGTAAATACTGAGTTTTATTACTATTGAATTTAACCAAGTTTCTCCTTTCCCATTCGGAGATGCTGCACAACTCCGCATTGATAGATGAAATGATATCAGCCCTAGAAACAGATCTAGGTTGAGATTTAAGGAGGAGGGAAGAATGGGAAGAAGAGTAAAGAGTAAATCATCAGCGAAAGAATAAATAGAATTTGTCGTAGTGTGAAGTAAATCATTGATAAAAAGAAGGAAGAGAGTAGGTGAAAGAACAGAACCCTGTAGGACACCACTATTGGTAGAGAAAGAGCGAGAGATCGATCCCTCGACAACAGCTGCCAAGGATCGATTCTAAAGGAAGCTAAAAATTAGAAAACAAAGTGGGGGAGAGAAACCATAAGAAGGAAGTTTAGAAAGCAAAGACTTGTTCCATACCATGTCAAATGCTCTGGAGATGTCGAGGGCCACGACGAAAGTTTCACCATAATCTCTAAGAGAGGATGACCAAAGATGGGTGCTGTAGGAGAGCAGATCAACAGTAGATCTTGCCTGGCGAAAGCCATACTGGTGATCCGAACAAGAGAATGGCGTTCAAGGTGACGGAGAAAATGAGAGTGTACGAGTTTCGAAAATCTTAGAGAGGGATGAAGTTAGGGCAATGGGGCAATAGTTAGAGGGATTAGAATGGTCACCCTTCTTCAGGATGGGCTGAACCAAGGCATGTTTCCAAGAAGAAGGAAAAATTTGGGTTTTGAGACAGAGGCGAAAGAGGCGAGCAAGCACAGGGGCTAGAATTTCAGCACACTCCCTCAGAACACGAGGGGGTATTCCGTCAGGTCCATCCGCCTTACTCACATTGTACCTGAATAACACACCAGCAACCCTACGAGTGGAGATTATAGGAAAGTGCATAGGTTTTGTAGGAGGAGCAGGAGTAAGAGGGATAGAGTTAGAGGAGTATAAGGCGCCAAAGAAACTTGCTTTATCAGGGGGGGAGTTGGTTATAAAGTTATCAGGTCGGTAGAGAGGAGGAAAAGAGAGATTGCAGAAGTTATTGCAGATGTTTTTGGTCAAGGACCAGAAGAATTTATGAGAAGAAGAGTTAGTCAGGACAGCAGTCTTTCTTATTATAAAATTTTACTTAGCCCTACGAAGAATAGCCTTACAACATTGTTAGAAGTAGTGAAAGAGGAGTAGGTAATAGGAGAAGGAGATAGTTCCATGACTTGATACACTTTATCTCTCCCCTTACATGCAAGAGAACAGGAGCGATCAGACCTTGATTGTACAGTAAAGTGAAAATTTTGGTAGAAGATGGGATAAATGTACTCATACCACCCTGTATAACCCCAGCAATGCTGTCAGCACATACCGAGGCGTCCCGAGTGGAAAAGCAACGTTAATCCCAAGGAAACTCGGAGAAAATTTCTCGCCAGTTTTCCCTCCGATAATGCCATAGTTGGCGTTTAGAGGGGGGAAGGGGAGGTGGTCGTGCCCAGTTTTACTTAATAGAAATACGATTGTGATAAGAAGACCCTAAGTGGGCGGGAATTGAGTACGAATAGTGTGAGGGGTTAGAGGTAAAACAAAGATCAAGAATGTTAGTAAGTTGATCGTGTCGATCAGGAACACGTGTAGGGTGTTTAATTATTCATTCCAAATCATTAAGTAAGGAAATAGAGAGTGACTCAGCTCCACCTGGGTCAACCCTTGCAGAGCCAAGCCACTCTCTGTGATGTACATTGAAATCTCCTAGGTAGAGGATCTTTTGTGTTGGGGTGTGTATATAGCAACAACCTCATAGCAAGAAGTGAGATAGTCAAAGAGTTTCAAATAGTTGGTAGAGTTGGGAGAACAGTATAGGAAACAAAGAAAAATAGACATGGTTGGTAGAGATATTTTGAGTCAGATGACATCATAAAGAGAAGATTAAACATCCGTGAGTCGAGCTATGTGTGTACGTGTGTTGTAGTCGGCGCATACACCTCCCTTAGAACGGAAGGAGGTACAAAGGTTGTAGTTGGATACTTGGAAAGGTTTGGGTGAAGCTGCTTTGGTCAGTTGAAGTTCGGAAAGTAGTAAGAGGTCATGGGAAGAGGATAATAAAGGGTGCTTCACAGAAAGGCAATTGGATGTCAGGCCGCAAATGTTGAAAAAGTGAAGTGTGAATAAAGCCGATCCTCCAGCAACCGCAATTACGTCAGTTGAGGTCCCAGTAGTTTGATGATGATGAGGTCGGCCCTGGGGTCCACAACCTTCCCGACTAGTGGGACCCATCCGAGAAGGCCCCACTTAAGTATTATTGTCTAGTGATATCATAGGAGAATAAAAGAATAGAAAGAACAGAACAGAACAAGAGTGATAAAGGTTATATATGTTGTGTTGTCAATAGTAAGGGAGACAATTGAGACCTTGCAATTGTGTGTAAATGAGGCAGAAGGGCAGATCAGCAGTCTGGGACTTGGTCACAATTTTGTGATGCCATATGGCAGCAGGGTCTACCATTAAAAAACACATTATGCTTCCAATATCTTCCTAGGCGGTTGTCAAGGACAGTTGGTGTCAACGGCAGTTTTGACAGATATTGCAAGTCAGTATCAGTCTCATTCATTGTCAACTGGGACAACTTTTACGGCAGAAGGGACCTTATGCTCGGGATGGGGTGGCAATCCTGGCTGGCTCTCTTGAGAGGGCAGTTTAAAAGATGTCAAAGTCTTTAACTTGCTCGGGGAACATGTGAGCATGGGGATCGAGGAGACAGCAGTGGGAGCGGGTAAACAAAATGAAAAGTTACAGAGCAATAGTGGTAGGAATGATGACCAAACTAAATTAAACAGGAAGTTAAAACCTAAATGCAAGAAAGAGAGGACTCAGATCATGACTAATTTAAATTTCTATGATGCAAACAGTAGAAGTATGAGACACAAAATGGATGAAGTCAGGGCGTTGGTATGTTCCGAAAAAAATCGATAAAATAGCTTTCACCGAAACATGGATTAACTTAGACTCATGTGAGTTACTTGTCGAATACCAGATTACAGGTTATAAATTATCCCATACTGATAGGCAGAATAGGAAAGGAGGCGAGGTAGCGATCTATATCAGGGATAATCTGAAGTGTGAAATAAATAAGAAAATAAAAACTGAACTGAATACGGAATCAATTTGGATGGAATTAACCGAAGTCAGGGAAATGTTAATCACAGGAGAAATATATAGTTCTCCTAATCTTGACAGAGTGATAATCGATTTATTTGGGATGAAATGTTCAGGGCATCCAAACATAGCAAAGTTTGTATAGTAGGCGAATTTAACTTTAGTCAAATAGATTGGACCTTACGGGTAACTCAGAATCAGGATTTTCTTGAAACAGCTCAGGACTGTTTCCTGAGTCAACATATAGCCGAACCCACCCGGAATAATAATATATTCGATTTACTTCTGTCAGAGAAAACCTCATTAGTAATGTCGAGGTAGGGAACGAAGTAGCTGACAGCGATCACAAAGAAAAGAGATTCAAAATTGAATTTAATGTCAATTGCAAGGAAAATTCCATTAAAGTCCCAGAAATCAGACGGGCAAACTTTGATACTGTGAAAAGACAGCTGAGAGAAGGGGTATCAGGTTTTGGGGTTAATTACATGACCTCACGTGAGGTGACCTCACACAGTGTACCTACAAAGAGCGACCTCACTTTAACTGGTGACCTGACAACGATAACCTCGCAAAATATAACGGTTCAGAATGACCTGATCGTGAGATCTGAGGTTGACGAGTTCCACAACAATTTAAATAATGAGTTACTTAATGCACAAAGGCAGAACATACCATACAGAAAACTCAGATCAAACAACAATGACCCTAAATGGATAAATACTTATTTAAAGAATATTATTGGACAAAGGAAAGCTATAGGTAGGAGAATAAATCGTGGTGAAGTTTACCTCCGACGTTATTAGAAGGTATTGGCCAGAACGGTTAAGACCAAGATAAGAAAAGCATAGAGGGATAATTAACTGACGGTAGCAAGGGAGGAGAATTCAAACGCGAGTAAATATTGGACCAATACAGTCAGATACCGACGAGCTAACTGCTAACGACGGGGAGATGAGCAATAATTTGAATAAATATTTTTCAACAGCTTTCACCACCGAAAATTTAAACATGATACCTGAGGCACCGACCAAATACATAGATAGTGAAGAAAATAGATTAGGCGAGATAGTAGTGTAGTATCTCGTAATGATGTTAGCAATCAAACAGACACGCTAAAGTCTCATAAGTCACCAGGTCCCGATGAGATATTTGCCAGAGTATTAAAGGAATGTAAGGAAGAGCTTAGTATGCCTTTAGCAAATTTGTTTAACATGTCATTAAAAACGGGTGTGGTATCAGAATCCTGGAGGATAGCGAATGTGATACCGATTTTCAAGAAGGGAGATAAATCACTACCCTCTAACTATCTTCCAATCAGTTTAACATCAATTGTAGAGAAATTGCAGGAAACAATAATTTAAACTCTATTCGAAATCACCTGGAGAAGCACAAGTTGATTAATGATTCCCAACATGGATTCACAAGTGGGCGTTCTTGTCTGACTAATCTATTAACATTCTATTCAGCTGTTTTCGATTCATTGGACGACGGGCACAAGTATGGTGTGGTATACGTCGACTTTAGCAAAGCCTTCGACAGAGTCCCCCATGAAATACTAATGCAAAAAGTGGAGGCTCGTGGTATTGGAGGAGATATTCTAAAATGGATTAGGGAGTAGTTACAGGACAGGAAACAAAGAGTGAGCACTAAATCCGATTGTAGCACCGTCGCTAGTGGAGTACCGCAAGGCTCAGTACTTGGACCATTATTATATTTATATATATATATATATATATATATATATATATATATATATATATATATATATATATATATATATATATATATATATATATATATATATATATATATATATATATATATATTGACTGGGACAACAAAAGTCAAGGACAAAGTTGGGCCTTTAAAGTCAGGGAGGGGAGAAGTGATAAATGGCAGTGAAGAAATAAGCAAAGCATTGAACAGCTACTTTTTATCAGTTTTCACAGAAGAAATTCACGAGGAAATTCCAGAGGTGGAACTGATATTTAGGGGAAAGGAAGAAGAGAAATTAAAGAATAACTCTATCAGAAAAGAGGATGTTCTTAAGAGGATAAATAAATTAAAGAAGACAAAATCCCCAGGGCCGGATGAAAATTTCCCTCGAGTCTTGAAAGAGTGTTGGGAACATATTAGTGGACCCCTTGTAAATATATTTACAAAATCACTAGACACGGGAGTTGTGCCAGACTTGTGGAAACAGGCAAATGTATTACCCATATTCAAAAAGAGAGACAGAGCATCAGCGTCAAATTACCGGCCGATCAATTTGACGTCAGTAGTGGGGAAATTTCTTGAATCAATTATAGCAGACAGCATCCGATCGCATTTAGAGAAAAGCAAATTAATCTACGACTCTCAACATGGGTTTACAAAGGGAAAATCTTGCCTAACAAATCTGCTGATGTTTTTTAGGAAAGTTTTCGAGGTAGTAGATAACGACGAAAATTACGATGTTATTTACTTAGACTTTAGCAAAGCATTTGACAGAGTACTGCATCAGAGGCTTCAGAGAAAAGTTAAGGCTCATGGTATCGAGGGGAAAGTTTTAAATTGGATAAAATCATGGCTCACCGATAGAACGCAGAGGGTCAGCGTAGATGGTGTTAAATTTGAGTGGGGCTGTGTAACCAGTGGGGTTCCCCAGGGGTCAGTACTAGGCCCACTCTTGTTCATAATCTACATAAACGATCTAGATACTGGGATCAGCAGTGACATATGCAAGTTTGTGGATGACACCAAAATAGGGCGGCAGATTAATTCAGGGCAGGATGCAAATGCACTACAGGAGGATCTAAATAAACTGCAGGGGTGGCCTGAAAAATGGCAACTGAAATTCAACACCAGCAAGTGCAGCGTACTTAATATTGGAAGAACAAATACTGTCAATGTATTTAGCCTTAACAACATCAACCTAGAGAAGTTGACTTGTGAAAGAGACCTAGGGGAACTTGTAAGCCCGGACCTACGGCCTAGAAAACAGTGCGTTAATGTTCGAAATAAGGCAAACAGAGTATTGGGTTTTATATCTAGAAGTGTAAGTAATAAGAGTGCAGAGGTCTTATTGCAACTATATCTTGCACTAGTCGGGCCGCACCTCGATTATGCGGTTCAGTTCTGGTGCCCTTGTTATAGAATGGATATCAATTCACTAGAGTCGGTGCAGCTAAGAATAACGAAAATGATTCTAGGACTTAGAAACCTTCCATATCAGGATAGGTTAAAGAAACTAAACTTGCATTCCATAGAAAGACGAAGAGTGCGGGGTGATATGATAGAAGTATTTAAGTGGGTGAACGGAATCAATACAGGGGATATAGATCAAGTTCTTATAATATCCGAGCAGGATAGGACTCATAGCAACGGATTTAAGTTGGATAAGTTTAGGTTTAGGAGGGAGATAGGAAGGAACTGGTTCACAAATAGGGTGGTGGACGAGTGGAACAAGCTTAGCGACTTTGTACTAAGTGCTGGAATGCTGGAAAGTTTCAAAAGGAGGCTGGATAGATTCTGGGATGTTAGAAAGTGGTAGTAACTCTCGACTGGAGCTGCCATTCACAGGCCAACCGGTCTATTGCAGACTCCTTATTTTCTTATGTTCTAATCAAGAACTCCCCCCAACAATACAGGTGGCTGCATTTATAAGGTTCCTTGCAAGGAATGTAATATGTTTTACTTAGGCCAGACAGGTAAAGATCTTGTAACTTGACTTAAACAACATAAATAGAGTGTTAGGACAGGCCAGGAATCCAATGCTCTGTTTGTTCATTTGAGGGATAATAAGCATTGCATTGTCTGGGATAATGCCTCCTCAATATTACCTTGTAATTCAATTGACAGAGGGAACATTGTAGAATCCAGTCTCATTAAACATACCGAATCCGTCAACATGAATTTGAGTAATGGTATGTACAAACTGGATACTTTTGCACTTAAGAAGATTTGTATCCAGGTGAGAAGGTTGGGTCATCTTACCCTCTGACCTGACTACCGACTGCTTCGGTGCTTTTTGAAGATTAGTAGGGTCATTACCTAATAGCTGACCATTGTGGACTTGATCTCACCCTCCTCTGTATATATATACCTTGCTATGTACTTCTCCTTAGGGTATACTACTGTGTGCCCAGTTAAACATCAAATTTGCCGCACTAATAGAAACAAAGGACTCTTACATAGTCCTTTGTCTTGAAGAAAAAGATGTAGACAATATGCTCTCAGACGAATCAACAAAGAAACTAAAAGAACACGGATTCGAAATTGTAATACCACCTCAACTACGAGCCAAAAAATCCATAGTGATTAAAAGGGTAGATAAGAGCATACTGAAACAAACACCAAATGATATTGCCAATAATATACAAGAGAAGAACGCATGGGCCAGAGTCGAGGAGGTTGTGCTAATGCCTGGTGCTCCTACCATGATGAAGGTCAGGTTTGGAGAGATCTCCATGGCACAAAAAGCCCTAGAGAATGGCCTGTGTATTTCCCATTATCATCTGACAAAACATCAAATTGAGCAGGAGGAATTTTTTCCAATAACACCCTGTTGGAATTGCTACAAATATAATCATCTAGCTGCAAACTGTCCACTAAAAGATAAGAAGTACTGCTCTGAATGTGCAACAGAGGGCCATACATTCAGAGAATGTAGCAACAAAGATAACCCAAAATGCCTGAACTGTAATGGGGAACATCGAACACTAGCAGCGCGTTGTCCCATAAGAAAAGAAATAATTAGAAACCTGAGAGAAAAGGAAAGAACAAATAAGAAGATTGAAACAGACCCCAACAAAACATATGCAGCAATTGCAAAGCTGCAAGATACCACATCTAAAGTACTGAAGAAAACTAAAGAAAATCCCCTCATGCAGCCGACATACCTCAATCTGAGTGAAGGATTACCTTTCACTATCCTAACTAGTATCATACATGCACACCTCAATAATATTGCAAAACCAGGAACATTCGGAAAAACGATTAGAGAAATGTTTGCGGCAAACAATCTGCCAGAGGTAAAATTTCCAGACGACGCCCCTTCAACAGAAATATTTAAAATCGTCACCGAGAGTAGCCTGGGAGCAATGAAACCACAGGAGCACAAAACCAAACAATTCACAGAAGAAACCGTCATGGAAACAGACCCTATCACCCAAGAAGTCACACCACACCGCAAATCATCAGACTCCACCACTCAGCAAACAGAGAAATCACTACCTGCAAAAGTTGATCCGACCAAAGCAAAATTAAGAAAAGAATCCCACTCTGGCCATCGAGCCCCCCCATCTTCACCAAGCGATGTGCAGCCAGCAGACTTAGGCAATGAGATCGGCATCCGCTTTTATTCAGTCAACACACCACCTACAATATCAAATGACAGACTTCTGCAGGAAATCAAGGAAGGCACTGTAAAATTCACCTACGAAGACGATAGGGTAGAAGAAACCTATATAGACCAATTAATAACTGCAGGACTTTTAAGTACCAAATATAATAGGATCGAAAGAGTGGATGTCACCAAGTTTAAGAAAATCAGAACGGGACTCAAGGAGGAAAGGAGTAGACACTCACCAGGAGATGCACGAGCTAGCAAACATCCTACACCAAGTTCGCGGGATCCACGATTACACAAACTAAATTATTAAAGATAATCCAGCACAACGTCCTTGCCTGGAATTTGATGAGGAAATCAGAACTCACCAATATATATAGCACAATAGATCCAGACATTATTCTTATCAACTCACATGGTCGGAAAAAAGGTGATAAAATCAAGATTTTTAACTATCATGTACATCAAATGAACATCCATGATGAACCACACGACGGCATAGCAATAGCTATAAAACGCAATATACAGTATAAAATCATAGACAACTTTCATAGCAACTTTCTTGCAGCCGAAGTAAACACAACCAGAGGCCCAATATTAATTGGAACGTCTTATTTAACATTTAGAAGGCCAGTATTCCCTACAGGTGATATTTTAAAACTAATGAGACAAAATAAACCAGCATACTTTATAGGAGACCTCAATGCTAAACACACAACCCTAGGAAATAATATCAGAAACCCAGGAGGAAAAATTCTACATGCTCTCATCGAACACGGGACAATAACTCACCTTGGGCCCGACTTCGCAACTTACGTATCAGCAGGCAACACTGGGAAACCTGATATTGTTTTAACCAACAGGCATCACCATCTCAATGTACATTTAAAAGCTGGACCCACAACAACCAGTGATCATTTACCCATAATAGCAACTTTATCCACGTCTCCGATACAAATTCCATCAATCCCAAGATTTTCACTTAATAGAGCAAATTGGGACAAATTTAAATTGGATCTCAGCAAAAACGAACCAACACTCCTACACAATAAAGACACAACTGAGATCGACAAATCATTGGACAAATGGTACAATGAAGTAACATCAGCAATGCAAAACAATATCCCAAAAACAACATACCGTACACTACCACATGCACAATTAACACATGAAGAGAAAATGATACAAACTAGATTTACCAATCTATATGAATTCACCAAAACACACGGGTGGAACAATGACATCAGAATATTATACAGGAATTTAAAAGAAGAACTGAAAGAAATAAGTAAGAACAAATACAATGAAACATGGAACAAGCTGATTCAGGACACACAAGCAGATCACAGAAACCCAAAAGCATTCTGGAAAAAAATTAAAAACCTAATGGGAACTAATTCGGAAGACACGAGTTATATTAAGGACAAAAATGGTAGAAAAGCAACAGAACCACATGAAAAAGAGCCAATATTTAGAGAATTTTGGAAAAACATTTTCACAATCAACGACGAAGATAATAGAAGCTTCTGCCAAGAAACTGAACAGGCTACCAGAATATATTTGAACCAGAACACAGAGAAATGGAAACCCACAGAAAAAATTAACCTCAACTCTTTAAACATCAACAACTCAATAATTGCTCCTCTAACTCAAAATGATATTGTAAAAACAATAGCAAGTTTTAAGAATAAAGCACCTGGCATAAGCCAAATTAATAAAGTCGTACTACAAAACATTCCTCAGAATATGATCGAACAGCTCAAAAATATATACAATGCCTCACTTGCAACTGGCTTTTTTCCTACCAAATTTAAATTAGCCAAAATCAGACTCATCCCGAAAGCAGGAAAGAACCATACTCAAGCAGAAAACTACAGACCCATCTCACTACTGGAAACACCCGGGAAAATATTGGAAAAAATAATTAACCACAGACTCAGAAATTTTCTTGACCAAGAAAATAAATATAATCCGAGACAGCACGGCTTTCGAAAAAACCGAGGAACCAATACAGCAATAGCTTTAATATACGAGTCAATCGCAAATGCTGCAAGTAACAAAGAACAATGTAATATAATTTTAAGAGATGTTTCAAAAGCGTTTGACAAAGTCTGGCATGAAGGAATGAAGTATAAAATAATCAAATTGGATATGCCTACCAACATCACAGCACTACTGTGTAATTTCTTAGATAACAGAAAGGCTAAACTTATCATTGACAACCATCTAGGACAAACCTTCAACCTATATAGCGGAGTTCCCCAAGGGAGCAACATATCACCAACATTATTCACTGTATATACGGCAGATATGCCGCAACCACGGCAATCAGAATATATAGCATATGCAGATGATGTTACACAGATAATCAGGTACCCGGGAAAATCCAAACAAATGATGGCCATTAGAACATGCAGAGAAATAGAGTTAATAAACAACTATGAACGAAAATGGAAGATAAAAACCAATGTCCAAAAACTCCAAATAATTCACATCGCAAAAATGAACCCATGCCCTATTATCATTAACAATCAACAAATACCATATGTTGCCAAGGGAAAAACACTAGGACTCAAGATCTCCAGAAGCGGAATAATCCCTCACATCAATGAAAGATTAGCTATGGCAAGATCACAACTTACAAAACTTAGAAGATTCCGCCAATTGAACACCAACACGCAATTGCACCTATATAAAGCACTGATCAGGCCACACTTAGAATACCCTCCGATACCTCTGAACACAATTGCAAGAACTAATCAGCTGAAATATCAAGCAGTGCAAAATACAGCCCTCAGAAGAGCGGCAAAACACCAACCACCATACACACAAACAGTACAAGACATACACACAGAACACGGCATAGACCCACTCAACATCAGAATACACACCCAAGCAAATGCAATATGGGAAAAAATCCAACAAGAACAGGATCCCATACTTAGCAAACTAATTGATGAAAACAACAATATATCACATAGATGGTGGCCTAGAAGTAGGAAAAATGAAATTGAAGAACCAGAGCCTCTATATACAAAATAACAACAAAACAACAATAAAAAACACAACAAATATGAACCAAAAGATGGGCCCAACTCTCCAGACACACAAGGACCTGGAGGGACCCCACAAATAAACAAAGACCAAAATAGTTCACAAAAAAAAAAAAAAAAAAAAAAAAAAAAAAAAAAAAGATGAGGATCATCCCTACAGTGCCACAAGGACCTGGAGGGACCCCCCACCCCTACCCTAAGATAATATGCCTCATGGACACTTAGAATAACTTAGCTTAGCTTGGCTGAGACCGGCCTTCCCTAACACCTTGAACCTCTAATGCAGCACAGTTACGGAAGACAAAAAAACCCGTCTCCGCAAGGTGGATAGCCCACCTGCTGTTAACCTTCTCCTTTACTTCCCACTTCTGAACTTTACCTTGTACTTTATCCTTCTCCTACTCTTAGAGCTATGCTCTATTCTCTCCGTACAACCAACCAACCATCTCCTTAGACTGTACTCACCCCTGAAGATGTGAATTACACGAAAGCGCTCGGAAACTTCGTGTTTTCTTCTCTCCTTGTGGTTATCAGCATATATATATATATATATATATATATATATATATATATATATATATATATATATATATATATATATATATATATATATATATATATATATATATATATATATATATATATGCAAGTAAATCACTGTAGGTGCGTGTGATCCAGGTATATGCTGATAACCACAAGGAAAGAAGAAAACACGAAGTTCCCAAGCGCTTTCGTGTAATTCACATCTTCAGGGGTGAGTACAGACTAAAGAGAAGTACATAACAAGGTGTATATATACAGAGGAGGGTGAAACCAGGTTCACAATGGTCAGGTATTAGGTAATGATCCTACTAATCTTTAAATAGCACCGCAACGGTCGTTAGTCAGGTCAGAGGGTAAGGTGACCAAACCTTCTCACCTGGTTACAAATCTTCTTAATTACAAAATTGTCCAGTTTGTACATGCCATTACTCAAATTCATGTTGAATTCTTCGGTATGTTTAATGAGACTAGATTCTATGATGTTCCTACTATCAGTTGAATTACAAGGTAATATTGAGGAGGCATTATCCTAGTCAATGCAATGCTTGTTATCCCTCAAATGAACAAACAGAGCATTGGATTCCTGGCCTGTCCTAACACTATATTTATGTTGTTTAATTCTAGTTACAAGATCTTTACCTGTCTGGCCTAAGTAAAACATATTACATTCCTTGCAAGGAACTTTTTAAATGCAACCAATTGTGTTGTTGGGGGAGTTCTTGATTAGCATTTGTTTAACAGTGCATGAGCTTTTAAATGCCACATTGACGTTCCAGGTTTTTAGTTGCAAAGGAATGTGTGAGAAATTTTTGTGAAATGGTAATATTAAGATATTCTTATGGTCATGGGAGGGCTTGGGATCAGTTCTATAAAAAGTTTTCTTAGTAATGTTTAGGCATTTGTCTATGAAAGATCTAGGGTATTTAAGGTTTGAGCCAATATTATAGATATATTTATATTCCTCATAAGAACATAAGAAAATAAGGAGTCTGCAATAGGCCGGTTGGCCTGTGCATGGCAGCTCCTGTCGAGAGTTACTACCACTCTCTATCATCCATGAATATATCGAGCCTCCTTTTGAAACTTTCCAGCATTCCAGCACTTACTGCAAAGTTGCTAAGCTTGTTCCACTCGTCCACCACCCAATTTGTGAACCAGTTTCTTCCTATCTCCCTCCTAAACCTAAACTTATCCAACTTGAATCCGTTGCTCCGAGTCCTATCCTGCTCGGATATCATAAGAACTTTATCTATATCCCCATCAATGAATTCCGGACTGCAAATTCTCAAGGCACGTAAAAACATTGTTGAAAGTACTGACTGTTTGACTCTATTATGGTGGGCAGAATAATAATGAATGTATGAACACACATTAGTTGGTTTTCTATAAATACTGAACTTAAAAGTGTTACCTATTCTGTGTATCAGACAGTCTCGGAATGGCAATTTACAGTCTTGCTCTAATTCCACAGTGAATTTGATCGAGGGGGCTAAGTTGTTAAGTTGTGGCAGGAAAGCTTTTAGGTCCTCATTACATGGCCAGAGACATAATACATCATCAACATATCTAAACCAGACTGCTGAAGGTGGTAAAATATTACTTAATAGTTTCTTTTCAAAGAATTCCATATATAGGTTGCTTAATACAGGTGAGAGTGGATTAGCCATTGCCATACCAAATTTTTGAGCATAATATTCTTCATTTAATTCAAATTTACAATCCTTAATACATAGTTTGATGAGTTCGATGAAGTCATCTTTCGAGACGGGCAGTGAAATGTTATCCAGGGAATCTATGAGGAACTCTAGTAAATCATCAACTGGGACCTTTGTAAAGAGTGACGTTACATCAAAACTGACTAGTTTAAAATCATAATTAATGTGTAAGTTATTGAGTTAATCAACCAATTCCATATTATTCTTGATATTAGAATTAGAAATTTTGCGAACTAGGGGATTTAGTAAAGAAACTAACCATTTAGATAGTTTATAAGAGATTGACCCAACTGAGCTAATGATGGGTCTTGCTGGGTTATTAGGCTTGTGGGTCTTGATTACACCGTACATGTATGGCAGTGGAGGGGACGTTGAAGTAAGATGTTTAATGAGAGTAGCTTTGCCTCTCAATAGAGACTTCAGTTTTTTGTTGAACTGGGTGTTAACTGTGTTGAGAGGATTATTTATGAGTTTAGAATATGTTGTAGTATCACATAAAAGGTCATTCATTTTAGAGATATAATCATCTTCGTTTAAAATCACTACTGTGTTGGCTTTATCTGCTTTGGTGACATGTAGATCCTTATACCTAGATCACGGGCACCTACAGTGATTTACTTGCATATATATATATATATATATATATATATATATATATATATATATATATATATATATATATATATATATATATATATATATATATATATATATATATATATATATATATATATATATATATATATATATATTTCATTAGCCCAATAAAGCACGCGGACTTCTACATACAATCAACACCTCAACCCGCCAGGATTCGAACCCACGGCCCACAAGCCTATGACTGTGACATAAGAACATAAGAACATAACATAAGAAAGTGGGATACTGCAGGAGGCCGACTGGCCCATACAGGGCAGATCCCTTTCACACCCATCCCAGCACTTCCATGTGCCTATCCAACTTCGTCTTGAAGCTCCCTAGCGTCCCCGATCCTACTATAGCACTCGGTAGCCTATTCCACATATCCACAACTCTATTACCAAACCAGTGCTTGCCTATATCCTTTCTGAATCGGAATTTATCTAATTTAAAGCCATTTGTTCTAGTTATTTCGTTATTACTGAGCTTCAGAACATCTTCAATTTTACCCTTGTTAATCCCACTCACCTACTTGTACACCTCTATCATATCTCCCCTAACTCTACGCCTCTCTAATGAATGCAAGCCTAAGCTTTTCAGTCTTTCTTCATATGTAAGGTTTCTAATATTATGGATCATTTTTGTCATTCTTCTTTGTACTCTCTCCAAAGAATCTATGTCCATTCTATAATAAGGACACCAGAACTGAACCGCATAATCCATGTGTGGCCTCACTAATGCTAGGTAAAGTTTCAAGATAACGTCAGCAGTTCTGTTACTCACAGACCTAGATATGAACCCTAGAATCCTGTTTGCCTTGTTGCGAACGCTAATGCATTGTTTTCTAGGTTTCAAGTCGTTGCTAACAAATACACCTAGATCTTTTTCACAAACTGAGTTTTCTATTTCCGTGTTACCTAGTTTATACTTAACGTTTGTATTCGTCTTCCCTATCTGTAGTACCTTGCATTTATCAGTATTAAAATTCATTTGCCAGTCTACTGACCACTCATGTAAGGTATCTAGATCTCTTTGAAGGTGTTCAAAGTCACTGTCTGAATTTATCACTCTCCCCATTTTGGTATCATCTGCAAATTTACTAATCCTACTAGTTATGTCTAAATCAAGATCATTAATGAATATAACAAACAGCAGAGGGCCCAATACAGATCCCTGGGGAACTCCGCTTTTGACCGCACCCCAGTCTGACTTTAATCCATTTATGCTGACTCTTTGTTTCCTACCAGTTAACCATGACCTAATCCATTTTAATAATGATCCACCTATTCCATGTGCTTCTACCTTCCTTATCAATCTCTCATGAGGGACTCTATCGAATGCTTTACTGAAATCTAAATAAATTATATCATATGACTTATCATTATCTACCGCTTCATATACTTCTGAGAAAAAGCTAAGCAAATTTGTGAGACAAGAACGTCCCTGGGTGAACCCGTGCTGAGAAGAATGAATTAAGTTGAATGTTTCAAGGTGGCTTCTGATTTTTGTAGCAATAATTGACTCTAGCAACTTGCCTATGATTGACGTGAGACTAATGGGACGGTAATTTGATGCAATTGATTTATCACCCTTTTTGAAAATCGGAACGACATTTGCAAGTTTCCAAGCTTCTGGCACTAGGCCCGATTCTAATGACTTATTAAATAAAACTGCTAATGGATTACTCAACTCATCTCTACATTCTTTTAATATTCTAGCATATACCTCGTCTGGACCAGGCGATTTATGAGGCTTCAGTTTGTTAATTACTTTAAGCACATCGTTACTAGTAATATTGATATTCATCAACATATTTTCTATACTGTCGTTATATACCTTATGAACTTCTGGAAACTGTGCTAGGTTTTCATTTGTGAATACGGAGCGAAAATGACTATTTAACGTACTACACATTTCTAACTCATCATCAGTCATTTCTCCTGTCGTAGTTTTAAGGGGACCTATTGTATCTCTAACCTTTGATTTATACAGTTGATAAAAAGCTTTGGGGTTATTTTTCGATTCCTTTGCTATCTTGATTTCATAATTTCTCTTTGCTTTCCTAATTTCTGTTTTTACCTGTCTTGTTAGGTTCTGATAGTAACCAAGTAAGTGATTTTCGCCTTTCTTAACTTTTCTATATACTCCTTTCTTTTTCCCTAGAAGATCTAAGAGTCTATTATTCATCCATTTTGGTTGGTTCCATATCGATCTGAATTTTCTTTTAGGGATGTGTTTATTTTGAGCATTATTGATTGTCGCAATAAATTGTTCATAAGTAGCTGCTAAATTAAATTCGGGGTTATCCCGTCCTAAGTTGACAGTTTCCGGAGGTGTGGGGGGGATTAATCTTTTGACCATAGGGTCATCCCTTAGGTCTCTCCTTAAGCTACCGTAATTAGCCTTCCTAAAATCCGGGATCAAGGCCGAATTTTCCTTCTTCCTGCCATCCCATATTATGTTAAAATATATGGCTTTATGATCACTGTTTCCTAGTTCGTCTCCAATCCCAACATCTTTTACTAGATTTTCATTATTACTGAGAACTAAATCGAGGATATTATTTCCTCTAGTGGGCGAGTTTATGAATTGATATAAAAAACTATCTTGTACTGCTTCTAGAAAATCTTCAGATTCATTATCGCTAAGTTGATTTTTCCAATCTATGCCTGAAAAGTTGAAATCGCCTAGAATACATACATTGTTTCTATCAGATGCCTTCTTTATTTCCTCCCATAGCAATTTACCATCGTTCCTACTCAAATTAGGTGGTCTATATATAACACCAATGACTACGGATTCACTGCCCTCACCAATCTCTACCCAAATACTTTCATTGTCGCTATTTGTTTTAATGTTTGATTTATTGCAGCTTTTTAATGACACCCTGATATACACTGCTACACCGCCACCTCTCCTTCCTACTCTGTCAAATTTAAATAGGTTATATCCTGGAATATGAAATTCTGCTAAAAAATGTTTGCTGTTTGAATTTATCCATGTTTCCGTTATTGCAATTATATCTATGTTCTCTTTACTAACAATGGCCCTGAGCTGGTCCATTTTGTTACACAGGCTTCTACTATTAGTATAATAAACACTCAATATATTTCTTCCGTTTCTATCTGTTTTACATTTATTACTTTGATGTTTGTTATTATGACTAACTATATTTTCAGCATTATCTACTTCTGTTTCACTACTTCCCAGGACCTGCTTGTTTTTTGACTCCCATTTTCCCAGACCCCTCTCTACTGGCGAAACCCCCCCTTCGGAGTGACAATTTCACGCTCCAGGGATGCAGACAACGTCTTTACCCCCTCACGAGACAAGTGTACTCCGTCGCGACAGTACAGGTAGTCGTTGCCATAAAATCGTTGCCAGTCATCAATGAATGCCCAACCATTGTTTGCACAATGTTTTTCCAGTCGGCAATTAATAGCAATTGCCCTGGACAGCCATTCACGACCAACCCCTCTTCTAGGCAAGACACCACATACTATCTGGATCCCTCCCCTATCTCTAATCTTCCCCAGCGCCTCCCTATACCTCTTGAAAAGTTCCTCACTCCTAACCTTACCTATGTCGTTTCCTCCCACACTAAGACACACTACTGGATTGGTACCCTCCCCTGACAAAACTCTGTCTAACCTCTCGGCTACATGCCCTATCCCAGCCCCAGGAAAACATACCCTAGTCCTACGTTTCCTATCTCTCGCACAAAAAGCCCTATCCATAAACCTCACCTGGCTGTCACCAACTACCACGACCTTACCTGTGGGCAGGGTTTGTACAACTGCCCTTTCCTCTCCTTGATCCATACCGTCCTGCCTCTTCTCTTCCTCTCCAGCTTCCTGCAGCACCTGGTAAGGGTTACTGCACTCCACACCCTGGTCAGCTTTCCTGAGCCTGACCCTAGTCCCCTTGGAGACAACCACTCTCCACGCCTGCTCCTCCTTCGCAGGTGTCCTGCTAGGCAGGACACCTACCTGAAGGAGTTCCGTCCTGAGGGCTTCATTTTCCCCCTTTAGAGTGTCAACCTCACTCCTCAACTGCCCTAGCTGCCTTAACAGCGTGGCAAGGAGGTCGTCCTTCCCCACACTCCCCTCCTCTTCCCCCACGGCACAACGATCCAAAGCGGCCATTTTCCTTGGTCTCTAGCCGGAGAACGATCAGCACGACCTTCTCCAAGCTAACCACTGGACCACCAGGCTACTAAAAGCAGTCCTAGACTTTGTTATATTTCACACAAAGCCTGTTCAACGAGCTTATGGCGCCGTGAACCTCTAATGGGGACCACCCGTATCACGTAGGTGGTCAGAGTAACGTTTTACCAAATCCGGCTTCGAAACACGAGGATCCATATATATGGATGGGTGGTCCCCATTAGAGGTTCACGGCGCCATAAGCTCGTTGAACAGGCTTTTTGTGAAATATAACAAAGTCTAGGACTGCTTTTAGTAGCCTAGTGGTCCAGTGGTTAGCGTTCCCTGGTCACAGTCATAGGCTTGTGGGCCGTGGGTTCGAATCCTGGCGGGTTGAGGTGTTGATTGTATGTAGAAGTCCGCGTGCTTTATTGGGCTAATGAAATATATATATACATATATATGAGAACGGAGGAACTGCAGTGGTAGGTAGTAAGCAGCTATCAAACAGGGAGGTACTACTGCCTGGGAAGATATTGGAAGCATAATGTGTTGTCTAATGGTAGACCCTGCTGCCATATGGCATCACAAAAATTTTGACCAAGTCCCAAGTTGCTGATTTGACTTTTTGCCTCATTTACACACAATTGCAGGGTTTCAATTGTTTCTCTTACTATTAACAACACAACATACATATACTGTACAGTGTACATTATTGTTTCTCACTCTTGATTTTTCATTTCATGTTTGTATTTATGGTTCTTCATTATTATTATTATTATTATTATTATTATTATTATTATTATTATTATTATTAATAATAATAATAATAATAATAATATTATTATTAGTGTTATTGTTATTATTATTATTATTATCACTGTTTTATTGTTTTATTTTTAATATTTTATTTTTTATTAAAGAATGTATTTACTGTAAATTATTACATTTTTGCCCCCAGGCCCCGATGTGGGTCAGTGACCTGTGCCCGGGTGGACTAATCCCCATAAAAAAAAAACAAACCTATCCCCTCTCGCGCGTGATGACGCGATTCGAGTCATATTCAGGATGAGACTAACTTCACGGTGACGCAAATTGAGTCACCAAATTTTAAAACACTTGTCAAAAATTATATTTTCAACAGAATTGCATCAATTATTATGCATCATAGCAGCAAGCAATTTCTATCAGATAAACTAATTGGCAACTCCCGAGGCCCATAGGAAGGCGTAGTATTATCTCAGCAGTCGGGCCGTGAGTGTGACCTGTGTCCATTTAAATTTCCATTTCTCTGTGCCGGCTGCCTCAACTCCTGCATTACAGTGCTTATTCTACTCCCTGAAATAATTTATTTTTAGTGTTAGAGAAGTGAAGTGATGGCTGTGTAATGTAATATTTTTTTCATATTTACATGGAAGTATTTAGTTTTCAAAATCCGCTACATATTGTAACCACCGTGTCTTATTTTTTTTTTTTATATATAACATGCTTCCATGTTGTTCGATATTATTCCTGTAATGATGTGTTATATTTACTATTATATAATCTAGTCACCTTACCCTGTGCTGTTAAGGTTTTAACTGTTATTATTTGTTCAAGCCCATCTTATTTCTTTATTTAGTATTGTAACAAGCATTCTTTGTTTCTCTAACGACCATCTGTATCGTTAAGCGACCCATGTTTCACCGGCTGGTCGCATTGGCAGGAGCTGACCCTATATATAGTGCTGACCAGTAGACGGAGGGAGTCCAGTCCTCTTGTCATTCAGTTCAAGTTGTTTTGAGTGACACCCGTCACCTGTTACTTATACTTATTTTTCTGCGTTGTTCCTGTCCCCACCAATGTGGTATATCTATGTGAGTACCTATTCATGTCTCTTATGTGTCCATCAGTGCTTGCTTAGTTACATTTGAGTAATTCAGTGTTTTTTCACTATAGTTAATTTCAGTGTTAGTTTTTATATGTTTATGCACTGTTAACGTAATCCAATGCTTTATTTTTATTCTTTTGATGTTTCGATTTTTTAGTATCACTTGTGTCTTAAAGGTTTCGATAGTGAATCAATTTGTTGTGACAGCCTACGAGGCTCTTTATTGTGTTAATATTTAATTAAATTAAATTCTTAAAGGTTTACTTTATTTATTTTTATTCCCTTTTAATTTACTTCACTTTTTTGTTTGGTTACGCCTAGAACCTGGATATTAAAGTAAATTAAGAGAAGGCGTAACAATATCAGGATATAGAGCCTGGTGTTTTCTTCTTTCCTTGTGGTTATCAGCATATATCTGGATCACGCGCACCTACAGTGATTTACTTGCATATATATAACAAAGTCTAGAATTGCTTTTAGTGTACTAGTGGTGTAAGAGGTAAAGTTCCCCGGTCACACACATAAGATCGTGGGAATTAGCCCACCCGGACACACATCAAACGACCCACAACAGGGCCGTGAACCTCCAAGGGCATTGCCCGTGCCTCTTAAGTGATCAGAGAGTAGCGTTTTACCAAATCCGGCGCTGACAGCAACATAAGTAAATTTGCTGATGACACTAACATAGGGTGTGTAATTAAATCTGACGAGGCTCTGCAAAACTACAAGAAGATCTAAAAAAATTTTCCGAATGATCTGAAAAATGGCAAATGAAATTCAATGTGGACAAATGTAAAGTACCTAGTCTAGGACTCGAGAGAGTACAACCCAGTTCTCACCAGTTCACAGCCCGGCACGATACCCTAAAGACATGTCGTGAGACCAGCTCTCCGGGATGTACCTCTCTCCCACCAATTACATTTCAGGGCACTACCATCCCGCCAAATTCTGAAATAAATATGTTAGGTCTCACCATTTCCTCCAGTATGTCTTGGAAATCACACATCCTTAATATAGCTAAAGCTGCATCCCGAAAGTTGGGAATGCTGAACAGATTCCGTAGCGACTTCACTCCTGAGCAGTTGCTCCAAGTATATAAGGGATTCATTCGTCCTAACTTGGAGTACTGCTCTCATATCTGGGGTGGCTCGTCTTCTGTCCAACTATTAGATAGGGTGGAATCAAAGGCACTCCGTCTTATTAACTCTCCTCCTTTTGTCGACAATCTCTCTTCCCTTTCTCTTTGCCGCAATGTTGTTTCACTCTCTCTCTTTTACAGGTATTTTAACGGGCAATGTTCGGTGGATTTGGCATCCTTTGCACCGCCGGCAAGGCCGTGGGCTTGTAACACTCGTCTTGCCCGCAGTGCCCACCGTTTCTCTGTGGGTGTCCGTCACACGAGAATAACCCGTTATGTACTTCTCCTTAGTCTGTACTCACCCCTGAAGATGTGAATTACGCGAAAGGTACAGACATAACTACCCAATATAACTAAAAAATCATCATGTGTGTTTACACTAAACCAAGGAACAACGAGTGAAGAGAACATTACCTGTGTGTCTTGTTTGACTTACAACCTAAGAGTACAACCCAGGACAGCTGTGACGATTTCAACTATCAACCAATCTACGACTGTATCAAAGGTGACATGCCGTGAGATTACCTGATATCCAGTGGTGGGCACGGTTCCTCTAATCCGCTAACCGCTAATTAGCGAAGCTAACTTTCTCGTTAGCCGATTAGCGTTTTCTCTAACTTTGGAAACCATTAGCCGACCAATTAGCTTCCGCTAAATTTAGTTCCGCTAACTTTAAGTCCGCTAACAAAATTTATACATGTTTGTTCCTGTCTGTTGTAAGCTTGTGACGCCGCGACGCGTGTCTCCAACAGCCAGTCAGGCACCTTGGCTGACTGCTTGCTAGTACGTGAAAACGTGACAAGACATGATTTGTCGACGCCGCACTGCAGCAGCTGAGCGAATGGAATTTTTCTATTATTAAAGTTTAATATTTTTTTTACAGTAAATAAAGGCTGTCAGTGTATGTTGAAAGAATCATAGAGTGTAATTGTGAACTAATGTATAATTTCATTTCTCATTTATTTGTTAATTTAATTATGAGTTTTTGTGTCAATATATTTGGTTATGCTAAGTACTGCATAAGTTCATAACCAGGATGTCATCCAAGGTGTGCGCCAAACAAAATTTTCTAAAAACTTGCTTTTCATTAAAGTTTAGAGTTTTCTGTTTATTTACATGACTAAGACCAACAATAAGTTACATAAAAATGCACTGGTATAATGTGTATGTGGTTGGTGTCGCATATTTGCATGAATAATGAATGGGGCCGATAGGTTGTATGAGAATGCAAATTAATTATTTGTGAAATTGTGTACAGTGAACACCTGAATAAGTTGATCATCATCTGATCTTGGCATGATGCTATTTGCTACCTATGCTATACAGTACTATAGTTTTTGGATTCGTTTAATACGCTCTGTCTTTTCGTACAGTAAATAAAGATCATAAAGTGTATGTTGAAACTTGAACGTAAACTAATGTTTAATTTCATTTGTTCATTTAATTATTTGTGTACACCTTGATCATCATCTGATCTTGGCATGCTATACCTTTTTGGAAAGCTCTATGTCTAAGCTACAAGACAACATATGAAAATGTCAGCTCTCTAGGTCTGTTTTTAAGGGTTTTAGAGCCAAAAAACAAAAAAACCGAAGCTAAATTCATATAATAAAAGTTAGCTGTTAGCGTTAGCTTCCGCTATTTTTTTTAGCTGTTTAGTGGTTTAGTGTTAGCGAAGTTAACTTTTTAGTTAGCAGATTAGTGGTTAGAGAAGCTAACTTTTCGTTTAGCTGTGCCCACCACTGCTGATATCTCACTCAGCTGCATCAAAGGTACCTGTGACTAACCTACACTCATTCAGGCAAGTGTTAACAAGTGAGACAATTTCATATCATATCACAGCTAAAACATACATACTGTAGAGGAGTAGCGTAAGGTTATGTTACGATAAGTAAGATGATACTGGAATATTTAAAGTAATTTTTAAGTATGTGCAGAAACATTAAGATTGGAAAGTGAGATTAGGAGAATTAGAGAGATGTCATGAAAAGTGACGTGTAACAGCACCTTCGCTTTATATAAAAATTCACCCAAATGAATAGCACCAAGTTATTCACCATGTGAGTCAACATGTTATTCACGACAGATACTTTTTTTTATTTATTGGGCATCCCCCTACATCCTGTGTAAGGTGAAGCGCAGAAGCGTTTACAGCGCCCAACAGGGAAGCATGCTATGTTCATGTTTGCCTAATGTCTCATGAGTTAAGGGCGTAGAAGCCTGAAGAGTCAAGGGCGTAGAAGCCTGAAGAGTCAATGGTTTATGTCTAAGCAAGTTATTGGAAGCTCCAACAACTTTTTCCTGAATACGAATTCGCAACTTTCGATTTACAGCAGGTACCTACTTTGCTGCTAGGTGAACAGGGACCAAGGGAGGCTGGGAAGTGTGTCTGAACAATTTTCCACCGGCCCGGGAATCGAACCCGTGACATCTCGCTTGCGAGGCAAGAGCGGTACCGTTCTACCCACCAGTGCCCCCGACAGATACTTGGCCTGCTACTGTCAAAGGTCGCGTGCAGGTCAGCTGATTAATCAAACAAACGGCTCGCTCTCTCACGACTCTCTCATGCCCAGAGAAGGCAGTTGACTACTACCACTTGGACAAGGCAGTCAGACACTTAACTCAAGTGTTATCTCAAAGTGTTATTCACATCACTTCCCAGGAGAGAATTCATAATTTATTCTTAGACTAATTCTGTGTATATAGCTGCTTCGAAAATAAAGGAAAAACAGCAAGAAGTGTTTACATCAAACCAGCCACTTAAAGAGTTCCAGAACTTAATTAAAACAATTAGTGTGATACCAAAACAGCTGTCACAGACGTTGCAATTAGTAAATAATGTTGGGATATAAAAAGTGATTCATGCTAAGGAATGCAAAGTGTAATATGGTAATAAAGTCGAATCATGCTTAGTAAAGTGGTGTTAAATATATACAGAAATGTTATCTAAAGTGGTGTTAGGGTGAACAAAATAATAATAAGTGATGTAATAGCATGTAGAGTGAAGTGATATTAAAATAAGTAATTTGGTGTTATAATATGTAAGGTGATGTTCAAGTAAAATTAAGTGGTGTTTGAATAGGTACAGTGATATTTTACTAAAATAATGTAGTATAAAAATATGTAAAGTGAGGTTTGAATAAAATAAACAGGTAATAATTAAAATCTGTCAAATAATTTTAAATGAATATAGTGTTGCTAGAATATGTTAAAGGATGTAAACTTTTGACAGTGCAGTGAGGTTGTGCAATGTGACATTAGAGTAAAGTGATGTTAGGGTATGTAAGGTGATGTTATGGTATGTAAGGTGATGTTAGGGTATGTAAAGTGATGTTATGGTATGTAAAGTGATGTTAGGGTATGTAAGGTGATGTTAAGGTGTGTAAAGTGATGTTATGGTATGTAAAGTGATGTTAGGGTATGTAAAGTGATGTCAGGGTATGTAAAGTGATGTCAGGATATGTAAGGTGATATTATGATATGGAAAGTGATGTTAGGGTATGTAAGGTGATGTTAGGGTATGTAAAGTGATGTTAGGGTATGTAAGATGATGTTAGGGTATGTAAATTGATGTCAGGGTATGTAAATTGATGTCAGGGTATGTAAGGTGATGTTAAGGTGTGTAAAGTGATGTCAGGGTATGTAAAGTGATGTCAGGATATGTAAGGTGATATTATGATATGGAAAGTGATGTCAGGATATGTAAGGTGATGTTAGGGTATGTAAAGTGATGTTAGGGTATGTAAAGTGATGTTAAGGTATGTAAAGTGATGTCAGGGTATGTAAAGTGATGTCAGGATATGTAAGGTGATATTATGATATGGATAGTGATGTCAGGGTATGTAAAGTGATGTTATGGTGTGTAAAGTGATGTCAGGGTAAGGAAAGTGATGATAGGGTATGTAAAGTGATGATAGGGTATGTAAAGTGATATTAGAGTATGAAGTGATATTCGGGTATAAATAGCGATGTTAAGATATGTGATGTTAGGTTTTATAATTGATGTTAGGGTAGGTATCGTGATTGCTGGGTATAAAAGTGGCATTGAGGAATATAGATTAAAGTAAGATTATGTATGGAGTTATTAGGGTGAGTAAGGCTTATCTGTGTTCGTGTTGATAATGGCGGGAATGGAAGCTAAAATATGTTATCTGGTATTAGGTAATATATGGACATCAGAGTCTGGAAACTTCAGAGCATCAATAAATATAATTAGTGCAAGCAGTAGAAAACATCGATTTAATTTTTTTTAAATAGATTTTGTGAACAAAGAGACATGACGAGATATTAGAAAGATTGTAAATCAATCTGAAAACGATCTTGAAATTACAATGTATAACAATTAAAGATTAGAAAAAATGAGAAAAACGATTTAAGATCAGATAAAAGTCCATTGCCACATGATTGTTTTCCAAACACTCATGCACTTTGCTTACCTTAACGTTAATCACTTTTTATATTCCAACATTATTTACTTATTGAAAGGGTCACTTTATATAGCATCTCTGCTATATACTCATTAACGACTCCTTCACGGACACACACAGAGACGCAGAGTGAAAACATAAGTTAGTGAGCCTCAGGGAAATTGAAAGAGCCTGAAAGGAGAATTAACTACTGTATATGAAACAGTAGAAGGAATGGTTTTTGTCAGTTGATACTTATGTGTGTGTGTGTGTCTCTCTCTCTCTAATAAACTTACTACAGAAAGGGCTGTCAGGGCCAGTAATGAGATACATCTTCTTGAGTGGCACATCAGGTAAGGAGTAGTTGAGATATGAGTCAGTATGAGCACCCATCCTGGCGCACCTCGACCAGTCGTCCCCACACTCCCAGCACAGACCCTTCC
The DNA here is from genome assembly GCA_958450375.1 of Homarus gammarus. Taxonomy (NCBI): domain Eukaryota; kingdom Metazoa; phylum Arthropoda; class Malacostraca; order Decapoda; family Nephropidae; genus Homarus; species Homarus gammarus. Next base: position 2,820,881 of record CAUDMG010001281.1, read on the forward strand.
AGTACGCCTCCCACGACCCACATTCTATCGACAGGAAGGGGCACTCGCTGTTGATCGATTCTGTGAAGTATTCATAAGAGCGGATGTGGTTGCATCCGATGAAGCGACGGAGACCTGGAAGAAGATAGGATCAGTTTTAGTATGATTATATTAAAGAGCTTGGTACGTGTGTGATAAACACGAAGATAATTTTTTCACTAGCTCTTCCTGTAGGTTGATTCACATTTGAAAAAAAAAAAAAAAAAAAAAAATATATATACAGTATATAATCAACGACCTCACCAGCAAGGAATCGAACCCTCGACCTACTGGGTGTGACTAGGGAGCGCTTGTGGCCTAGCCGGTAAGCGCTCGCTAGTCACACCCAGTAGGTCGAGGGTTCGATTCCTTGCTGGTGAGGTCGTTGATTGTATGTTCAAAGTGTGTTAAATGGACTAAAAATGAAGTATATATACAGTATATATATATATATATGCTGATAACCACCAGGAAAGTTCCCAAGCGCTTGGGAACTTCGTGTTTTCTTCTTTCCTGGTGGTTATCAGCATATACCTAGATCACGCGCACCTACAGTGATTTACTTGCATATATATATATATATATATATATATACTGGAAAATTTCCATAAAATTATGAAAAAATAATGTAAAAACACTAACACTTACTCCTGCACATGTGAGGTTCCTACAATTGTAACGGATGAATGACTTTTAAGGTTTTGAAGACACCGTTTGAATCTCTTTATTACTGTAAGGTTGACAAGGATTTGATAAAAAAGTCATTTTTAGGATATTAAATATATTTCTGAAAACAGATAATGCTCTCAAAAGAATTAAGGGGATCTCTTGATTGCTTACTAAAAATCGATCCTTTTTACTTGATTTTTGAAAAGACTTTAAAAGAACAAATACACGTTGCCATCATTAGAGTGACCATAGCATACTAGTGATGACTCCATACTAGTGATGACTCCATACTAGTGATGACTTAACATACTAGTGATGACTTAACATACTAGTGGTGACTTAACATACTAGTGATGACTTAACATACTAGTGGTGAATTAACATATTTATTGGTGACTTAAAATACTAGTGATGAATGATGACTTAACGTAAGAGCAGTGATTTAATATAATAATGTTGACATTGACATTTTTGTGATGACTTTTACATGCTAGTGATGACTCAATATACCAGTGATGACTCAGCATATTAGTAATGACTCAACAAACCAGTGATGACTTAACATACTAGTGATGACTTAACATACTAGTGACGATCTTAACATACTAGTGGTGAATTAACATATTTATTTGTGACTTAAAATACTAGTGATGAATGATGACTTAACGTAAGAGCAGTGATTTAATATAATAATGTTGACATTGATATTTCTGTGATGACTTTTACATGCTAGTGATGACTCAACATACTAGTGATGACTCAGCATATTAGTAATGACTCAACAAACCAGTGATGACTTATCATACTAGTGATGACTTAACATACTAGTGATGACTTATCATACTAGTGATGACTTAACACACTATTGACGATCTTAACATACTGGTGATGACTTAACATACTTATTGACGACTTAAAATACTGGTGATGACTGATGACTTCACATGCCAGTGATGAGTTACCATACTAGTGATGACTCAACATACTAGTGGTGTCTTAACATAATAATGATGACATTGACATTTTAGTGATGACTTTGACATACTAGTGATGACTCAACATACGAGAGGTGACTCAACTTACTAGTGATGACTCAACATACTAGTGATGAATTAACATACTAGGGGTGACTTATCATACGAGTGATACCTTAGCACACTAGTGATGACCTTAACATACTGGTGATGACTTAACATACTAGTGATGACTTAAAATACTAGTATGGCTCAACGTACTAGTGATGACTTAACATACTACTGGTGACTTAACGTACAAGTGATAACTTAACATACTAGTGGTGACTTATCATACTAGTGATGACTTAACACACTAGTGGTGACCTTAACATACTTATTGATGACTTACAATACTAGTGATGGCTGAGTATAATAATGATGACATTGACATTTTAGTTATGACTTAACTTACTAGTGATGACTCAACATTCTAGTGATGACTCAACATACTAGTGATGACTCAACATACTAGTGATGACTTCACATACTAGTGGTGACTTGACATACAAGTGATGACTTAACATACTAGTGGTGACTTATCATACTAGTGATGACTTAACATAATAATGATGACATTGACATTTTGGTGATGACTTTGACATACTAGTGATGACTCAACATACTAGTGGTGACTTAACATACTAGTGATTTCTGAATATACAAGTTATGGCTCAACATACTAGTGATGACTTAACATACCAGTGATGACTTAACATACTAGTGATGACTTAACATACTAGTGATGACTTACCATACTTGTGTTGACTTATAATACTTATCATAGGATGAGGGTGTGTTTGCCAGGGGCTGAGGTGGGGGATATAGTTGACAGGATGGACAATATCTTGTCTGGTAATGGGAACAAACCCATTATCTGCCTCAGTGCAGGAGGCAATGATATTGGCCCGGTGTAGGATGAAGAGCTTCTTGATAAGTTCAAGACAGCTATAGATCGTATTAGGACTAAGGGAGGGATCCCTATCATATGTGGTGTCCTGCCTAGAAGGAGAGTTAGCAATGAATGGTTGTCAAGGGCAGTTGGTGTCAACGGCCGTCTTGACGGATATTGCAAGTCAATATCAGTCCCATTCATTGACAACTGGGACAACTTCTACGGCAGAAGGGACCTTTATGCTAGGGATGGGGTGCACCTGTCTAGGGATGGAGAAGCAACCCTGGCTGGGTCTCTAGAGGGGGCAGTTCAAAAGATATTGAAGTCTTTAAACTGCTAGGAGAACATATGAGCACGGGGGTGGAGGAGAATGCAGTGGAAGCCGGTAAACAAAGTGAAAGATTACAGGGAAATAGTGTTAGGAATGATGACAAAACTAAATTAGACAGGGAGTTTAAAACTAAACCCGATAAGGGAAGGACTCAGAACACGACTAACTTAAATGAATACTACGCGAACAGTAGAAGTATGAGAAACAAAATGGATGATATTAGGGCCTTGGTATGTACCGAAAAAATCGATATAATAGCATTCACTGAAACATGGATCAACCTAGACTCACGTGAGTTACGGGTCGAATACCAAATTGCGGATTACAAATTGTTCCATGCAGATAGGCAGACCAGGAAGGGAGGCGGAGTAGCAATCTCTGTCAGGGATAATCTGAAGTGTGAAATAAATAAGGAACTAAAAAGTGAACGGAATACAGAATAAATTTGGATAGAATTTATCGACGGTAGGAAAAAATTAATCACAGGAGTAATATGTAGATCTCAAAATCTTAATAAAGTAAATGAGCGACTTATCTGCGATGAAATGCGCAGGGGTTCCATACACAACAAAGTCTGTATAGTAGGCGACTTTAACCTTGGCCAAATAGTTCGGACTGACCTTACGGGTAACTCAGAATCAGAGGATTTTCTCGAAACGATCCAGGACTGTTTCCTAAGCCATCATATAACCGAACTCAACCAGGGTAATAATCTACTCGATTTAGTTCTGTCGAACAGAGAAAACCTCATTAGCAATGGCGAGGAAGGGAACGAGCTAGGAAACAGCGATCACAAAAAAATTAGATTCCAGTTAGATTTTCATTGCAAACGTAAGGAAAATTCCACTAAAGTACCAGATTTCAGAAGGGCAAACTTTGACAGTTTGAAGAGGCAGCTGAGGGAGGGGGTGTCGCTCTTGGGGGTGAGCTACACGACCTCACATGAGGTGACCTCACTCAATGCACCCACAGAGGGCGACCTCACCGTACCAGGAGACCTGACGGTTGAGACTGACCTGATAACGAGATCTGAGATTGCCGAGTTCCACGGCAATTTAAATAATGAATTACTTAATGCACAAAGGCAGAACATACCATACAAAAAACTCAGATCAGACAACAGTGACCCTAAATGGATAAATAATTATTTAAAGAACATCATTGGCCAAAGGAAGGCTATAGGTAGAAGGATAAATCGTGGTGAAATTTACCTCCGGGATTATTATAGGGTATTGGCGAGTAGGGTTAAAACCGAGATAAGGAAAGCCAAGAGGAATAATGAGGTAAGGATAGCAAGGGAGGCGAAGACAAACCCCAAAGGATTCTACCAAATTTATCAAACTAAAACACGAGAAAAGATTGGACCAGTATGGTCAGATACCGGCGAGCTAACTGATAACGATGGAGAAGTGAACAATAATATGAATAAGTATTTTTCAACAGTTTTCACCACCGAAAATTTAAACATGATACCCGAGGCACCGACTCTATTAAGAGATAGTGAAGAAAACAAATTAAGCGAGATAGTAGTGACTAGTAACGATGTTAGTAAGCAAATAGACAAACTAAAGCCTAATAAGTCACTTGGTCCCGATGAGATATTTGCCAGTGTATTAAAGGAATGTAAGGAAGAGCTTAGTATGCCTTTAGCAAAGTTGTTTAACATGTCCTTAAAAACAGGTGTTGTACCAGAATCCTGGAGGACAGAGAATGTAATACCGAATTTCAAGAAGGGGGATAGATCATTATCCTCTAACTACCGCCCAATCAGTCTAACATCAATAGTAGGCAAATTACTGGAAGCGATCATTTCAAATTCTATTCGAAATCACCTAAAGAAGCACCAATTGATCAATGATTCCCAGCCTGGCTTCACAAGCAGACTTTCATGTCTAAATAATCTATTAACATTCTTTTCGTCAGTTTTCGAATCGATGGACGAGGGCACAATTATGATGTGGTTTATCTCGACTTTAGCAAAGCCTTCGACAGAGTCCCCCACGAAAGATTACTTAGAAAGGTAGAAGCACATGGCATCAAAGGTAATACCCTTAAATGGATTAGGGCGTGGTTACAGGACAGGAAACAGCGAGTGAGCATTAACGGCACTAAATCCCATTGGAGCAACGTCAGTAGTGGAGTTCCCCAAGGCTCAGTACTTTGACCATTATTATTTATTATATACATAAACGAAATAGATATCGGCATAGACAGCAACATAAGTAAATTTGCTGATGACACTAAAATAGGACGTGTTATTAAATCTGACGAGGACTCCGTAAAACTACAGGAAGATCTAAACAAATTTTTCGAATGGTCTGAAAAATGGCAGATGAAGTTCAACGTGGACAAATGTAAAGTACTCAGTATAGGAGATGTAAACAGGGAAACCAGTTACCAGATGACCAACGGTGCCATTGAGAAATCCCACTGCGAGAGAGATCTAGGAGTAATGATAAGTAGGAATCTTAAGCCAAGTAAACAATGTGTTTTTGCTCATAACAAGGCTAGTAAAGTACTTGGGTTCATACAAAGGAGTGTTAATTTCAAGACTAGCAGGTCATCCTAAAACTGTATCTTGCACTTGTGAGACCACACCTGGATTACGCAGTTCAGTTCTGGTCACCTTATTACAGAATGGATATAGAATCCTTGGAAAGAATTCAGAGGAGAATGACAAGACTAATCCCGGGCATTAGGAACCTTGAGTATAGAGACAGGTTAAAGCATCTTAATTTGCATTCCCTCGAGAGACGTAGAGCGAGGGGTGACCTGATAGAGGTGTATAAATGGAAGTCAGGGCTAAACAAACGGGACATTACAAAGGTACTCAAACTATCCAACCAGGAGCGAACTCATAACAATGGTTTTAAGTTAGACAAATTTAGATTTAGGCGCGAAATAGGTAAACACTGGTTTGGAAACAGAGTAGTGGATGAATGGAACAAGTTACCAAATATCATCATTAACTCGAACACGCTGAATAGCTTCAAAGATATGTTGGATGCTTATATGAGCAATAGGGGTTGGGTGTAAATGGGACTGCCTAGTATGAACCAATAGGCCCACTGCAGTTTCCACAATTCTTTTGTTCTTATGTTCTTAGTGATGATTTAACATAATAATGATGACATTGACATTTTAGGGATGACTTTGACATACTAGTGATGACTCAACATACTGGTGATGACTCAACATACTAGTGATGACTTAACATAATAATGATGACACTGACATTTTAGTGATGACTTTGACATACTAGTGATGACTCAACATACTAGTGGTGACTTAACACACTAGTGGTGACTTAACATACTAGTGATGACTTAACATACCAGTGATGGCTCAACATTCTAGTGATGACTTAACATACTTGTGATGACTCAACATACTAGTATTGATCTTGACATACTAGTGATGAGTTAACATACTAATGATGAATTAACATACTAGTGATAACTTAAGATACTAGTGATGACCTTAACATTTTAGTGATGATCTTAGAATACTAGTGATGACTCAACATACTAGTAATGACTTAACACACTAGTGACTACTTACATAAAAGTGATGACTCAACATACGAGTGATGACTCAACATACTGGTGATGACTTACATACCAGTGATGACTTACCATACTAGTTGTGATTTAACATACTATTGTTGACTTAGCACACTAGTGATGACTTAACATGCTAATGATGACTTAACAAACAAGTGATGATTTAACATGCTAGTGATAACTTAACATACCAATGATGACTTAACATACTACTGATGACCTTGATATGCTAGTGATGACCTTGAATACTAGTGATGACTTAAGCATACTCGTGATGACTTAACATACTAGAGACGACCTTGACAGTTTAGTGATGATCTTAGCATACGCTTAATGACTTAAAATACTAGTGATGACTGATGACTTAACATACTAGTGGTGACTTAACATACTAATAATGACATTGAAATTTTAGTGATGACTTTAACATACTAGAGATGACCATGTCATTCTGATGATGACCTTAGCATACGAGTGATGACTTTACAAATTATTGTAGTGATAACCTTATATACTAGTGATGATTTTACATACTAGTGATGACTTAACATACCAGTGATGATTTAACATTCTATTGATGACTCAACATACAAGTGATGACCTTGACATTTAATGATGACCTTACATACTATTGTATTGATAACTTTACATACTAGTGATGACTTTACGTACAAGTGATGACTTTACATACTCGTGATGACTTAACATACTAGTGATAACCTTGGCATTTTAGTGATGACCTTTGCATACTATTGATGACTTAACATTCTAGTTATGACTTAACATAACAGTGAGGAATTAACATATTAGTGATGAATTAAACATACTAGTGATGAGTTAACATACTAATGATGAATTAACATACTAGTGATAACTTAAGATACTAGTGATGACCTTATCATACTAGTGATGACCTTACCGTAAGGGATGTTGCCCTGTTCCTTGGCCACCGCATCAACAAAGTGGGCGCCACACCCAGGCATTCTCACACCTCCATTGGGGTAGAAGTCAAAATGGCCGGATGGTTGAAGTATTCCTAAACCTGTTGGTGGAGACATGAGTAAGGAAGGATCCCAAATCTGTGAAAGGATCCCAAGGTCTGCAAAAGGATTCCCAAGGTATGTTGAATGATTCCCAAGGTATGTTGAAGGATTCCCAAGATATGTTGAAGGATTCCCAAGGTCTGTTGAAAGATTCCCTAGGTCTGCTGAAGAATCCCAAGGTATGTAAAACGGATCCCAAGGTCTGTAAAAGGATTCCCAAGGCATGTTGAAGGATTCCAAAGGTATATTAAAAGAATCCTTAAGTTTGTTAAAGGATCTCAAGGTCTGTAAAATGATCCAAAGATATGTTGAAGGAGTCCCTAGGTCTGTTGAAAGATTCCCGATGTGTGCTGAAGAATCCCAAGGTCTGTAAAAAGGATCCCAGGGTCTGTAAGAGGATCCCAAACGTATGTTGACATATTCGCTAGGTCTGCTGAAGAATCCCAAGGTCTGTAAAAAGGATCCCAAGGCCTGTAAAAATTATCCAAAGGTCTGTAAAAATTATCCAAAGGTCTGTAAAAAGGATCTCAAGGTCTGTAAAAATTATCCAAAGGTCCGTAAAAAGGATCGCAGTTCTGTACAAGTATGAGTAGGCAGTTATTTTTTCTCTCTCTCTCTTAATGTATGCAGCTTTTTTATTTGTATATTCACCCGAGTGATATTATATCCATTATTTTTTCAGTTTGTCTAATTTTAAGCCATTGTTTTGGAGACAATTATCTTTGTACCAATCAGTTAGATTAGACTAGTGGTGCTCAACCTATTCTGCAAGAGGTCAAACTATGTCTAGCAGTACTTGGGGCCAAACAACTGTGTGAATGGTGTCAGTTGAAGCAAATATCGGATACTTTATAGCACTATATAATTAGGTATTTGAATCAAACAAAGACGGTATAATATTACAAGAAATTAATGCTTAAAGTTAAACATATTAAAACAAAAGCGTATATCGGACGTTCCTGCTTCATTTATGGAAGGGGTTCGTATAGAAATTGTTTTGCGGGCCAGATTCGGCATGCATATCACTAATTAGGCATCCCTGGTCTAGAGAGTGTGGATATGCATGTCTTAATGTTATATACTGGACACTACATTCGATTTCATGTTTCAATATTATTTATCAATTAGACATTACATACAGCCAGCACACATCACAGGATCCTTGGTGCAAGTTGCTTGTACTCAAGGGGGATTGGTTAAGTTACGAGCTCCAACGCCTCTACAGTGGCGGGGGGTTAAATCAGTCATAAGATACTGCTGGTGCTTTAAACTCAAACGCTTCTGTGAAGTTTGAATAGTGGTTACCTCCTAACAGTCTCTATATACAATTAAATGAGAATATAAGAGATCATAATTTTGTAGACCAGTGGTGTCACTCAACATACTCAAGTGGTGTCACAAACACTAAGAGACGGTGAATAAAATTATTCTGGTACAGCCCATATCATCTCTTCACTCAGTGTCCTTCAATGTGCTTCTAGAACCAACAATCCTCGACACCACAGACCTATATAATTACATAAAAGCTATAAGAGGAAGACAAAGACACGTGTACTAGCATCATTAGTATTATTTAAGACGATACCACAGACACTACTACTACTATTACTACTACTTTGCAGTCACTTGGAATCGAGTATGACGATCATCCATCTATGATAGAATGATGTGACTTATTAAGGATTATACCTTTGTTGGTGAGCTCTGAGGTGGCTCGAGAGGCCGATATGCTGTATGTGTGGAGTGCTTCATCTAGTGCGGGAGGGGTTGCAGTAACGTCTTTCCTACGCTGGTACTTGTCTGCCTCGTTATGCAGTTGGGCTAACTAAAAAGTATTGACACCTTCTCGTGTGGTGCCTCTCCAAACGTTACGGTGTGGAGTAATCGTCTCCCAGATGAGGGGGTCGATTTGACACTTTTTTCAGGTTTGTCTTAAGACTATCATGATACCATTTCCGTTGTTTGTCTGCCAGCATTACACTTGCAATTCGTTAGGTGACTGTAAAGTAGCTGCTTTGGCAGTCTACTGTCGTCCATGAGGGTAACATGGCAAGTTCAACGAAGTTTTTCATGGATAATGGTAGCCTCGATGCTCCTACAGTTGTTGTCTTTAAGCGTACTGGCATATGTTCTCTTGTTTTCCCAGCGAACTCAGAGGATGGAACGTGGACTACGATAGTGAAAGTTTTCAAGTGCCTTAAGGTGTCTCCGGTATGTGACCCATGTCTCGCTGCCATACAACAGGGTGGGGAGGACTACTGCTCGATACACGTCTTTTATTGAAAAATCCCTTCATCCGGTACTGGATGTCCATACTGCCGGCTAAATTGGCACTGGCACAAGTAGGGAAGGCAGCCAAGAAAATAGAAAAGATAGCTGGTGCCAGTACACACCCTTGTTTAACCCCGGTTTCAATGAAGAAGAACTCAGACTGGATGCCATTGTGTAGGACACTGCCGTTCATGCCATCGTTAAGTTACCTCACGATGACAATGAATTTTGGTGAGCAGCCAAAACGACTGAGGGTCTGCCAGAGGGCTTCCCTGTTGACCAAATCGGAGGCCTTAGTAAGGTCAATGGAGGTCGTATACAAGTCACGACCATGTTCTCTTTACTTTTTTCTATATTTGGCGGGCAGTAAAGATCATGTCAGTGGTGCCACTTGATGGTCTAAAGCCACATTGAGATTCTGGGAAGATGTTTTCCGCCTCAGGAAGTAGTCTGTTTAGGGAGGCTAGGGCTGTAATCTTACCAGCTACGAACAGCAGTGAGATCCCGCGGTAGTTACCACACTCTGACCGGTCTCCCTTGTTCTTATAAATATTGACGATCGAGGCGTCTTTAAGAACTTGGGGGATTTCCCCCTTCTCCCATATAAAGGTATTTTCCAAAAGAGAGTGAAGACAGCTGGTAAGCAGAGGCTCTCATCCTTTTTACACCTCGGCGGGGATTCCATCAGGCCCTATGGCTTTGTTATTTTCCATCTGCTTGATGACAGTAGCTACCTCATCCAGGGATGAAGGATAGAGGTGGGTTAGCACTGGGTGCTGAGGAGCCTGCAAAATAGTTAAGACATCCACACCGGTGTTTCGGTTGAGCAGCGAATGGTAGTGCTCTTTCTAGTGCTGACGGCTGCCTTCTTTGTTTTTAATTAGGGATTTACCGTCGGATGAGAGAGGAAGGAGGCCATGCCATAAGTAGTTGGGCCATATATTGTTATAGCAGATTTAAAAAATTCACGCATCTTGTGTTAATCTGCATTTTTTTTTGCATTTCACATGCTATATTTTCCACCAATCGTTCGTTAGTTTGCCAAGTTCGTGCTGGACCTCGCTTTCTTCTCCGCTTTGGTCCAAGACTTAAGTTTGTTCTGCCCGGGTCGTTTTTGTCAAACAAATCTTGGTGTTTTCTTTTGATCTGACTTAGGGTCTCGTTGTAGGTTTTGTGATGACAGCTTTGATGGGACCCCATTCGGCACTTGGATTAAGGTTATTTTTATTGGGCTATTTCTGTCATTAATATAAGTTACATGACTTAATGTTTTCTTTATATTATTGTAAATATTCTTTTATTATTTCATAACTTGATCTGTGTATTATTTCATTGTTTTATGCACTCTTATATTGGGTGATAAAGTATGATGATATATTTAGGATGGTATTAATGATTATAGGGGTACGTGTTGGGAACGCTGTGGATATCGATGTTCTTTTGTTTTGATGTTTACGCCGGGAGACGGGGAACGGCTAGACAGGTTCAGGTTTTTTCCTTCCACTGCCTCCTTGCTATCTGAGGTGCACCGGAGGGGGGGGGGGGGGAGGGGGGGCGTTCAGGGGATCCTATGTATGTGGAGGTTCTGGTTGCTGCTGTGTATGCGGTTAAGACTTGTATTTGCCAGGTTAATATTGGATTTTGCCCTAAGAGTTGCCCTAAGTGTTTGTGTTAGTGTTAAATCATTTTTGTAGTCTTTCTTGTAATGGTATTTGCCCAGGTCGTACAAGTATTGGCCCTAAGTATTCTTGGATAGGAGTGTTTTTGTACATAATACATGTAAATGTGTAAGATAAGGAATAATCATATTTATTTTTTGTTTCATTAACACTGGTCCAACTCTCACAAAATAGTTTCTCATATATTAATATAATTGTGAGTGACCTATACCTAAGAATATATATGGTCATTTAGTTCAGAGTTTCCATGGGAGCTTTTTGCATTTGTGTTGGGTTACTGTCCCAGTGCGCCTAAATCTAAATTTGTCTAATCTAAAACCATTGTTACGAAATCACTCCTGAATAGTCTGAGTACCTTTGTAACATCACCTTTGTTTAGCCCTGACTTCCATTTATACACCTCTATCATATCGCCCCTCACTCTACGTCTCTCGAGGGAGTGCAAATTAAGATGCTTTAACCTGTCTCTATACTCAAGGTTCCTAATGCCTGGGATTAGCTTTGTCATTCTCCTCTGAATTCTTTCCAAGGATTCTATATCCGTTCTGTAATTTGGTCACCAGAATTGAACTGCGTAATCCAAGTGAGGACTCACAAGCGCAAGATATAGTTTTAGGATGACGTTGCTAGTTTTGTAACTAACACTCCTTTGTATGAACCCAAGTACTTTATTAGCCTTGTTTCGAGTAAATACATATTGTTGTCTTGGTTTAAGATTCCAATTTAGCATTACTCCTAAATCTTTCTCACAGTCGGATTTCTCTGTATTAACTTTGTTCATCTGATATCTGGTGTCTCTGTTTAAGTCTCCTAGTCTAAGTAACTACATTTGTCCACATTAAATTTCATCTGCCATTTTTCAGACCATCCACAAATCTTTTTTATATCTTCCTGTAGTTTCGTAGACTCCTCATCAGATTTAATTACACGCCCTATTTTAGTGTCCTTAGAAAATTTACTTATGTTGCTGTCTATACCTTTGTCTGTGTCGTTTATGTCTTTAGTAATTAGTAATGGTCCAAGTACTAACTGAGCCTCGGGTACTCCACTAGTGACGTTACCTCAATCGGATTATAGTGCCGTTAATGTTGACACTCTGTTTCCTGTCGTGTAACCACGCCCTAATCCATTTTAGAGCATCTCCTCCTATTGCATGAGCGTCTACTTTACGTGTTAGTCCTTCTTGGGAGACTCTGTCGAAGGCTTTGTTAAATTATTAGTCAACAATAAGAAAATACGATAAATGAAGTGAAAATTGAAGCGACAATTAAAACACAAAGAAAAACATATATCACCTGAAACTTCGCCACCCTGCTAATTTATCACCTGAAAATTAGCCACCCCTGCTAATTTATCACCTGAAGATTAGCCACCCCTGCTAATTTTACTCAATGATTAGACACCTTAATTTTTCCTGGGTGGGAGGGGCTAAATTTGTTTATGTTAGGTTAGGTTAGGTTATCGTTACTGTGGTTTATCGCAAGGTTAAATAAACGGAGGGCTTATCTTCAGGTGATCCGACATAGGTATGACCCCCCCCCCCTCTCCAGGGCTGTACTTACCACCAGTTATAATAGGTCCAGCGTCCGTATGTATGACGTCCACTAACTCGGCGTCTGTTGGGTCAAGTCTCACCACCGGGTCCGTCCCTTCAAAATACGGCTCGGCTGGGTCCAAACCTGTAAGTCAAGTCAAGTCAAGTCAGGTTAGGTCAAGTCAGGTCAGGTTAGGTCATAAAACAGGTCATTTCGGTTTAAGCTTATTTAAGTATCAGGTTATATTGGATGAATTAGCAGGTTACGTTAAGTTAAGAAGTAAGTTAGGTTAGATGGCAGTCCATGTTAGGTTAAGTGGTACAATATGTTAGGAGAGGTGGCAGGTCATACAAGGTTAAGTGGTAGGTCATACTAAGTAGTTAGTAAGTGGAATAAAAAGTTAGGTTAGAGGTTATGCTAGATTAAGTGAAGGTTATATTGGGTTAAGTGCCTCAAGTTCAGGGCAGGTTAAATAGCTTTATTGGATTAGGAAATTTAGCATATCAAGTCCGCCTCAGTGGCATGTGATGTTAGTTTGGTTAATTGTATAATTAGTGTAGTAAGTGGCAGGCAAGGTCACAGTGAGACAGATTGTATGAGTGTGGAAACACAGAAGAAGGCAGAGTACTCCACAGTTTGACTGTGTGAGGAAAGAAGGAAATACTATAACGGATTATTCTAGTATGACCGACACCCACACAGAAAAGGTGGGCACCGAGGGCAAGATGAGTGTTACGAGCCCACGGCCTTGTAGGCCACTGAAAGCCAAATCCATCGAACATTGCCCGTTAAAGTACTTGTAAAAGAGAGTTTGTGAGCAACATTGCCGCGAAGAAAAAGGGAAAAAAGATTGTCAACTAAAGGAGGAGAGTAAATAAGACGGAATGCCTTTGATTCCACCCTATCTAACAGTTGGAAAGAAGAAGAGCCACCCCAGATATGAGAGCAGTACTCCAAGTTAGGACGAATGAATCCCTTACATACTTGGAGCAACTGCTCAGGAGTGAAGTAGCTACTACGGCATCTACACAGCATTCCCAGCTTTCGGAAGGCAGCTTTAGTAATGTTGAGGAAGCGTGGCTTCCATGCCAGGTTAAAGGAAATGGTGAGGCCTATCATATTTATTTAAGAATTTGGCAGAATGATAGCGTCCTGAAATGTGATTGGTGGGAGATCATCTTATTTGGAAAGTGTAATTGGTAAATACTGGGTTTTGTTACTATTTAATTTAACGAAGTTTCTACCTTCCTCTTAAGAGATGCTGCATAGATCTGCATTGATAGATGCAATGATATCAGCTATAGAAACAGATCTAGTTTGGAAGTTAAGGGGAAGGGGAAAATGTGAGGAAGAGTGAAGAGTAGAATCGTCAGCGTAAAAATGGATATAATTAGTTGTAGTATGAAGTAAATCATTGATAAAAAGAAGAAAGAGAGTAGGTGAAAGAACAAAACTCTGTGGGACACCACTATTGGGAGAGAAAGAGCGAGAGATCGATCCCTCGACAACAACTGCCATGCATCGGTTCTCCAGGAAGCTAGAGATTAGAGTGCAAAGTGGGGGAGAGAAACCAGAAGAAGGAAATTTAGAAAGCAAAGACTTGTGCCATACCCTGTCAAATGCGTTGGAGATGTCGAGGGCCACGACGAAAGTTTCCCCATAATCCCTAAGAGAGGCTGACCAAAGATGGGTGCAGTAGGAGAGCAGATCACCAGTAGATCTCGCCTGGCGAAAGCCATACTGGTGATCCGACAAAAAAAGCATTCAAGGTGACAGAGAAAATGGGAGTTCAAGATAGTTTCGAAAATCTTAGAGAGGGATGAAGTTAGGGCAATGGGGCGATAGTTAGAGGGATTAGAATGGTCACTTTTCTTCAGGATGCGCTGAACTGAGGCATGCTTCCAAGAAGAAGGAAAAGTTTGTGTTTTGAGGCAAATGCGAAAGAGGCGAGAAAGCACAAGGGCCAGAACTTCAGTACACTCCCTCAGAACATGAGGAGGTATTCCATTTGGTCCATGCGCCTTACTCACATCCAGCCTGGATAACACACCAGCAACCCTACGAGTGGAGATTATAGGAAAGTGCATAGGTTCAGTTGGAGGAGCAGAAGTAGGAGGGATAGAGTTCGAATCGTCTAAGGTGGAGTTAGAGGAGAGTAAGGTGCCAAAGAAATTGGCTTTTTCAGGGGGAGAGTTGGCTATAGAGTCATCAGGTCGGAAAAGAGTGAGTGCAGAAGTTATTACAGGTGTCTTAGGTTAAGGACCAGAAGGATTTACTAGAGGAAGAATTAGTCAGGACAGCGGTCTTTCTTTCTATAAAATTCAGCTTGGCCCTACGAAGAATAGCCTTACAACGATTCCTAGAAATGATGAAAGAAGTGTGGGTAATAGGAAAAGGAGATAGTTTTATAGCTTGATATGCCCTATCTCTCTCCTTGCATGCAAGAGAGCAGGAGCGATCAAACCATTATTGTGAAATGAAAGTTTTGGTAGAAGATGGGATAAATGCACTCATATAACCCTATATAACCCCAGCAAATGCTATCAGCACATACCGAGGCGTCCCGAGTGGAAAAACAACATTCATCCCAAGGAAATTCGGTGAAGAAATCTCGCAAAGATTGACAGTTTGCCCTCCGATAGTGCCATAGTTGACGTTTAGAGGGGATGAGGGCGGTGGTCGTACCCAGTTTGATTTTATAGAAATAAGATTAATATCAAAAGACCCTAAGAGGGAAGAAATTGAGTATGAATAGTGTGAGGGGTTGCAGGTAAAACAAAGATCAAGAATGTTAGCAAGTTGATCGTGTCGATCAGGAACGCGTGTAGGGTGTTTGATTATTTGTTCCAAATCATTAAGTAAGGAAAACGAGAGCGCCTTGTCTCCACCTGGGTCATCCCTTGCAGGGCCAAGCCACTCTCTGTGATTTAAATCCCCTTAGGTAGAGGATCTCGATGTTGGGGGTGTGTGGATAGCAACAACTCATGGTAAGAAGTGAGAGAGTCAAAGAGCTCCAAATAGTTAGTGAGTTGGGAGAACAGTATAGGAAACAAAGAAAAATAGTCACAGTTGGTAGAGATATTTTGAGCCAGATAACATCAAGAAGGGAAGATTCAAGATCAGTGAGTCGATCTATGGGTGTACATGTACATGTGTTGCGGTAAGCGCATACACCTCCCTTAGAACGGAAAGAGGTACAAAGGTTGTAGTTGGAGACTTGAAAAGGTTTGGGTGAAGAGGCTGTGGCCAGTTGAAGTTGAAGTAGTAAGAGGTCGGGGAAGAGGTTAATAGATGGCGCCCCACAGAAGGAAAATTGGTATCTCAGGCCGCGAATGTTGGAAAAATGAAGTGTGAAAAAAGCCGATCCCCCAGCAAACCGCTGTGACGTCAGTTGAGGCCCCAGTAACTTGATGATGATCAGGTCGGCCCTGGGGTCCACAACCTTCCCGACCAGTGGGACCCATCCAAGAAGGCCCCGCTTCAATATTAATATCAACCGACATAGAAGAATAAAATAGAATGAATAAAACAGATCAAGAGTGAGTATGGTGATATTTTTCGTGTTGTCAATAGTAAGAGAGACAATTGAGACCCTGCAATTGTGTGTAAATGAGGCAGAAAGTCAGATGAGCAACCTGGGACTTGGTCACAATTTTTGTGATGTCATATGACAGCAGGGTCTACCATTAAAGAATACATTATGCTTCAAATATCTTCCCAGGCGGTAGTACCTCCCTGATTGATAGCAACATCACAGGATAGTGTAGTAAGTGGCAGGCTATGTCACAGGATGGTGTAGTAAGTGGCAGGCTACGTTACAGGGTGGTGAGTAAGTGGCAGGTTATGTCACAGGATGGTGTAGTAAGTGGAAGGCTACAGGATGGTGTAGTAAGTGGCAGGCTACGTCACATGATGATGAGGTAAGTGGCAGGCTACGTCACAGGGTGGTGTAGTAAGTGGCAAGCTACGCCACATGATGGTGAGGTAAGTGGTAGGCTACGTCACAGGATGGTGTAGTAAGTGGCAGGCTACTTCACAGGATGGTGAGGTAAGTGGTAGGCTACGTCATAGGATGGTGTAGTAAGTGGAAGGCTACTCCACATGATGGCGAGGTAAGTGGCAGGCTACGTCACATGATGATGAGGTAAGTCGCAGGTTATGTCACAGGATGGTGTAGTAAGTGGCAGGCTACGTCACAGGTTGGTGAGGTAAGTGGCAGGCTACGTCACAGGATGATGTAGTAAGTGGCAGGCTACGTCACAGGATGGTGTAGTAAGTGGCAGGCTAAGTCACAGGATGGTGTAGTAAGTGGCAGGCTACGTCACAGGATGATGTAGTAAGTGGCAGGCTACGTCACAGGATGGTCAGAGAAGTGACAGGCTACGTCACATGATGGTCAGACAAGTTGTAGGCTACGTCACAGGATGGTCAGACAAGTGGTATGCTACGTCACATGATGGTCAGCTAAGTGGTAGGCTACGTCACAGGATGGTCAGCTAAGTGGCAGGATACGTCACATGATGGTCAGACAAGTTGTAGGCTACGTCACAGGATGGTCAGATAAGTGGTATGCTACGTCACAAGGTTTTTCAGCTAAGTGGTAGGCTACGTCACAGGATGGTCACCTAAGTGGCAGGCTACGTCACAGGATGGTGTAGTAAGTGGCAGGCTACGTCACATGATGGTCAGGTAAGTGGCAGGCTAAGTCACATGATGATGAGGTAAGTCGCAGGCTACGTCACAGGATGGTGTAGTAAGTGGCAGGCTACGTCACAGGATAGCAGGCTACGTCACAGGGTGGTGAGTAAGTGGCAGGTTATGTCACAGGATGGTGTAGTAAGTGGCAGGTTACGTCACAAGATGGTGAGGTAAGTGACAGGCTACGTCACAGGGTGGTGAGTAGGGAGTGACAGTTTTGCAAAAGTTTTCAAAATTTAATTGCTTGGGTTGGATTATTTGTCTATCGGCCACGCTAATTCCGAATATGTTTGAGTTTTTTACATCATTGCATTAGAAGGTTTGTGGATACTTTTGGGTTTGGCATGAAAAACGCGAAAAAACTGTAAATAATAAAGGGACTGGCAATGTGGCACAACCTGTTAAAATCAAGTTATTGAATTGGATTATTCGACTACTGTGTACACTGGTTCATAATATGCTATTGTTTTACAACTCAATGCCCTACAAATTATGCCGATATTTTTGCTGCAAGTCACCACATACGTATATTTCGAAAACCAGGGCCCAATATTACCAACGGCGTGGATAGATTCCGTGGAATGAATTCAGGACATTCCCGCTCATGGAACATTACCAAACTCCGTATATGTGCCAATGGCAGGCCAATGGCAATATTTACAGAGTTTGTTGAGGCTCCCTGGACGGGAATGCCCTGAATTTATTCCACGGAATCTATTCACGCCGTTGGTAATATTCGTCCCAGGACTGATCAACGAATTCAGCCCAAGTAGCTTGACTTGGACAGTTAAGGACAAAATCTCAGTCCGTACTTTTGAATAAAATATTGTTCAATAGGTGGTGATATTGAAGTGCTGAAAGTTGTTTTTTCTGTGTTGTTTTGCAGTTAGTTCAAAGGGCCGCCACCAAGATGGGTCGTCCTAAGATTAGCAACACTCAGCTGCGCCAGGGTAACGATAAGGTGTTCGGGGTTCGGATGCCTCTGCCATCTAACAAGTTGCCTCTGAACAAGGAAGTTGGAAGTGCCCTGGCTTATGAAGCAGAAAACGAGAGGTTAAGGAGAAGAACAAATGCTTTGGATTTTATGGATGCCACCAACAAGGTGACTGAGAAGGTACTGGATGTGTATAGGAAGGCCACTGTCCCCACTATCTCTGAAATCAGGGTGAAAATGAGAGTCCACGACCTGTGGAGGATGCGGAGGGAGACGATGATGATGAAGGGAAATGGACAGAAACAGAAAAGGAAGAAAACGAAGAACGGGAAGCTGAAGATGAGGTTCGAGGATATAGCTGAGAAGTTGTTTGATGTGGCAGACGACAGCAAAGTGCACGAACGAGAGAAAAGCTTCCTGGCAGCCCAGAGGAAACCGGGAAGGGAGGGCTGCATTGATGGCGTTGACAAAATTGTGACTGCCAAGCTGAAAGAAGAGAGGGAGAAGGAAGCGAAGAGGGCAAAGAAAAGGGCTGAGGAAGAGAGGAAAACTGAGAAGATGAGGTCAAAGAGTAAGGAGGAGATGGAGAGGATGTCGTGTAAAGTGTCGGCAGTGGATGACAGTGCTCAGGAAGAAGATAGTGATTATAAGGATGTCAATGACAATGAGTTCAAGGCTATGGTCGACAGGAGAGCAAGATCAGAGAAAAGGAAAAGGGAGAAAGAAGCCGAGGACAGGATCGGAGAAACTGCTGACAGGTTCAAGGTATCCAATGATGCAGTGGCTCACATCGCAAACACCATCAGAGCTGCAGACAACATCATAACTGAAGGGGACAAGTCTAAAGTGACTAACTGGAAGAAAGTGGAGAGAGTCAGGAAGAGGTCACGAGAACAGAAAAAAGAAAAGTTCAGGGGATTCAAGGTCAGAGGTCTCATGGTAGATGAGAGGATCAATGAGAACAAGATAGTGAATAGATTCCGTGGAATAAATTCAGGGCATTCCCGTCCAGGGAGCCTCAACAAACTCTGTAAATATTGCCATTGGCCTGCCATTGGCACATATACGGAGTTTGGTAATGTTCCATGAACGGGAATGTCCTGAATTCATTCCACGGAATCTATCCACGCCGTTGGTAATATTGGGCCCTGGTTTTCGAAATATACGTATGTGGTGACTTGCAGCAAAAATATCGGCATAATTTGTAGCGCATTGAGTTGTAAAACAATAGCATATTATGAACCAGTGTACACAGTAGTCGAATAATCCAATTCAATAACTTGATTTTAACAGGTTGTGCCACATTGCCAGTCCCTTTATTATTTACAGTTTTTTCGCGTTTTTCATGCCAAACCCAAAAGTATCCACAAACCTTCTAATGCAATGATGTAAAAAACTCAAACATATTCGGAATTAGCGTGGCCGATAGACAAATAATCCAACCCAAGCAATTAGATTTTGAAAACTTTTGCAAAACTGTCACTCCCTAGTGGTGAGTAAGTGGCAGGTTATGTCACAGGATGGTGTAGTAACTGGCAGGCTACGTCACAGGATGGTGTAGTAAGTGGTAGGCTACGTCACAGGATGGTGTAGTAAGTGGCAGGCTACGTCACAGGATGGTCAGATAAGTGAGAGGCTACGTCACATGATGGTCAGACAAGTTGTAGGCTACGTCACAGGATAGTCAGATGAGTGGTATGCTACGTCACATGATGGTCAGCTAAGTGGTAGGCAACGTCACAGGATGGTCAGTTAAGTGGCAGGCTACGTCACAGGATGGTCAGATAAGTGGCAGGCTACGTCACATGATGGTCAGACAAGTTGTAGGCTACGTCACTGGATGGTCAGATAAGTGGTAGGCTACGTCACAGGATGGTCAGCTAAGTGGTAGGCTACGTCACAGGATGGTCAGCTAAGTGGTAGGCTACGTCACAGGATGGTCACCTAAGTGGCAGGCTACGTCACAGGTTGGTCAGGCAAGTGGCAGGCTGCGTCACAGGATGGTGTAGTAAGTGGCAGGCTACGTCACATGATGGTCAGGTAAGTGGCAGGCTACATCACAGGATGGTGCAGTAAGTGGCAGGCTACGTCACAGGATGGTGTAGTAAGTGGCAGGCTACGTCACAGGATGGTCATATAAGTGACAGGCTACGTCACATGATGGTCAGACAAGTTGTAGGCTACGTCACAGGATGGTCAGATAAGTGGTAGGCTACGTCACAGGATGGTCAGGTAAGTGGTAGGCTACGTCACAGGATGGTGAGGTAAGTGGCAGGCTACGTCACAGGATGGTGAGGTAAGTGGCAGGCTACATCACATGATGGTCAGCTAAGTGGTAGGTTACGTCACAGGATGGTCAGATAAGTGGTAGGCTACGTCACAGGATGGTGTAGTAAGTGGCAGGCTACGTCACATGATGGTCAGGTAAGTGGTAGGCTACGTCACAGGATGGTCAGCTAAGTGGTAGGCTACGTCACATGATAGTCAGATAAGTGGCAGGTTACGTCACATGATGGTCAGCTAAGTGGCAGGCTACGTCACATGATGGTCAGATAAGTGGCAGGCTACGTCACAGGATGGTGTAGTAAGTGGCAGGCTAAGTCACAGGATGGTGTAGTAAGTGGCAGGCTACGTTACATGATGGTCAGGTAAGTGGCAGGCTACGTCACAGGATGGTCAGATAAGTGGCAGGCTACGCCACATGATGGTCAGATAAGTGGTAGGCTACGTTACATGATGGTCAGATAAGTGGTAGGCTACATCACAGGATGGTCAGACTAGTGGCAGGCTACGTTACATGATGGTCAGCTAAGTGGTAGGCTACGTTACATGATGGTCAGATAAGTGGTAGGCTGCATCACAGGATGGTCAGATTAGTGGCAGGCTTCGTCACAGGATGGCCAGATAAGTGGCAGGCTTCGTCACAGATTGTATTTTTTACACTAAGAGGCGAAATTTATCTAATGACTTTCAATTAAGGACCTCTTTATGTCTGGTCAAAAGAATAGTCACATCTCTCTCTCTCTCTCTCTCTCTCTCTCTCTCTCTCTCTCTCTCTCTCTCTCTCTCTCTCTCTCTTTACCTGTAATTCGACCGAGTATGGCACCGTGGCTCTTGAGGTATTCTCCTGTATACCCAGCTAACTGTGCACCCAGACTGTGTCCCACCACGTGTATGTGTTTCGATGGCACCCCTAGTTGATCCTGTAAGAAAAACAAGGAATTAATATTAATGTAGTATAAGGAGAGAGAGAGAGAGAGAGAGAGAGAGAGAGAGAGAGAGAGAGAGAGAGAGAGAGAGAGAGAGAGAGAGAGACAGCAAGGAACGAAATACGGTGAAGAATCATCCTGTAGTCCCCTCAAAACTAACGGGGAAATTTTTATAGGAATGGACATTTGGAGAGATTGCTGTTCCATACGACCATAGTCACATTCTCACTGTGCCACCTACCTCCGCCCACCACCCACCAAATACCCACCAAAAAATCACCCACCCTAAAAATATCACCCACCACCACCCACATGCACTACGTCAATGGAACAGGTAGATGAACAACTAGAGTTATTACTAAGATCGATTGGATGAAACTTCACTTGCTATGACATTATACAATCTAGTAAGATATGATCCAATCTAGTATATGAACCAGTGTAGTACGATATTATCCAATCTAGTATGATATGATCCAGTGTAGTATGATATAAGAACATAAGAACATAAGAATGGAGGAAACTGCAGCGGGCCTATTGGCCCATACTGGGCAGTCCCGTTTACACCCAACCCCTATTGCTCATATGAGCATCCAACCTATGTTTGAAGCAATTCAGCGTATTCGAGTTAATGATGATATTTGGTAACTTGTTCCATTCATCCACTACTCTGTTTCCAAACCAGTGTTTACCTATTTCACGCCTAAATCTAAATTTGTCTAATTTAAAACCATTGTTACGAGTTCGCTCCTGGTTGGATAATTTGAGTACCTGTGTAATGTCCCCTTTGTTTAGCCCTGCCTTCCACTTATACACCTCTATCAGGTCGCCCCTCGCTCTACGTCTCTCGAGGGAATGCAAATTAAGATGCTTTAACCTGTCTCTATACTCAAGGTTCCTAATGCCCGGGATTAGTCTTGTCATTCTCCTCTGAATTCTTTCCAAGGATTCTATATCCATTCTGTAATACGGTGACCAGAACTGAACTGCGTAATCCAGGTGTGGTCTCACAAGAGCAAGATACAGTTTTAGGATGACCTCGCTAGTCTTGTAACTAACACTCCTTTGTATGAACCCAAGTACTTTATTAGCCTTGTTACGAGCAAAAACACATTGTTTACTTGGCTTAAGGTTCCTACTAATCATTACTCCTAAATCTCTCTCTCGCAGTCGGATTTCTCTATGGCATCGTTGTTCATCTGGTATCTGGTTTCCCTGTTTACATCTCCTATACTGAGTACTTTACATTTGTTGACGTTGAATTTCATCTGCCATTTTTCAGACCATTCGAAAAATTTGTTTAGATCTTCCTGTAGTTTTGCCGAGTCCTCGTCAGATTTGATAACACGTCCTATTTTAGTGTCATCAGCAAACTTACTTATGTTGCTGCCAATGCCGATATCTATGTCGTTTATGTATATAATAAATAATAATGGTCCAAGTACTGAGCCTTGGGGAACTCCACTTGTGACGTTGCTCCAATGGGACTTAGTGCCGTTAATGCTCACTCACTGTTTCCTGTCCTGTAACCACGCCCTAATCCATTTAAGGATGTCACCTTTGATGCCACGAGCTTCTACCTTTCTAATTAGTCTTTCGTGGGGACTCTGTCGAAGGCTTTGCTAAAATCGAGATATACCACATCATAATTGTGCCCCTCGTCCACCGATTCGAAAACTGATGAAAAGAATGTTAATAGATTAGTTAGGCAAGAACGTCCGCTTGTGAAGCCATGCTGGGAATCATTGATCAATCGGTGCTTCTCCAGGTGATTTCGAATAGAGTTTGAAATGATTGCTTCC
The DNA here is from genome assembly GCA_958450375.1 of Homarus gammarus. Classification (NCBI taxonomy): domain Eukaryota; kingdom Metazoa; phylum Arthropoda; class Malacostraca; order Decapoda; family Nephropidae; genus Homarus; species Homarus gammarus. The sequence goes on from CAUDMG010001281.1 coordinate 2,844,541, forward strand.
AGTAACTTGCCTGCTATTGATGTTAGACTGATTGGGCGGTAGTTAGAAGATAGTGATCTATCCCCCTTCTTGAAAATCGGTATTACATTCGCTATCCTCCAGGATTCTGGTACTACACCTGTTTTTAAGGACATGTTAAACAACTTTGCTAAGGGCATACTAAGCTCTTCCTTACATTCCTTTAATACTCTGGCAAATATCTCATCGGGACCAGGTGACTTATTAGGCTTTAGTTTGTCTATTTGCTTACTAACATCGTTACTAGTCACTACTATCTCACTTAATTTGTTTTCTTCACTATCTCTGAATAGAGTCGGTGCCTCGGGTATCATGTTTAAATTTTCGGTGGTGAAAACTGTTGAAAAATATTTATTCAAATTATTGCTCATTTCTCCGTCGTTATCAGTGAGCTCGCCGGAGTCTGACCATATTGGTCCAATCTTTTCTCGTGTTTTAGTTTGATACATTTGGTAGAATCCTTTGGGGTTTGTCTTCGCCTCCCTTGCTATCCTTACCTCATTATTCCTCTTTGCTTTCCTTATCTCGGTTTTAACCCTACTCGCCAATACCCTATAATAGTCCCGGAGGTGAATTTCGCCACGATTTATCCTTCTACCTATAGCCTTCCTTTGGCCAATGATGTTCTATAAATAATTATTTATCCATTTAGGGTCATTGTTGTCTGATCTGAGTTTTTTGTATGGTATGTTCTGCCTTTGTGCATTAAGTAACTCACTATTTAAATTGTCGTGGAACTCGGCAATCTCAGATCTCGTTATCAGGTCCGTGTCATCTGTCAGGTTCACAGCCAGGCGCGACACCCCCTCTCTCAGCTGCCTCTTTAAACTGTCAAAGTTTGCCCTTCTGAAATCTGGTACTTTAGTGGAATTTTCTTTACGTCTGCCCTGAAAATCTAACTGGAATCGAATTTCTTTGTGATCGCTGTTTGCAAGTTCGTTCCCTACCTCGACATTGCTAATGAGGTTTTCTCTGTTCTACAGAACTAAATCCAGTATATTATTACCCCGTGTGGGTTCGGTTATATGTTGACTTAGGAAACAGTCCTGGATCGTCTCGAGAAAATCCTCTGATTCTGAGTTACCCGTAAGGAGAGTCCAATCTATTTGGCCAAGGTTAAAGTCGCCTACTATACAGACTTTGCTGTGTATGGAAGCCCTGCGCATTTCATCCCAGATAAGTCGCTCATTGACGCTATCAAGATTGGGGGGTCTATATATTACTCCTGTGATTAATTTTTCCCGACCGTCGCTTAATTCTATCCAAATTGTTTCTGTATTCCTCTCAGTTTTTATTTCCTTATTTATTTCACACTTCAGATTATCCCTAACATAGATTGCTGCTCCGCCTCCTTTCCTGGTCTGCCTATCGGTAGGGAACAATATGATCCAGTGTAGTATGATATGATCCAATATAGTATGATATGATCCAATCTAGTATGATATGATCCAGTGTAGTATGTTATGATCCAGTGTAGTATGATATGATCCAATATAGTATGATATGATCCAGTGTAGTATGATATGATCCAGTGTAGTATGACATGATCCACTATAGTATGATATGATCCAGTATAGTACGATACGATCCAATATAGTATGATATGATCCAGTGTAGTATGATATGATCCAGTGTAGTATGATATGATCCAGTGAAGTATGATATTATCCAATATAGTATGATATGATCCAGTGTAGTATGATATGATCCAGTGTAGTATGACATGATCCAATATAGTATGATATGATCCAGTGTAGTATGATATTATCCAATATAGTATGATATGATCCAGTGTAGTATGATATGATCCAGTGTAGTATGATATGATACAATATAGTATGATATGATCCAGTGTAGTATGATATGGTCTAGTGTAGTATGATATGATCCAATGTAGTATGATATGATCCAATATAGTATGATATGATCCAGTGTAGTATGATATGATCCAATATAGTTTGAAATGATCCAGTGTAGCATGATATGATCCAGTGTAGTATGATATGATCCAATCTAGTATGATACGATCCAATCTAGTATGATATGATCCAGTGTAGTATGATATGATCCAGTGTAGTATGATATGATCCAATATAGTATGATTGGATCCAATCTAGTATGATATGATCCAGTGTAGTATGTTATGATCCAGTGTAGTATGATATGATCCAATATAGTATGATATGATCCAGTGTAGTATGATATGATCCAATGTAGTATGATATGATCCAATATAGTATGATATGATCCAGTGTAGTATGATATGATCCAGTGTAGCATGATATGATCCAGTGTAGTATGATATGATCCAATATAGTATGATATGATCCAGTGTAGTATGATATGATCCCGTGTAGTATGATATGATCCAATAGAGTATGATATGATCCAATATAGTATGATATGATCTAGTGTAGTATGATATGATCCAGTCTAGTATGATATGATCCAGTGTAGTATGATATGATCCAATATAGTATGATATGATCCAGTGTAGTATGATATGATCCAGTGTCGTATGATATGATCCAATATAGTATGATATGATCCACTGTAGTATGATATGATCCAGTGTAGTATGATATGATCCAGTGTAGTATGATATGATCCAATATAGTATTATATGATCCAGTGTAGTATGATATGATCCAATCTAGTATGATATGATCCAGTGTAGTATGATATGATCCAGTTTAGTATGATATGATCCAGTGTAGCATGATATGATCCAGTGTAGTATGATACGATCCAATATAGTATGATATGATCCAGTGTGGTATGATATGATCCAGTGTAGTATGATATGATCCACTATAGTATGATACGATCCAATATAGTATGATATGATCCAGTGTAGTATGATATGATCCAGTGTAGTATGATATGATTCAATATAGTATGATATGATCCAGTGTAGTATGATATGATCCAGTGTAGTATGATATGATCCAGTGTAGTAAGATATGATCCAGTGTAGGATGATGCGATCCAATCTAGTATGATATGGTCCAGTGTAGTATGATATGATCTACTGTAGTATGATCTGATCCAATATAGTATGATAGGATCCAATATAGTATGATATGATCCAGTGTAGTATGATATGATCCACGGTAGAATGATATGTTCCAGTATAGTATGATATGATGCAATATAGTATGATATGATCCAGTGTAGTATGATATGTTTCAGTGTAGTATGATATGATCCAATATAGTATGATATGATCCAGTATAGTATGATACGATCCAATATAGTATGATATGATCCAGTGTAGTATGATATGATCCAATATAGTATGATATGATCCAGTGTAGTATGATATGATCCAGTGTAGTATGATATGATCCAGTGTAGTATGATATGATCCAATATAGTATGATATGATCCAGTGTAGTATGATATGATCCAGTGTAGTATGATATGATACAATATAGTATGATATGATCCAGTGTAGTATGATATGGTCCAGTGTAGTATGATATGATCCAGTGTAGTATGATATGATCCAATATAGTATGATATGATCTAGTGTAGTATGATATGATCCAATATAGTATGAAATGATCCAGTGTAGCATGATATGATCCAGTGTAGTATGATATGATCCACTCTAGTATGATATGATCTTATCTAGTATGATATGATCCAGTGTAGTATGATATGATCCAGTTTAGTATGATATGATCCAGTGTAGTATGATATGATCCAGTGTAGTATGATACGATCCAATATAGTATGATATGATCCAATGTAGTATGATATGATCCAGTGTAGTATAATATGATCCAATATAATATGATATGATCCAGTGTAGTATGATATGATCCAGTGTAGTATGATATGATCCAATATAGTATGATATGATCCAGTGTAGTATATGATCCAATATAGTATGATATGATCCAATCTAGTATGATATGATCCAGTGTAGTATGATATGATCCAATATAGTATGATATGATCCAGTGTAGTATGATATGATCCAATATAGTATGATATGATCTAGTGTAGTATGATATGATGCAGTGTAGTATGATATGATCCAGTGTAGTATGATATGATCCAGTGTAGTATGATATGATCCAATATAGTATGATATGATCCAGTGTAGTATGATATGTTCCAGTGTAGTATTATATGATCCAGTGTAGTATGATGTGATCCAATATAGTATGATATGATCCAGTGTAGTATGATATGATCCAATAGAGTATGATATGATCCAGTGTAGTATTATACGATCCAATATAGTATGATATGATCCAGTGTAGTATGATATAATCCAATATAGTATGATATGATCCACTGTAGTATGATATGATCCAGTGTAGTATGATATGATCCAATGTAGTATGATATGATCCAGTGTAGTATGATATTATCCAATATAGTATGATATGATCCAGTGTAGTATGATATGATACAATATAGTATGATTTGATCCAGTGTAGTATGATATGATCCAGTGTAGTATGATATGATCCAGTGTAGTATGATATGATCCAATATAGTATGATATGATCCAGTGTAGTATGATATGATCCAGTGTAGTATGATATGATGCAGTGTAGTATGATATGATCCAGTGTAGTATGATATGATCCAGTGTAGTATGATATGATCCAATATAGTATGATATGATCCGGTGTAGTATGATATGTTCCAGTGTAGTATGATATGATCCAGTGTAGTATGATATGATGCAATATAGTATGATATGATCCAATATAGTATGATATAATCCAGTGTAGTATATGATCCAGTGTAGTATGATATGATCCAGTGTAGTATGATATGATCCAATATAGTATGATATGATCCAGTGTAGTATGATATGATCCAATATAGTATGATATGATCTAGTGTAGTATGATATGATCCAGTGTAGTATGATATGATCCAGTGTAGTATGATATGATCCAATATAGTATGATATGATCCAGTGTAGTATGATATGATCCAGTGTAGTATGATATGATCCAATATAGTATGATATGATCCAGTGTAGTATGATATAATCCAGTGTAGTATGATATGATCCAGTGTAGTATCATATGATCCAATATAGTATTATATGATCCAGTGTAGTATGATATGTTCCAGTGTAGTATGATATGATCCAATCTAGTATGATATGATCCAGTGTAGTATGATATGATGCAGTTTAGTATGATGTGATCCAGTGTAGCATGATATGATCCAGTGTAGTATGATACGATCCAATATAGTATGATATGATCCAGTGTGGTATGATATGATCCAGTGTAGTATGATATGATCCACTATAGTATGATACGATCCAATATAGTATGATATGATCCAGTGTAGTATGATATGATCCAATGTAGTATGATATGATTCAATCTAGTATGATATGATCCAGTGTAGTATGATATGACCCAGTGTAGTAAGATATGATCCAGTGTAGTATGATGCGATCCAATCTTGTATGATATGGTCCAGTGTAGTATGATATGATCGACTGTAGTATGATCTGATCCAATATAGTATGATAGGATCCAATATAGTATGATATGATCCAGTGTAGTATGATATGATCCACGGTAGTATGATATGGTCCAGTATAGTATGATATGATGCAATATAGTATGATATGATCCAGTGTAGTATGATATGTTTCAGTGTAGTATGATATAATCCAATATAGTATGATATGATCCAGTATAGTATGATACGATCCAATATAGTATGATATGATCCAGTGTAGTATGATATGATCCAATATTGTATGATATGATCCAGTGTAGTATGATATGATCCAGTGTAGTATGATATGATCCAGTGTAGTATGATATGATCCAATATAGTATGATATGATCCAGTGTAGTATGATATTATCCAATATAGTATGATATGATCCAGTGTAGTATGATATGATCCAGTGTAGTATGATATGATACAATATAGTATGATATGATTCAGTGTAGTATGATATGGTCCAGTGTAGTATGATCTGATCCAGTGTAGTATGATATGATACCAATATAGTATGATATGATCCAGTGTAGTATGATATGATCCAATATAGTATGAAATGATCCAGTGTAGCATGATATGATCCAGTGTAGTATGATATGATCCACTCTAGTATGATATGATCTTATATAGTATGATATGATCCAGTGTAGCATGATATGATCCAGTTTAGTATGATATGATCCAGTGTAGTATGATATGATCCAGTGTAGTATGATACAATCCAATATAGTATGATATGATCCAATGTAGTATGATATGATCCAGTGTAGTATAATATGATCCAATATAATATGATATGATCCAGTGTAGTATGATATGATCCAGTGTAGTATGATATGATCCAGTGTAGTATGATATGATCCAGTGTAGTATATGATCCAATATAGTATGATATGATCCAATCTAGTATGATATGATCCAATATAGTATGATATGATCCAGTGTAGTATGATATAATCCAGTGTAGTATGATATGATCCAGTGTAGTATGATATGATCCAATATATTATGATATGATTCTATAGTATGTTATGATCTAGTGTAGTATGATATGAAGCAGTGTAGTATGATATGATCCAGTGTAGTATGATATGATCCAGTGTAGTATGATATGATCCAATATAGTATGATATGATCCAGTGTAGTATGATATGTTCCAGTGTAGTATTATATGATCCAGTGTAGTATGATATGATCCAATATAGTATGATATGATCCAGTGAAGTATGATATGATCCAATATAGTATGATATGATCCAGTGTAGTATGATACGATCCAATATAGTATGATATGATCCAGTGTAGTATGATATTATCCAATATAGTATAATATGATCCAGTGTAGTATGATATGATCCCGTGTAGTATGATATGATACAATATAGTATGATATGATCCAGTGTAGTATGATATGATCCAGTATATTATGATATGATCCAGTGTAGTATGATATGATCCAATATAGTATGATATGATCCAGTGTAGTATGATATGATCCAATATAGTATGAAATGATCCAGTGTAGTATGATATGATCCAGTGTAGTATGATATGATCCAGTGTAGTATGATATGTTCCAGTGTAGTATGATATGATCCAGTGTAGTATGATATGATCCAATATAGTATGATGTGATCCAATATAGTATAATATAATCCAGTGTAGTATGATATGATCCAGTGTAGTATGATATGATCCAGTGTAGTATGATATGATCCAATATAGTATGATATGATCCAGTGTAGTATGATATGATCCAGTGTAGTATGATATGATCCAATATAGTATGATATGATCTAGTGTAGTATGATATGATCCAGTCTAGTATGATATGATCCAGTGTAGTATGAAATGATCCAATATAGCATGATATGATCCAGTGTAGTATGATATGATCCAGTGTAGTATGATATGATCCAATATAGTATGATATGATCCACTGTAGTATGATATGATCCAGTGTAGTATGATATGATCCAGTGTAGTATGATATGATCCAATATAGTATTATATGATCCAGTGTAGTATGATATGATCCAATCTAGTATGATATGATCCAGTGTAGTATGATATGATCCAGTTTAGTATGATGTGATCCAGTGTAGCATGATATGATCCAGTGTAGTATGATACGATCCAATATAGTATGATATGATCCAGTGTGGTATGATATGATCCATTGTAGTATGATATGATCCACTATAGTATGATACGATCCAATATAGTATGATATGATCCAGTGTAGTATGATATGATCCAGTGTAGTATGATATGATTCAATATAGTATGATATGATCCAGTGTAGTATGATATGATCCAGTGTAGTATGATATGATCCAGTGTAGTAAGATATGATCCAGTGTAGTATGATGCGATCCAATCTAGTATGATATGGTCCAGTGTAGTATGATATGATCTACTGTAGTATGATCTGATCCAATACAGTATGATAGGATCCAATATAGTATGATATGATCCAGTGTAGTATGATATGATCCACGGTAGTATGATATGGTCCAGTTTAGTATGATATGATGCAATATAGTATGATATGATCCAGTGTAGTATGATATGTTTCAGTGTACTATGATATGATCCAATATAGTATGACATGATCCAGTATAGTATGATACGATCCAATATAGTATGATATGATCCAGTGTAGTATGATATGATCCAATATAGTATGATATGATCCAGTGTAGTATATGATCCAGTGTAGTATGATATGATCCAGTGTAGTATGATGTGATCCAATATAGTATGATATGATCCAGTGTAGTATGATATTATCCAATATAGTATGATATGATCCAGTGTAGTATGATTTGATCCAGTGTAGTATGATATGATACAATATAGTATGATATGATCCAGTGTAGTATGATATGGTCCAGTGTAGTATGATATGATCCAGTGTAGTATGATATGATCCAATATAGTATGATATGATCTAGTGTAGTATGATATGATCCAATATAGTATGAAATGATCCAGTGTAGCATGATATGATCCAGTGTAGTATGATACGATCCACTCTACTATGATATGATCTTATCTAGTATGATATGATCCAGTGTAGTATGATATGATCCAGTTTAGTATGATATGATCCAGTGTAGTATGATATGATCCAGTGTAGTATGATACGATCCAATATAGTATGATATGATCCAATGTAGTATGATATGATCCAGTGTAGTATAATATGATCCAATATAATATGATATGATCCAGTGTAGTGTGATATGATCCAGTGTAGTATGATATGATCCAATATAGTATGATATGATCCAGTGTAGTATATGATCCAATATAGTATGATATGATCCAATCTAGTATGATATGATCCAGTGTAGTATGATATGATCCAATATAGTATGATATGATCCAGTGTAGTATGATATGATCCAATATAGTATGATATGATCTAGTGTAGTATGATATGATGCAGTGTAGTATGATATGATCCAGTGTAGTATGATATGATCCAGTGTAGTATGATATGATCCAATATAGTATGATATGATCCAGTGTAGTATGATATGTTCCAGTGTAGTATTATATGATCCAGTGTAGTATGATATGATCCAATATAGTATGATATGATCCAGTGTAGTATGATATGATCCAATATAGTATGATATGATCCAGTGTAGTATGATACGATCCAATATAGTAGGATATGATCCAGTGTAGTATGATATGATCCAATATAGTATGATATGATCCACTGTAGTATGATATGATCCAGTGTAGTATGATATGATCCAATATAGTATGATATGATCCAGTGTAGTATGATATTATCCAATATAGTATGATATGATCCAGTGTGGTATGACATGATACAATATAGTATGATATGATCCAGTGTAGTATGATATGATCCAGTGTAGTATGATATGATCCAATATAGTATGATATGATCCAGTGTAGCATGATATGATCCAGTGTAGTATGATATGATCCAGTGTAGTATGATATGATGCAGTGTAGTATGGTATGATCCAGTGTAGTATGATATGATCCAGTGTAGTATGATATGATCCAATATAGTATGATATGATCCGGTGTAGTATGATATGTTCCAGTGTAGTATGATATGATCCAGTGTAGTATGATATGATGCAATATAGTATGATATGATCCAATATAGTATGATATAATCCAGTGTAGTATATGATCCAGTGTAGTATGATATGATCCAGTGTAGTATGATATGATCCAATATAGTATGATATGATCCAGTGTAGTATGATATGATCCAATATAGTATGATATGATCTAGTGTAGTATGATATGATCCAATGTAGTATGATATGATCCAATATAGTATGATATGATCCAGTGTAGTATGATATGATCCAGTGTAGTATGATATGATCCAATATAGTATGATATGATCCAGTGTAGTATGATATAATCCAGTGTAGTATGATATGATCCAGTGTAGTATGATATGATCCAATATAGTATTATATGATCCAGTGTAGTATGATATGTTCCAGTGTAGTATGATATGATCCAATCTAGTATGATATGATCCAGTGTAGTATGATATGATGCAGTTTAGTATGATATGATCCAGTGTAGCATGATATGATCCAGTGTAGTATGATACGATCCAATATAGTATGATATGATCCAGTGTGGTATGATATGATCCACTATAGTATGATACGATCCAATATAGTATGATATGATCCAGTGTAGTATGATATGATCCAATGTAGTATGATATGATTCAATCTAGTATGATATGATCCAGTGTAGTATGATATGATCCAGTGTAGTAAGATATGATCCAGTGTAGTATGATGCGATCCAATCTTGTATGATATGGTCCAGTGTAGTATGATATGATCGACTGTAGTATGATCTGATCCAATATAGTATGATAGGATCCAATATAGTATGATATGATCCAGTGAAGTATGATATGATCCACGGTAGTATGATATGGTCCAGTATAGTATGATATGATGCAATATAGTATGATATGATCCAGTGTAGTATGATATGTTTCAGTTTAGTATGATATAATCCAATATAGTATGATATGATCCAGTATAGTATGATACGATCCAATATAGTATGATATGATCCAGTGTAGTATGATATGATCCAATATTGTATGATATGATCCAGTGTAGTATGATTTGATCCAGTGTAGTATGATATGATCCAGTGTAGTATGATATGATCCAATATAGTATGATATGATCCAGTGTAGTATGATATTATCCAATATAGTATGATATGATCCAGTGTAGTATGATATGATCCAGTGTAGTATGATATGATACAATATAGTATGATATGATCCAGTGTAGTATGATATTATCCAATATAGTATGATATGATCCACTCTAGTATGATATGATCTTGTCTAGTATGATATGATCCAGTGTAGCATGATATGATCCAGTTTAGTATGATATGATCCAGTGTAGTATGATATGATCCAGTGTAGTATGATACGATCCAATATAGTATGATATGATCCAATGTAGTATGATATGATCCAGTGTAGTATAATATGACTCAATATAATATGATATGATCCAGTGTAGTATGATATGATCCAGTGTAGTATGATATGATCCAGTTTAGTATGATATGATCCAATATAGTATGATATGATCCAGTGTAGTATATGATCCAATATAGTATGATATGATCCAATCTAGTATGATATGATCCAATATAGTATGATATGATCCAGTGTAGTATGATATGATCCAATATATTATGATATGATTCTATAGTATGATATGATCTAGTGTAGTATGATATGAAGCAGTGTAGTATGATATGATCCAGTGTAGTATGATATGATCCAGTGTAGTATGATATGATCCAATATAGTATGATATGATCCAGTGTAGTATGATATGTTCCAGTGTAGTATTATATGATCCAGTGTAGTATGATATGATCCAATATAGTATGATATGATCCAGTGTAGTATGATTTGATCCAATTTAGTATGATATGATCCAGTGTAGTATGATACGATCCAATATAGTATGATATGATCCAATGTAGTATGATATTATCCAATATAGTATAATATGATCCAGTGTAGTATGATTTGATCCAGTGTAGTATGATATGATACAATATAGTATGATATGATCCAGTGTAGTATGATATGATCCAGTATATTATGATATGATCCAGTGTAGTATGATATGATCCAATATAGTATGATATGATCCAGTGTAGTATGATATGATCCAATATAGTATGAAATGATCCAGTGTAGTATGATATGATCCAGTGTAGTATGATATGATCCAGTGTAGTATGATATGATGCAGTGTAGTATGATATGATCCAGTGTAGTATGATATGATCCAGTGTAGTATGATATGATCCAATATAGTATGATATGATCCGGTGTAGTATGATGTGTTCCAGTGTAGTATGATATGATCCAGTGTAGTATGATATGATGCAATATAGTATGATATGATCTTGTCTAGTATGATATGATCCAGTGTAGCATGATATGATCCAGTTTAGTATGATATGATCCAGTGTAGTATGATATGATCCAGTGTAGTATGATACGATCCAATATAGTATGATATGATCCAATGTAGTATGATATGATCCAGTGTAGTATAATATGATCCAATATAATATGATATGATCCAGTGTAGTATGATATGATCCAGTGTAGTATGATATGATCCAGTGTAGTATGATATGATCCAATATAGTATGATATGATCCAGTGTAGTATATGATCCAATATAGTATGATATGATCCAATCTAGTATGATATGATCCAATATAGTATGATATGATCCAGTGTAGTATGATATGATCCAATATATTATGATATGATTCTATAGTATGATATGATCTAGTGTAGTATGATATGAAGCAGTGTAGTATGATATGATCCAGTGTAGTATGATATGATCCAGTGTAGTATGATATGATCCAATATAGTATGATATGATCCAGTGTAGTATGATATGTTCCAGTGTAGTATTATATGATCCAGTGTAGTATGATATGATCCAATATAGTATGATATGATCCAGTGTAGTATGATTTGATCCAATTTAGTATGATATGATCCAGTGTAGTATGATACGATCCAATATAGTATGATATGATCCAATGTAGTCTGATATTATCCAATATAGTATAATATGATCCAGTGTAGTATGATTTGATCCAGTGTAGTATGATATGATACAATATAGTATGATATGATCCAGTGTAGTATGATATGATCCAGTATATTATGATATGATCCAGTGTAGTATGATATGATCCAATATAGTATGATATGATCCAGTGTAGTATGATATGATCCAATATAGTATGATATGATCCAGTGTAGTATGATATGATCCAATATAGTATGATATGATCTAGTGTAGTATGATATGATCCAGTGTAGTATGATATGATCCAGTGTAGTATGTATATGATCCAATGTAGTATGATATGATCCAGTGTAGTATGATATGATCCAGTGTAGTATGATATGATCCAATATCGTATGATATGATCCAATGTAGTATGATATGTTCCAGTGTAGTATGATATGATGCAATATAGTATGATATGATCCAGTGTAGTATGATATGATCCAGTGTAGTATGATATGATCCAGTGTACTATGATATGATCCAATATAGTATGATAAAATCCAGTGTAGATTGATATGATCCAATTTAGTATGATATGATCCAGTGTAGTATGATATGATCCAATATTGTATGATATGATCCAGTGTAGTATGATATGATCCAGTGTAGTATGATATGATCCAATATAGTATGATATGATCCAATGTAGTATGATATGATCCAGTGTAGTATGATATGATCCAATATAGTATATGATCTAGTGTAGTATGATATGATCCAATATAGTATGATATGATCCAGTGTAGTATGATATTATCCAATATAGTATAATATGATCCAGTGTAGTATGATATGATCCAGTGTAGTATGATATGATACAATATAGTATGATATGATCCAGTGTAGTATGATATGATCCAGTATATTATGATATGATACAGTGTAGTATGATATGATCCAATATAGTATGATATGATCCAGTGTAGTATGATATGATCCAATATAGTATGAAATGATCCAGTGTAGTATGATATTATCCAGTGTAGTATGATATGATCCAGAGTAGTATGATATGACGCAGTGTAGTATGATATGATCCAGTGTAGTATGATATGATCCAGTGTAGTATGATATGATCCAATATAGTATGATATGATCCTGTGTAGTATGATATGTTCCAGTGTAGTATGATATGATCCACTGTAGTATGATATGATGCAATATAGTATGATATGATCCAATATAGTATGATATAATCCAGTGCAGTATATGATCCAGTGTAGTATGATATGATCCAGTGTAGTATGATATGATCCAATATAGTATGATATGATCCAGTGTAGTATGATATGATCCAATATAGTATGATATGATCTAGTGTAGTATGATATGATCCAGTGTAGTATGATATGATCCAGTGTAGTATGTATATGATCCAATGTAGTATGATATGATCCAGTGTAGTATGATATGATCGAATATGGTATGATATGATCCAGTGTAGTATGATATGATCCAATAGAGTATGATATAATCCAGTGAAGTATGATATGATCCAGTGTAGTATGATATGATCCAATATCGTATGATATGATCCAATGTAGTATGATATGATCCAGTGTAGTATGATATGATGCAATATAGTATGATATGATCCAGTGCAGTATGATATGATCCAGTGTAGTATGATATGATCCAGTGTACTATGATATGATCCAATATAGTATGATATGATCCAGTGTAGTATGATATGATCCAGTGTAGTATGATATGATCCAGTGTAGTATGATATGATCCAATATAGTATGATATGATCCAGTGTATTATGATATGATCCAATATAGTATGATATGAACCAGTGTAGTATGATATGATCCAATATTGTATGATATGATCCAGTGTAGTATGATATGATCCAATATAGTATGATATGATCCAGTGTATTATGATATGATCCAATATAGTATGATATGATCCAGTGTAGTATGATATGATCCAATATAGTATGATATGATCCAGTGTAGTATGATATGATCCAGTGTAGTATGATATGATCCAGTGTTGTATGATATGATCCAATATAGTATGATATGATCCAGTGTAGTATGATACGATCCAATATAGTATGATATGATCCAGTGTAGTATGATATGATCCAATATAGTATATGATCCAGTGTAGTATGATATGATCCAGTGTAGTATGATATGATCCAATATAGTATGATATGATCCAGTGTAGTATGATATTATCCAATTTAGTATAATATGATCCAGTGTAGCATGATATGATTCTATTGTATGATATGATCTAGTGTAGTATGATATGATGCAGTGTAGTATGATATGATCCAGTGTAGTATGATATGATCCAATATAGTATGATATGATCCAGTGTAGTATGATATGATCCAATATAGTATATGATCCAGTGTAGTATGATATGATCCAGTGTAGTATGATATGATCCAATATAGTATGATATGATCCAGTGTAGTATGATATTATCCAATATAGTATAATATGATCCAGTGTAGTATGATAAGATCCAGTGTAGTATGATATGATACAATATAGTATGTTATGATCCAGTGTAGTATGATATGATCCAGTATATTATGATATGATCCTGTGTAGTATGATATGATCCAATATAGTATGATATGATCCAGTGTAGTATGATATGATCCAATATAGAATGAAATGATCCAGTGTAGTATGATATGATCCAGTGTAGTATGATATGATCCAGTGTAGTATGATATGATCCAGTGTAGTATGATATGATTCAATATAGTATGATATGATCCGGTGTAGTATGATCTGTTCCAGTGTTGTATGATATGATCCAGTGTAGTATGATATGATGCAATATAGTATGATATGATCCAATATAGTATGATATAATCCAGTGTAGTATATGATCCAGTGTAGTATGATATGATCCAGTGTAGTATGATATGATCCAATATAGTATGATATGATCCAGTGTAGTATGATATGATCCAATATAGTATGATATGATCTAGTGTAGTATGATATGATCCAGTGTAGTATGATATGATCCAGTGTAATATGTATATGATCCAATGTAGTATGATATGATCCAGTGTAGTATGATATGATCCAATATGGTATGATATGATCCAGTGTAGTATGATATGATCCAATATAGTATGATTTGATCCAGTGAAGTATGATATGATCCAGTGTAGTATGATATGATCCAATATCGTATGATATGATCCAATGTAGTATGATATGATCCAGTGTAGTATGATATGATGCAGTATAGTATGATATGATCCAGTGTTGTATGATATGATCCAGTGTAGTATGATATGTTCCAGTGTACTATGATATGATCCAATATAGTATGATAAGATCCAGTGTAGATTGATATGATCCAATATAGTATGATATGATCCAGTGTAGTATGATATGGTCCAATATTGTTTGATATGATCCAGTGTAGTATAATATGATCCAGTGTAGTATGATATGATCCAATATAGTATGATATGATCCAATATAGTATGATATGATCCAGTGTAGTATATGATCCAGTGTAGTATGATATGATCCAATATATTATGATATGATCCAGTGTAGTATGATATGATCCGGTGTAGTATGATATGATCCAGTGTAGTATGATATGATCCAATATAGTATGATATGATCCAGTGTATTATGATATGATCCAATATAGTATGATATGATCCAGTGTAGTATGATATGATCCAATATAGTATGATATGATCCAGTGTAGTATGATATGATCCAGTGTAGTATGATATGATCCAGTGTTGTATGATATGATCCAATATAGTATGATATGATCCAGTGTAGTATGATATGATCCAGTGTTGTATGATATGATCCAGTGAAGTATGATATGATCCAATATAGTATGATATGATCCAATGTAGTATGATATGATCCAGTGTAGTATGATATGATGCAATATAGTATGATATGATGCAGTGTAGTATGATATGATCCAGTGTAGTATGATGTGATGCAATATAGTATGATATGATCCAGTGTAGTATGATATGATCCAGTGTAGTATGATATGATCCAGTGTAATATGATATTATCCAATATAGTATGATATGATCCAGTGTAGTATGATATGATCCAATATAGTATGATATGATCCAGTGTAGTATGATATGATCCAATCTAGTATGATATGATCCAGTGTAGTATGATATGATCCAGTGTAGTATGATATGATCCAGTGTAGTATGATATGATCCAATATAGTATGATACGATCCAATCTAGTATGATATGATCCAGTGTTGTATGATATGATCCAATGTAGGATGATATGAGGGATTAGAATGGTCACCCTTCCTCGGGATAGGCTGAACTAAAACATGCTTCCAAGAAGAAAGAAAAGTTTGGGTTTTGAGGCAGATGCGAAAGAGGCGAGGAAGCACAGGGGATAGAACTTCAGCCCACTCCCTCAGAACACGAGGGGGTATTCCGTCCGGTCCAGGCGCCTTACTCACATCCAGCCCGGATAACATACCAGTAACCCTACAAGTGGAAATTACAGGATAGTGCATAGGTTCAGTAGGAGGAGCAGGAGTAGGAGGGATAGAGTTGGAATCGTCAAAGGTGGAGTTAGAGGAGAATAAGGTGCCAAAGAGATTGACTTTGTTTGTGGGAGAGTTGGCTATAGAGTTGCCAGGTCGGAAGAGAGGAGGAAAAGAGTGAGTGCAGAAGTTATTACAGATGTTTTTGGTTAAGGACCAGAAGGATTTACTAGAGGAAGAATAAGTCAGGACAGCGGTCTTTCTTTTTATTAAATTCTGCTTGAACCTATACGAAGACTAGCCTAAGAACGATTCCTAGAAGTAATAAACGGGGAGTGGGTAATAGGAGGAGATAGCTTCATAGATTGATATGCCCTATCTCTCCCCTGAATGCAAGAGAGCAGGAGCGATCAAACCATGATTGTAAAGTGAAAGTTTTGGTAGAAGATGGGATAAATGTACTCATATCACCCTGTATAACCCCAGCAATGCTGTCAGGTCATACCAAGGCGTTCCGAGTGGAAAAGACAACATTCATCCGAAGGAAAGTCTGTGAAGAATTTTCGCAAGCATTGCTTGTTTGCCCTCTTATAATGCCATACTGTAGTTGACGTTTAGAGGGGGTGGGGGAGGTGGTCGTGGCCAGTTTGTTTTAATAGAAATAAGATTATGATCAGAAGACCCTAAGGGGGTAAAAATTGAGTATGAATAGTGTGAGGGTTTAGAGGTAAAACAAATATCAAGAATGTTAGTAAGATGATCGTTTCGATCAGGAACGCGTGTAGGGTGTTTGATTATTTGTTCCAAATCATTAGGCAAGGAAAAAGAGCATGCCTCAGCTCCACCTGGGTCATCCCTTGCAGAGCCAAGCCACTCTCTGTAATGTACATTGAAATTCCCTAGGTAGAGGATCTCGGTGATAGGGTGTGTGGATAGCAACGACTCATGGTAAGAAGTGGGATAGTCAGAGAGATCCAAACAGTCGGTAGAGTTGAGAGAATAGCATAGGAAATAAAGATTAATAGTCATAGTTGGTAGAGATATTTTGAGCCAGATGACTTCATAAAGGGAACAATCAAGATGCGTGAGTCGAGCTATAGGTGTACATGTGTTGCAGTAGGCACGTATACCTCCCTTAGAACGGAAGGAGGTATAAAGGTTGTAGTTTGAGAATTGAAAAGTTTGGGTGAAGCTGCTTTGGTCAGTTGAAGTTGGGAGAGTAGTAAGAGTTCGGGGGAAGTTGTTAATAGATGGTGCTCCACAGAAGGAAAATTGGATCTCAGGCCGAGAATGTTGGAAAAGTAAGTGTAAAAAAAGCCGATCCTCTAGCAACCGCGGTGACGTCAGTTGAGACCCCAGTAGTTTGATGATCATCATGTCTGCCCTGGGGTCCACAACCTTCCCGACCAGTGGGACCCATCCGAGAAGGCCCCGCTTCAATATTATTGTCAACTGACATCACAGGATAATGCAATAGAAAGGATAGAACAGATCATGAGTGAGTATGGTTATATTTGGTGTGTTGTCAATAGTGAGAGAGACAATTGAGACCCTGCAATTGTGCATAAATAAGGTAGAAATTCAAATCAGCAACCTGGGGCTTGGTCAAAATTTTCGTGATGCCATATGGCAGCAGGGTCTACCATGAGACAATACCTTATGATTCCAATACCTTCCCAGGCGGTAGTTCCTCTTTGTTTGGTAGCTGCCTACGACCTACTACCTAGGAGCTGCCCATATTTATATAATACTACTGTCTATATATATGACATAGGCTAACACATAGACTCAAAGAGGATCAACAAACACACAGAAGAACAACAAATACATAGAGGATGAAGAAATACACAGAACAACAAACTCATTATAGATAACCAACACATAGAAGAACAAAAAACATTAAATACAAACAAACACACAAAAGAATAACAAAAACTCAGAACAACAAACACTGAAAAAAACAACAAACACACAGAAGAACAAAGTTATACAGAACAACAAACACACAGATGAACAACAAACTTGCAAAACAGCATACATACAGAACGAGAAACACCCAGAAGAACAGCAAACTCACAAAAGAACAACAAAAACACAGAAGAACAACAAACACAGGAAAGAACAACGAGTGCACAAAATAACAACAAGCACACAGGAGAACAATAAAAACACAGAAGAAAAACAAACAGACCGAAAAATAACAAACACATAGAAGAGCAACAAACACATAGATGATAAACAAACACACAGAAGAACACACACACAAAACAACACACACACAGAACAACAAACACACAGAAGAACATCAAACACACAAAACAACAAACACTCAGAACAACAAACACACAGAAGAACAACAAACACAGAGGCTCAGCAAACACACAGAAGTACAAAACAACATACAGAAGAACAACAAGCACCCAGAAGCACAACAACACACAGAAGAACACCAAATATTCACAGGAGACAGACCAGCTTTTTCGTCGTTTTATATTAACTTTGTTTTGACCATCGTCTCTCCGGGAGTCCTAGGCCACTTCTGATAAAGGCTCAATGAAGTAATGTTTACTAGTTTGGTTGATTAACAGATTGAATCATTATATCACATTACGAACTGTATTACTGTTCCAACATTATCGTGTTTCTTTATACCATTGCAATAATAATCTGTACCACTAGTCATCACTAGTCATCACTAGGAATCGTTGTAAGGCTATTCTTCGTAGGGCAAAGCGGAATTTTATGAAAAGAAAGACCGCTGTCCTGACTAATTCTTCCTCTAGTAAATCCTTTTGGTCCTTAACCAAAAACATCTGCAATAACTTCTGCACTCTCTCTTTTCCTCTTCTCTTCCGACCTGATAACTCTATAGCCAACTCTCCCACTAACAAAGCCCATGTCTTTGGCACCTTATTCTCCTCTAACTCCACCTTAGACGATTCCAACTCTATCCCTCCTACCCCTGCTCCTCCCACTGAACCTTTGCACTTTCCTATAATCTCCACTCGTAGGGTTGCCGGTGAGTTATCCAGGCTGGATGTGAGTAAGGCGCACTCCCCGTGTTCTGAGGGTGTATGCTGAAGCTCTGGCCCCTGTGCTTGCTCGCCTCTTTCGCCTCTGCCTCAAAACCGAAACTTTTCCTTCTTCTTGGAAGCATGCCTTGGTTCAGCCTATCCCGAAGAAGGGTGACCATTCTAATCCCTCTAACTATCGCCACATTGCCCTAACTTCATCCCTCTCTATGATTTTCGAAACAATCTTGAACTCCCATTTTCTCCGTCACCTTGAACGCCTTCTCTTTTGCCGGATCACCAGTATGGCTTTCGTCAGGCGAGATCTACAGGTGATCTGCTCTCCTATTGCATTCATCTTTGGTCATCCTTTCTTAGGGATTATGGGTAACTTTCGTCGTAGCCCTCGACATCTTCAAAGTATTTGACAGGGTATGGCACAAGTCTTTGCTTTCTAAACTTCCCTCTTTTGGTTTCTCTCCCCCACTTTGTTTTCTAATCTCTAGCTTCCTTGAGGACCGATCCGTGGCATTTGTTGGTGAGGGATCGATCTTTCGCTCTTTCTCTACCAGTAGTGGTGTCCCACAGGGTTTTGTTCTTTCACCTACTCTCTTCCTTCTTTTTATCAATGATTTACTTCACACTACAACTAATTCTATCCATTCTTACGCTGATGATTCAACTCTTCACTTTTCTTCACATTTTCCCCTTCCTCTTAACTTGCAAACTAGATCTGTTTCTAGAGCTGATATCATTACTTCTATCAATGCGGATCTTTGCATCTCTGAATGGGGAGGTACAAACTTGGTTAAGTTTAATAGTAATAAAACTCAATATTTACCAATTACACTTTGTACATTAGACGATCTCCCACCAATTACATTTCAGGACGCTATCATCCTCCCAAATTCTGAAATAAATATGTTAGGCCTCACCATTTCCTCCAATATGTCCTGGAAATCACACATCCTTAATATAGCTAAAGCTACCTCCCGAAAGTTGGGAATGCTGTACAGATGCTGCAGCTACTTCACTCCTGAGCAGTTGCTTCAAGTACATAAGGGATTCATGCGTCCTAACTTGGAGTACTGCTCTCATGGGGTGGCTTTTCTTCTGTCCAACTGTTAGATAGTGTGGAATCAAAGGCATTTCGTCTTTTTAACTCTCCTCCTTTAGTCGACAATCTCTCTTCCCTTTCTCTTCGCTGCAATGTTGCTTCACTCTCTCTCTTTTACAGGTACTTTTAACGGGCAAAGTTCAGTGGATTTGGCATCCTGTGTACCTCCGGCAAGGCCTTGGGCTCGGAACACACGTCTTGCCCGCGGTGCCCACCGTTTCTCTGTGGACGTCGGTCACACGAGAATAACCCATTATAGTACATCCTTCTTTCCTCACACAGCCAAACTGTGGAATGCTCTGCCTTCTTCTGTGTTTCCGTATTTATAAAATCTGTCTCACTTTAAAAAGCTGGTTTTCCGACATCTTCGTGGTGTAGATTAACACAATATAACGTTTTTGTTCTCTATTTTCAATTTCGTTCTGTTCTTTTTTCTTTTTTTTCTTTTTTTTTCGCCCCCCCCCCCCAGGCCCTGATGTGGGTCGTTTGACCTGTGCCCGGGTGGGCTAATTCCCGAAAAAAAAAAAACTATGGTTCCCGCCCACGCACCATCCCTTAGATGTAGTTGCCAGATACCCCTGGTTGGACGAATCATTCTAAAAACAGTGACAGCATTCCCTGGGGAGACTACAGTATTACTACTACCACCACTAGATGATAACATCATCAGTCATCACTACGACAACCAGTAACAACATAATTATTACCCACAACACTTACCCTCAGATCCAGAATAAATCGTCCTAGGACAGCCCCCAGCAAACGAATATTGGCGACGGTTTGTGTGTAGGGCGGCCCTGAGCCAGAGAGCCAGTCCATGACGATCACGTTGAGGTCTTCATACACCAGGTACTCTTCAACCATTCTCTGTGAATAGAAGTAGTGTTGTGAACTAGAGTACTCTCCGCCATACTTAGGTGAAGGAGTGTAGTTTTTTATTTTTTATTTTATTTATTTTTTTTTCATTTTTTTTACGGGAATTAGCCCACCCGGGCACAGGTCACTGACCCACAAGGGGCCTGGGGGACGAAAATGTACTACTACTACTACTACTACTACTACTACTTTTTTTTTTTTTTTTTTAAACGTGGCCTCCAGCCTCCCCCAATAGCCACGCCTTCGCCACCATTTAATTACCTTAATATTAAATATCCTAATACATAAGTAGCTATCCTATCTGTGTTAAATTAGTTGAGCCGCAGATCTATGCCGCATTCAGTGACAGTAGCCTCATAGTCAATATCTGCAGCAGTTGTCGGAGTTGGGGCAGAAGCTCTCGTTCCCCTGAGGCAGAGCAAAGCCGACCGAAGGAGAGAGAAAGACAGTCGACATCTCATCCAGGCTGTAACATAACTTCTGGGCTGCTGCTTCTGTTCGGAGATCAACTCCGCGAGTCTGGCGTATAACATCTTGCACTTGGTCCCATCCCACCACCAGAGGTTGTGAACACTAGAGGAGTGAAGCTGCCTTGATCAACGTTTTGAATTCTCTCCCCATATGCCCTTCTCTTGTCGTTCTCGTTCCTCCTATGTGCAGCATCGAGAGCTAGGTTGAGGTGACATGCGGCCATGGGAAAAAAATCCTGATGTCGAAGAAAGCTCGCTGTCCCCGAGTCCAGAATCCTCGAGCACTGACGTCCACACGGGCTTTGTTAAATGTGTTTGAAGTCCTGTGTTGGAAGATCTCACCATCCAATGGAAGGAGGGTCGGTTCTACCATGACATCCTGGCAGATTTCCTTCAACATATTTGCTATGAGGTCCCTTACCTCGTCATGCCTCATGCATGTGAAGCCCACCTTTCTTGCACACCATGGCGTGGTCGCCATCATAGGAAGAGCCACATACGCATTGGGAGGGCAAACCTTCTATTGGCCGACTGTACCTTAGAGCAATGGCGTCTGTAAATTCTTGTTTATTAAGACTGAAACCATTTGCCCTTATCGGTAACGTAGTTAACCAGTTCGAGGCGCCCACCTCCTGCGCTATAGCTACTTTTATTTTCAAATTTTCTGGAACCTGCAGCAATAGTTGCTGCAACATATTATTTTGGAAGTGCTGTCGATCTGTCGTAATGGACCTACGAATCTTATTTACTTCGCTGGTATCCACTGTCCCTGTTGCATTCTGGGCTATTATGTGGTCCGTGAGGGCTGCCGTGAGCTTAAGTGAATTTTGATGTTTAGTGGCAGCAATCTCCTGTGGATTAGTTAGTCCCATCCCTCCCAGTCTTGGTGGAAGTGCAAGAAATGCTCTTTCTGCTGGGGTTAAGTCAGGGTGTTTCACTAGTTTGGGAATGAACTTGACACTGATAGCTTCTTTCAGAGGGTGGAGGAGGGGTCCGATCTCAGACAGAGCTTGGATTTCACTAACCCACTCATTCACCTTTCCCGCTACATACTCGGTTTTGAAGTCCGTAGTGCCAATTACTGCGCCTAGATGTCTTTGGCCGTCCTTAGTTATTTTGACCTCACTTCCGCCAAAAACCTCCAATGCCTGTTCATAATGTTCTGGTTTCACGATGAGGAAGGACTTGCTGTAGTTTGGGTGGTACCCTATTTGTGGACCTCGCGATGTTACCAAGTCCCACCACTTTTTGATGTACTCCACTTTTCCTGCTCCTGTAAGGTCATCAGCATATGCCACTTGTTTGACACCAGTTGTTTCAAATTTCATTTCTTGTTGGAGCACTGATAGGCCAATTGCATACATTGCCATTGCAACGGGGTCCCCCTGTGTTGTTCCCTCGGTCGACTGTAGGATGGTATCACCTCGTAGAGCCTTGTTGTTTACTATGTAGAGGTCTGAAGGATTCCTATACGAATTTTCAACATACATCGCAAAGCTTGGACACTTGATCTTGATGATGTGCAGTGCAGCCTTGCGGTTAAGTATGTTGAATGCGTTTGAAGCATCCACCAGGAGAACGGCCTCACAATCACGCTGCTCAAATATCATTCTCATGGCGTGAATGGCCGCCTCCCTACCAGCCTGGTGGCCAGCACACACTTGTAGGTTCCCTGCTGCTGCTCTGATATCATCCTTTACCACCTCCATTATGCACTTTCCGATGATCCGCCTCAGCACTTCCCCCACCCCTATAGGTCTACATCCTGGTTTCTTTTCCAGAGGAATAAGGCGGCAGGCCATCAGGGCCTGGAGGTGATGGCAGCAAGAGGATGCAAGCTTTCTTGCAAGGGCGGCAATGGCAGTGCAGAGATCGCTTGCTACAGGGCCAAACTTGTTTGTGCTGAGGATGACTCTCCAACCGTTTGCATCCAGACCTGAAGGGCCGGCTCCTCCTCGAGCCTTCAGTGACTTTTTCCACACCATCTCTCCTGTTATTTTCTCGAACAGGACAGCATTTGGTGGGATATAGTCACCCTGGAACCTGATGCCTTCATCTTCGCTTGCAGGGGGATGTTTCTCTTTCAATAGTTTTAATGTCTCTTTGTTTATTGGCATCATCCCACCGGAGGATTCCTCTGTGAGAGATCTTACCGCGAGAGACACTTTTGCCACACGCATTTTGTTTCCAAATTTTCTTGCCACGTCATCGGTGTTTTGCTTTCCGTCACCCGTAATTTTTAGTCTCTCCTGCAGTGTTCTTGCTTCACATAGGAGATCATCAAGGGCCCCAGTTTGCCACATTGTCAATCTTCTCTTCATTGCTGCCACATTTTCTTTGTGCTTAGCCTTTGTGTATGTGTCCTCTGACAAAATAGATGTGGTATTATTGCCAGTATTTGAAGAGCTGGGGGGGCGAGGAAGCAGTCCTGAGTGTAATCAGTCATGAAGCGAGTCATCTCCCGAATCATTTCTTTGGTGGCCGCACACTTGGGTGGTTCAAACAAGTTAGCGGGCGACCACTTGACAATTTCTGAGTAGGTTTCTTTGACCCATATGTCTGCATTTTCCATCGACATGCCATTCCACTTAGGTGGCTGTCTCTCATTCTCCTCGTGGACACCTGCTACTAAGGGAGCAGCATTTGTTAGTACTGCATTTCCGGGTTGAGTAGACTCACTGCTATCATTTCGGATATCATCGGGTAGTGGGTCCCGGCGATATCCACTGTGGCCACCTGTGTCGGCTCCCTGCGACGTGGGTTCCGACACTGGTCTCGCTTCTTGCAATCCACACATGGTCGGTTGTTTCTCGCACAAACACAATTTGTGCAGTTTTGGTTCGGGTTAGCACAGACGCAGCAATGATTGTTACCAGGCATAGTGAACAGCACCTTGCGCGACAGTTACGTCCGCCTCCGAACATCTGATATAGTCCCAGGCACAAGATAATACTGGTTGTTATGAGGGAAGGGCGGAGAGGTGACAGGCTGGACTGTTGTGTTCAGGTAGTAGGGGCATACGTGCACGCGTGGGTGTGTAGGCTACCCCCCTAATAGCGACCATCCATACATCAGAATGATACACTATGGACAAGAGTTTGTCACACCAAGCACTAGTTTATATATCCTTGGCACAAATAACCACTATTTATATGGTCTCACTGGTGTAATATCAGTTATATATACTCACTTGGTTCGTCGAGACCCTACATTAAGTGTCCGTTACTATGGTGGGGGTGGGGGCGACCGCATGGGCAGCACTCTCGGCCCCATAGGGGCGAAAGTCTCGGGACCACCCCTGTCAAAGTAGGCCTAACGACACTGACCGCCGAGCCTCATTATCCCACCACGGACCCAGCACAGGTCACCACTCACTTGGTTAACGCCGGTGAACACACGGAATATTTACAATTTATGCCGTAAAGGATGAGAAGAAACCTTGGGTGGCAATGCTTAGGGTGACATCAGATATTCACGGACACATTGTCAAATTCCGGCTCCCACACAGCAAGTATGTCCCCACCAATTACACTTTAGATCAGGGAGGACGTTCCACGACACCCACGCCGTGCTGGCCGCCACTACTACTACTACTACTTTTTTTTTTTTTTTTTTTTTTTTTTTTTTTTTTTTTTCTAACGTGGCCTCCAGCCTCCCCCAATAGCCACACCTTCGCCACCATTTATTTACCTTAATATTAAATATCCTAATACATAAGAAGCTATCCTATCTGTGTTAAATTAGTTGAGCGGCAGATCTATGCGGCATTCAGTGACTGTAGCCTCATAGTCAATATCTGCAGCAGTTGCCAGAGTAGGGGCAGAAGCTCTCGTTCCCCTGAGGCAGAGCAAAGCCGACCGAAGGAGAGAGAAGGACAGTCGACATCTCATCCAGGCTGTGACATAACTTCTGGGCTGCTGCTTCTGTTCGGAGATCAGCTCCGCGAGTCTGGCGTAGAAACATCTTGCACTTGGGCCCATCCCACCAGAGGTTGTGAACACTAGAGGTGTGAAGCTGCCTTGATCAACATTTTGAATTCTCTCCCCATATGCCCTTCTCTTGTCGTTCTCGTTCCTCCTGTGTGCAGCATCGAGAGCTAGGTTACGGTGACAAGCGGCCATGGGATCAAAAATCCTGATGTCGAAGAAAGCTCGCTGTCCCCGCGTCCAGAATCCTCGAGCACTGACGTCCACACGGGCTTCGTTAGATGTGTTTGAAGTCCTGTGTTGGAGGATCTCGCCATCCAGTGGAAGGAG
The DNA here is from genome assembly GCA_958450375.1 of Homarus gammarus. Lineage (NCBI taxonomy): Eukaryota > Metazoa > Arthropoda > Malacostraca > Decapoda > Nephropidae > Homarus > Homarus gammarus. The sequence continues at coordinate 2,871,457 of CAUDMG010001281.1, forward strand.
GGTCGGTTCTAACATGACGTCCCGGCAGATTTCCTTCAACATATTTGCTGTGAGATCCCTTACCTCGTCATGCCTCATGCATATGAAGCCCCCCTTCTTGCAAACCACGGCGTGATCGCCATCATAGGAATAGCCACACACGCATTGGGAGGGCAAACCATCTACTGGCCAACCATACCTTAGAGCAATGGCATCTGTAAATTCTTGTTTGTTAAGGCTGAAACCATTTGCCCTTATCGGTAACGTAGTTAACCAGTTCGAGGCGCCCACCTCCTGCGCTATAGCTACTTTTTTTGTCAAATTTTCTGGAACCTGCAGCAATAGTTGCTGCAACATGTCATTTTGGCAGTGCTGCCGATCTGTTGTAATGGACCTACGGATCTTATTAACTTCGCTGGTGTCCACTTCCCCTGTTGCATTCTGGTCTATTATGTGGTCAGTGAGGGCTGCCGTGAGCTTAAGTGAATTTTGATGTTCAGAGTCAGCAATCTCCTCTGGATTAGTTAGTCCCATCCCTCCCAGTCTTGGTGGAAGTGCAAGAAGTGTTCTTTCTACTGGGGTTAAGTCGTGGTGTTTCACTAGTGTGGGAATGAACTTGACACTGATTGCTTCTTCCAAAGGGTGGAGGAGGGGTCGGATCTCAGGGATGGTACGCATCAGGTAGTTCCAACGATGCTTGACTCCATGTGTGAATGCTGCAAAGGCCGCATGTGGCTCTGTGTTAGCAATCTCCGATAGAGCTTGGATTTCGCTAACCCACTCATTCACCTTTCCTCCTACGTACTGGGTCTTGAAGTCCGTAGTGCCAATTACTGCGCCTAGATGTCTTTGGCCGTCCTTAGTTATTTTGACCTCACTTTCGCCGAAAACCTCCACAGCCCGATCATAATGGTCTGGCTTCACGATGAGGAAGGATTTGCTGGCGTTTGGGTGGTACCCTATTTGTGGACCTCGCGATGTTACCAGGTCCCACCACTTTTTGATGTCCTCCACTTTTCCTGCTCCTGTGAGGTCATCAGCATATGCCACTTGTTTGACCCTAGTTGTTTCATACTTTATTTCTTGTTGGAGCACTGATAGGCTTATTGCATACATTGCCATTGCAACGGGGTCCCCCTGTGTTGTTCCCTCGGTCGACTGTAGGATGGTATCACCTCGTAGAGCCTTGTTGTTTACTATGTAGAGGTCTGAAGGATTCCTATACGAATTTTCAACATACATCGCAAAGCTAGGACACTTGATCTTGATGTTGTGCAGCCTTGCGGTTAAGTATGTTGAATGCGTTTGAAGCATCCACCGGGAGAACGGCCTCACAATCACGCTGCTCAAATATCACTCTCATGGCGTGAATGGCCGCCTCCCCACCAGCCTGGTGGCCAGCACACACTTGTAGGTTCCCTGCTGCTGCCCTGACATCATCGTTTACCACCTCCATTATACACTTTCCGATGATCCGCCTCAGCACTTCCCCCACCCCTATAGGTCTACATCCTGGTTTCTTTTCCAGAGGAATAAGGCGGCAGGCCGTCAGAGCCTGGAGGTGATGGCAGCAAGAGGATGCAAGCTTTCTTGCAAGGGTGGCAATGGCAGTGCAGAGATCGCTTGCTACAGGGCCAAACTTGTTTGTGCTGAGGATGACTCTCCAACCGTTTGCATCCAGACCTGAAGGGCCGGCTCCTCCTCGAGTCTTCAGTGCCTTTTTCCACACCATCTCTCCTGTTATTTTCTCGAACAGGACAGCGTTTGGTGGGATATAGTCACCCTGGTACCTGATGCCTTCATCTTCACTTGCAGGAGGATGTTTCTCTTTCAATAGTTTTAATGTCGCACTGTTTATTGGCATCACTCCACCGGAGGATTCATGTGTGAGAGATCTTACCGCGAGAGACACTTTTCCCACACGCATTTTGTTTCCAAATTTTCTTGCCACGTCATCGGTGTTTTGCTTTCCGTCACCCGTAGATTTTAGTCTCTCCTGCAGTGTTCTTGCTTCACATAGGAGATCATCTAGGGCCCCAGTCCGCCACATTGTCGATCTTCTCTTCATTGCTGCCACATTTTCTTTGTGCTTAGCCTTTGTGTGTGTCCTCTGACAAAATAGATGTGGTATTATTGCCAGTATTTGAAGAGCTAGGGGGGCGAGGAAGCGGTCCTGAGTGTAATCAGTCATGAAGCAAGTCATCTCCCGAATCATTTCTTTGGTGGCCGCACACTTGGGTGGTTCAAACAAGTTGCTGGCGACCACTTGACAATTTCTGAGTAGGTTTCTCTTACCCATACGCTGCATTTTCCATCGACATGCCTTTCCACTGAGGCGGCTGTCTCTCATTCTCCTCCTGGACACCTACTACTCCTACTACTACTTTTTTTTTTTTTTTTTTTTTTTTTTTTTTTTTTTCTTAACGTGGCCTCCAGCCTCCCCCAATAGCCACACCTTCGCCACCATTTATTTACCTTACTACTACTACTACTACTACCACTACTACTATTACTGATAATAATAATGATAATAATAATAATAATAATAATTCATAGTAAATATATTTTGTAATCATAAATATAAATATAAAATAAAATAAAATAATAATAATAATAATAATAATTATAATAGTAACAATAATATGAAAAAAAAGATCAAAAGTGAGAAACAATATATGTATGTTATGTTGTCAATAGTACGAGAAACAATTGAGACCCTGCAACCTGGGACTTGGTCAAAATTTTTGTGATGCCATATGGCAGCAGGGGCTACCATTAGACAACACATGATGATTCCAATATCTTCCCAGGCGGTAGTACCTCCCTGTTTGGTAGCGGCCTACTACCTACTAACATATATCATTGTAACACACTTTACATATTTTTTTATTTACGAGCTTAAGAGGCTTATAAATAATATTTTTGCTATATCTACGACGTACATTTGATAATGCAACAATTCATTTATTTACTTAAGTAATTAAAAAAAAATGAAGATTTCTTGAAGTTACTTACGTTCCACAAGAAAATAATATAAGTTCTGTAGTAACCTTTTTTATGTGGTCAAACTTCTGTCTTTACAAGTGGTAAATTTACAATAAATAATTTAAAAAATCTCCGTGATTTGATAAAGAAATCCTACATACACACTCTTCTACACATGACCATATGGGCGTGAGAAAAGGTGTGGTAAACTGAAATTGTTTATAAGGCCATAGATGAATACAAATACAAATTATAAAAGTGCTGTCGAAAAGACAACTGGGTCATCGACCCACAACGATGCCTGGGGGAGGGGGGGGGGGGGCGAAAAAATTAGAGGAGAAGAAGACTGTTAATCTACACCACAAAGATGCCGGGAAGCCAGCTTTTTGGAGTAAGGCAGATTGTATGAGGATGGAAAAACAGAAGAAGTAAGAGCATTCCACAGTTTGACTGTGTGAGGAAGGAAGGAAGGATGTACTATCTTGCACCAAAGTCGTATCCACTACCCAGCCACAGTGAGGATTCGAATAGCCTTGAGTCTGAAGTTTCGAAACAGCTGGGGGAAATGCTATGGTTGGCATACAGATTATCGCCCACTGTAGTGTGTGTGTGGGGGGGGGGGGGGGAATAGAGGAGGTGGGGGCTGGATGAGAGGCAGGTTTATTTATTATTTATACCACCATAATTTCAAGCTGCCTTTTTAACTACGTTTTGTCTTACAGTTGTTCCTTTATGGTTACGAATTCATGGAACAGGTGGAGTGCCCTGGGTGCTTATTGCCGCTCAGGTCACAATGATACTTTAAGGAATGGAATATATTAAGGATAAAAGTAAAATATGCAAGGATCAGGGTGAAGGGCCTTGGTCAGCTAGTTTTAATCAGCGACCACGTCACAATTTTGATGTAATAGGCCCCTGTCTCATCAACAGAACATATTATATAAATGGGTCAATACATCTGATATTATATTCAGATTCACCCCCTGTAACTTTCCACTGTCTATGAGTAGGACATGAGTTGGACACGTGAGCGGGCAAATCTCCCAAGAGGGCGAGACCCATAGCTCAGCATTTCTGTAAACCCGCACTGCGAGGTCCTCACAGTCAGTCGCTCACCTCAACTTATATCGTAAGGACGTGACCTAACGTTTATAATACATAAACACCGTCCCCTTCTCATTCACTCCTAGACAGTGAGACTTACGGTTGATCTACACTCAGGAATTATATATACAACCTTTTATAATAAAACAAAGGAACTACCGTTTGGGTTTCGTTACTTAAAACCCAAATATAAATATATGTGAACGGACTGGTTAATTGCACAAGCAGCCGATTCATATAGGTGGCAGCGGTATGTACGGATTCTTCAAACTGGTAGTCGTATCATCAGTCTGTGTTTTGTGAAAAACAGGAAACACACAGCAGTGACGCGTTACATAATCCAAGTGTTTTAAAACTATATCCCGTCTTGAGACGATATTTAGTGAGTGCTCCTTATCTCTGTCACATAGAAATACGTGCAGAATTCGTAATATACATATATTACAGCCTGTTGGTAAATATCGAGATTGAGCCAGTTGAAATAGACCCCACTCAGCATTCTCTAGTTACAGTGTTGCAGTGTTGAAGAAAGGTTTCATAACCTGGACTAACAATTGGTATTTCACTAGCAGCTGAACAGTTTTGTTGTGTCGTCAGCGTTAATTACGAAGTTCCGGTGTCATCATACAAGATCTCCATACATACGTAGACTGTGAAGACTTGACACACTGCAGTTTCGCTAGCGACCCAGCAACGACCAAAGTGATAACCAATCATCACCAGTTTCTGATCTCCTGTGGAGAAACTCCCCTAGTAGCAGTGGACTCGTCTCTCACCAAGGCAGAAGCGTCTCATCGTTGCCAAGGAAACCCGGAGCAAGGCTCGCATCACTAGGAAGAGGCCCTGCCCACACTCCTTCCACTCGACTCAGAACTCTTGAAGGATCACATCTTCTATACAGACGTAATACCCTGTATAAATAGGTATTTAAATTACATAATTCTACACACATGAACACGTTCAAGAGATATCTTCACACAGATAGGTTCGTCGGATAGGATTATTTCAATGATAAAGTGTCGAATGTAAGATTAATGTATTGAAATCCTATAATTTACAGTAGTTTGTAAGTGTCTGTCTTCTTATTGATAGTTTAATAATTAACTACAATTCATATTCATTTGTCTTGTAAATGAGAGGCAAGTGATCTGTTTACTGTTAAGTATTCATTGACCCAAAGGGGACTAATAGATAATTTCTAAGTTCCCATGTCTAATGTAGATGAAATTGAACGCCTAGCCCAACTGTATGCTTATAACCAACTCGTCGATGATCAAGCCCAGACTGACATAGATTTGGAGTCGGGAACACAGTTAAATGAGTCGGTAGGAAGTAGTGAGAAAGTTATAGACGAATCATTTGACGACTTAAACCGTCGTACCCTACGATCTGGTAATCACTATAGTACCTTACCTAAGTATACAAAAACAGTTACCCCTGTTACAGGTGATAGTGTGTCTGTTGCTAAATTGGTAACAACCTTATTAACCCAGCCTTCTGTTTAGAGTAAGAATACTAACTTGCTTAATACTAACACTAAAATGGCGTCCTCTAACCCTCACACCAGTACTACTACCACACCTAAATCTGATAATGTTATTAATATCATGCAGCGCGGCGACTATGTTCGAAATTTCATGGGACAAGATGATCATAGGGTCGCACATTTTATTCGTGCATGTGAAGATAGCATGCGCACGAGTCACATAACGACTGATGAAGAAAAAAAATCATATGTACGTTCCCATATAATGTAGGGTTCCTATGCTGGCAGTCGTTTGAATGCGTTTGGTTTGCAAAGCCCTGACTATGAAAAGTTTAAGCGAACGTCAATTGGGATTTTTGGGGGTAGGTCACAGCTGGGCCAGCTGCAATGATATTCAGATGGTTGGATCGCTGTACTCCAGATATACGTAATGAAACGCCTGTCGACGCTGTTGACATTGCAGGCGAGGTGCGCCAGGATATGCAAGCGACCTTCCGGTCCTCAGACTGGTACAACGCGAATGGTGATATGCCACCTGACAATGTGGAAACATTGATAAAACTAATAAGTTTTCTCCTTTCCGTCCATCGTCCCTTATATAGCCAGGCACAGGAAGTACAGTATGAACCACCCCTAGATATGGTGGAATACTTAAACAAGCTCTGTCCTCAGGCTACGGGCCCCTTACTGGCGCAGCCCTCAGTGACGTCACCACAACCTCAGCTGCCTCAGATGGCGCAGATACCTCACTCCCAGACTCCTTATCCGACACAGTTAGCTCCGATTGCTCCTCCCCGCCTGACATATAAACAGAAAACATCGTTACGATGCGCACAATTTAATAAACGTGGCCACGTAATGGAAGATTGTTTTCAGCTCCGAGGTAATAGTGCAAATTTTAAGGCCACACCCGGTGCAAAGCCATTCTCAAGGTCAAATAGTGAGGGATTCAAACCAGCACCTCCTCTGACCCAGAAAGCGCGCAAATGGTGCCCTCTTCACAAATCGACATCTCATAGTTCACATGAGTGAGATGTATTAATAAAGGCTCGGGGAGTGGACCTTAGTGAAACGGAGGTGTCGTATAGACGCAAGCAGAAACGTCCCCAGGACAAGTCATCGGGGGAAGACCAGCGCACACCACAACAAGGAAAGGGATAGACCCCACCCTTCCTCACAGCACTTCTATAGCGGCCTCGTTAGTAGAGGCGCTTAGCAAAGTGGAAGTGTTGTCAGTGCCGGTGAGAGTGGATAATACCAGGTGCTTGCGCTAATGTATTGGCCTTGACATCATATCATGAGTTACAACGTAAATTCCCTCACCGCAACTTCAAATGGAGGCCTAGTAACGCTGAGCTCGAAGGAGTTTCAGGTACTCAGCTGAGCATCAAAGGAATGGTGACGTTACCACTCAGATTCTCAAGACGTGGTTCTCCCTTCTACGCTGACTTCTGTATAGTCTAGCAGTTTAATTTGCCAGCCGACGGGTTACTTGGTCTACCAACTCTTCGAAAGAACATGATAGATGTTCATCCACGTAATAATAGTGTTACGTTTAAAGGTGTTTCCTACACAGCAATGAGTCATTCTGAACCTATGCTCACTGCTAGGACGAAAGTGTTGTCTACCAATCCTATTAAGAGGAAGGCGAATCATGCGTCAGAGATACCTCGTGACCTCAACCACGCACTTTCCCAGCGTGATTACAGCAGCAAGAGTTGGACGATCGTACCAGCAGTGTTAAAGAGTACTCTCCATTACCAAAATGAGGAAAACACCAAAGCAACTGTTGAACTACCCAACGTGTACACGGGCACAGATGTTGTGTGTCTCCCGGAAACATGCAAGGTAAAAGGGCTGTCATGTGAATCTACCCTGAGCACTATACGCCCTGGTGGTTTGACCGACGTACTAATTCTAAATCGAACAGGCGTTCAAAGAATTTTAAAGAAAGGATGTTATTTGTGTGATTTTCTAGTATATCACAACAATGTCGAAGTGCAACCTACTAAATTCCCAATTCGAGGTGTTGTTGCGAAATGCCAACAGACTCGACTGGCCAGGATAGATCAAATAGCGCCACATGTTAAGGTGATCGATCATCCACAGGGCAAGACACGCCTTTTAGAGCTGCTTGCCGACTATAGACATATAGTAGCCTTGCCAGGGGAAACGCTAGGTCAGACAGATTTAACATCCCATCGTATAGCGTTAAAGGAGGGAACCAACCCAATTTACGTACCAGCTTATAGACTACCTCATAGCCAACGTGCTGTAGTGCAAGATATGGTACAGGGTATGTTAGATGAGAATGCTATTAGACACTCAAAATCCCCCTTTAATAGCCCATTATTCCTCGTCCCGAAAAAGGATGGTGGATGGGGCCCTGTCATAGATTTCAGGCGCGTAAATGATCAAACGATCCCTGATAGGTACCCTATGCCTATCTTGAGCGACATATTGCAATCCTTAGGCAAGGATAATGCGGTATTTAGCAACTTAGATTTGCTTAGTGGGTATGGGCAAATACCACTCGATGAGAAATCACGGGAAATCACGGCATTTAGCACGCCTCTAGGCCCCTTTGAGTTTCTACGAATGCCATTTGGTCTCAGAAACGCCCCACTAACATTTCAAAGAATGATCAACACCCTGTTTGCCGGACTAATTGGTAACACAGTCTGCGCTTATTTGGATGATCTAATAGTAGTCAGGAAGGACGTCGATTCCCATCTGATTAAACTGCGCGAAGTTTTGGCCAAACTTTCCACAGCAGGCCTCAAAATAAAACTCTCGAAGTGCGAGTTTTTAAAATCCAGAATCCATTTCCTTGGTCATGTAGTTGACGGTGAGGGCATACACACAGTTAATGATAAAGTCAAAGCTGTATCTCAGTTCCCGCGTCCTACCTCAAATGATCATGTGCGTAGCTTTCTCGGTTTATCTGGTTATTATCGTTCCTTTATCAAGAACTATACAACATTAGCATCGCCCCTAACGAGGTTGCTCAAAAAAGATGCAATGTTTATATGGGATGCTGAACACGAGGAAAGTTTTACGGCATTGAAGACAGCGCTAACCAATGCCCCGGTTCTAGCATTCCCAGACTACACTCAACCTTTCACTCTCTGTACTGACGCTTCCGGAATTGGAGTCGGAGCAGTGCTCATGCAAGAGGACACGCGTGGGAAGTTTAGAGTGATAGCATTTGCAAGTCGCAAACTAATCGATGCTGAAACACGTTATTCGGTGACGCATTTAGAAACGTTTGCCGTTGTGTGGGCACTTAAGAAGTTCAAAGACATTATCTTTGGCTACAAGATAACTGTTTTTACTGATCATGCGGCAGTCACCGAACTGTTCCATGGCAGAAACTTATCAGGCAGATTAGCACGCTGGTATCTGACAATTCAAGAGTTTGACCCCGAATTTAGGTATTTACCTGGGAGGGCGAATGTTGTCGCCGACGCTCTGTCAAGAAATATAACACTCCTTCGCAACTGGAAGATGAGCAACGACGCGACCCATATTGGTCAGCTGTTATTTTTGCTCTCGAATCGGGTGAGGATGTTAAACTCCCCAAGTTATTTCTTCCCTTAAGTCAGTTTGAATTACGACATAACATACTCAATCGGACGAGAAAATCTCCTGAGGGAAATGTGTCTCAAATAGTCGTACCTGACACGTTGCGCAAAGCAGTAATGACATTGTTCCACGATGTCCCACAGGCAGGTCACCAAGGTCGTGATAAATGCTTAGCGGATTTACGAAAGAAGTATTTCTGGAACCCTATGAAGAAAGACATAGAATTACACATAGCTAATTGTTTGGCGTGTGCTCAACATAAAGGTTCAACAGGATCACCGGCCCCGATTCTACAATAACCTACACCAGACCGTCCGTTTGACACAGTCGCTATTGACTTGTTACAACTCCCAATGAGTCATCAGGGATCAGGCTACGTCTTAGTATGTGTGGATCATTTTTCAAGGTTCGTGGTCTTGGTCCCACTAAAAAGCAAAACGGCCGAAGCAGTAACCTATGCAAGTATGTAACACATCCCTTTGCTTGCTGTCTACCAGTACAGAAATCTCTGGAATCAACATTTGCAACAGAAGCGCTAGCCAGTTCCACATCGTCTGCTCCTCACTTCGACATGTTACCAGATATCTCAGCTGATGCTTTCATTGGATGCTGTTTGCCAGTGTAGAAGTCTCTAAAATTTCTGGTGCGACCAGAGCTGCACTAGTCAGTACCTCCCGCTGCCTCTCTGATGCTATGTGTTTCCAGAAACATCAGCTGACAAATCTACAGAAGCCAATCACCGGCGAGTATCGGCAGTCCCGCCTCCTCAACTTTAATCTCCGCCCAATACGAGGTTTTATGAAGCAATGCACAGCTCAGGAGCATCAGACTTCTACAGCTTTTCTGGGTTCCACATCTTCCTTCCCTCTCTCTAACGTGCCTACCTGTGGTGGTCTCAAGTGCATCCTAGAGTCTCATCACCAACAGTTAACTTATGGTTTAAATCCACTTACATATCCTCTTTGACCTAGGTACATGTCAGCGTTAGATACAGGCTTAGTGAAACAATTGTGTGTCCTACCTCGTTTACTTCCTCAGTGATTATTCTTACTAGGACGCGACAATCTTCCTGGCCAGTGATCATAGTGGCGCATGCATTACTTTCATTACCGGTCATCAAAGTGTTCTTAATAATTTTGTCTCATATACAGAAATATCTTTAACTGTTTGTGTAACTTCTTATTGGTGTGTTTATTCGATTTTTGTAAATATTAAAATTAGGTATAGCTTTTAAGAAAAGTACTATATGATTGATTAACCCTATCATAAGTGTGTAAATCCCGGCCTAATAATACTATGACATTCCTTTATTTCACAAATTCACCTGGATCACAAATTTATTAATGTTGTTCACGAGTGTAATTTATGGTTAACGTTCTTGTGTAATTTTTTGTGTTTTAGTAAGTTTAGAATTCTGTATTTCATTTCAAGTATTAATTAATTATTTAACCATAGATTTTAACCCGTGACAACTAGAGTACTGATAGAATAAATATGCAAACAATGATATTTGATGATACAAATATGTCGTGTAAATCATATATGGTAAAGGGGCAAAATGGATGATATTAAAGCCATGCGGCTGGCCAGACTATAGACGGTTTCAGAATCAGGTGCACTGTCATTGTGAGTTGGATGGATATAATGAAGTTAAGCTAAATTTCAAAAGTTAATGGTAAGCTCTCCTCAAGTTGACCTGATATTAGACTTATCTGTACTCTAATCGACTAATACCAGGACAGTTCTGAGCAAATATGTAAAGACCAGTCCAGCTACGACTGCTAATACTTTGCTTTTACTCAGAATTTAGTATGATGATCAACCAGGTATGATACAATGATATGAGTTATTAAGGATGCCATCTTCTTTGGTGAGTTTTGAGGTGACTGGAGAGACCGATACAGGACCTACAGGTGTAATGGTCATGATAAGAGCTAACCTGAAAACCTTAAGGATTCATATTACGCTCAAACGTCCACAAAACCTTTCGAGTCCCCCAGTGGAAACGTCCCCCGTTTTCTCTGTTTCCCCCGTCTTGGTCTATGGGAGTAGACGCTGTATGTTGGGACCTGTTGCCATCTAACCCTTTGTAATCAATTTGATTTTGCTTTTGATAGCTGAGTCAGAGCATTGTTAGTGAAGATAATAGTAGAGAATGAAAATGAGTTCATAGTCTCAATTTCAACGTCAGAGTGTACCGTAAATTAATTCATCGGAATAGAAGTAGGTGGACTCCCTGGTCTGTTTTGAGTGAGGGCCCCTCGGGCATTTCTACCGTTAGTGAGTGCCCGTCCCTTCATCCATACAGGTATGCCATTCCACTCTGTGTTGTAATTCGCCCTTCTTTAAGTGATTTGACCCAACTAATAGTTGATTGTGCAAGTGTTACAGTAACGTAGTTGATATGCTCTGAGTGAAGTCATATTTACGTCTTTAACGTCCCCTGAAACGTAATGTTGTTGTCACAGTTAGTGAGTGCCCGTCCCTTCATCCATACAGGTCCCCTGACGCTGTGCCCCGTTTGTCTCCTGATCCCATTGTGATTCTTGAATCGCTCTACCATCCAACAACGGCCTCGGATGTATTAGATGTCCAGCCGGGATCATATATGAGAAGATGGCACCGATGCGGCCGGATTAATGTGCCCCAAGGCTTCGTTGGGCCAGACCCCAGACCCGCCATGTGTCTGGCTACCCCACAATAACAACAGCCCCAGTGCTCTACCCTGGGTTACTCCTTGGAAGTATATGTCCACAGAGAGTGTTGTAACATGTATGTTAGGGATAATTAGTTGGAAATAATTATCCCATGTTGGGTAGTGGACCCCTGCATATACTAGTGTCATTGTTTACGTATATGTTGAATAATCTACAATGAGTGCCATGTAATGTACCACCAGTAATGTTGTGAGTAAGAGTAGAGAAGAAGGTACTGAGTTTGCACTAAGCCCAGGAGGTGAACCTGGTAATCATATGATTAATACAAAATCTTTTCCCATTGATTGCGTATTAATAAACTTGTTTTAGAGTAATTAAGGTGTATTCATTTCTCCCACAGTATTTTACCTTTATTTCCATCCAAGTGACCTGATACCAAAATTACCATACTCACGTGTCTAGACCCTCGACCATGCTCCCCAAAGAATGCCCAGGCTACCAAAAGAATGCCCAGGCTACCAAAGGAATGACCATGCTACCCTAGAATAGGTGACAGAACTGAGTAGGAGTAAGAACTAAGAGAAGTAAGTAAGATGAGGGTGGTGTAGAAACAGAGAGGGATACAGGCCCCCTCACACAGGGACATCCACAGATGTTACACATGTGGAGGGCTACATTTAGCGTCTTTCCGGCGCTGGTGCTTGTATGCTTCAGTATGCAGTCGGGCTAACTCGAAAGCATTGACACTTTCTTGTGTGGTGCTCCTCCACGCATGACGGTGTGGAGTGATCGTCTTCCAGGTGAGGGGGTCAATTCAGCACTTTTTTTCAGGTTTATCTTAAGACTATCCTTATACCTTTTCCGGTGCCCGCCAACGTTTCGTTTATCATTCCTGAGGTGAGTGTAAAGTAACTGCTTTGGCAGTCTACTGTCGTCCATGCGGGTAACATGGCCAATCCTACGTAGTTGCTCATGGCTAATGGTAGACTCGATGCTCCGACAGTTGGTGTTTGCGAGAATAGTGGTATTTGCTCTATCATCTTCCCAGGGAACTCAGAGGATGGAACGTAGACCACATTGGTGAAAACATTCAAGTGCCTTGTGGTGCCCCCTGTATGTGGCCGATGTCTTGCTGCCAAACAGCAGGGTGGGGTGGACCACTGCTCGATATACCTGCAGCTTGGCAAATAATTTCAGCTCCCCAGAGCTGAGTACACGGGTATGCAGTCTGCCAAAGGCTTTAGATGTAATATCGTGCACCAAAGTCGTGTCCACTACCCAACCACACTGAGGATTCGAATAGCCTTGAGTCTGAAGTTTCGAAACAGCTGGGGGAAATGCTATGGTCGGCCAACAGATGTCACTCATTGTAGTGTGTGGGGGAGGGGGGGGGAATAGAGGAGGTGGGGGTTAGTCTAGTAACAGGCTGTGTATAGGTGGAGCATAACATGGTGAATTCGGCAATCACTGATAACAATAAGAATGTCATGAAGATAGTTAATATTATTAAGCATGGTGAGAGATGTGTAACGGGTAAATAAAAGCACTACAACTACCATATCTCTGCCGTTCATGGCTACGACGGTGAGACTGATGGGCACACCAGTAATTAATTCTCCGTGACTACCAGTAATGGTAGTCACGGAGAATACACAAGTTGTTACCAAGGTTGGGGCCACCCACACTAGGGGAAGGAGATGATGTCGAACACTGAAACATGCCGAGGTCTCATTCCTAACATCGTAGTCACCAACAGGTAAGTCACATTAATTTGTCAGCATAGCCCATGTCGTCCTTATACTAATGCAGGGTGTCCCATGAGTGACAGCAGATATTTGTAGAAGTGAAAGAATATGTGATATTGAGCCACCAGGTCTCTATTTCCATCCATTTCCCTCTCTATAATAAAAAGTGTAACCCAACTCAGAAAAAATTATGAATGGGCCCTCCAAACAAATTAAAGATGAGGTGCACCCCACCCAAATAGGGATGGACCCTCCATTTTCCTTCGCCTTCTTTTCTCCACATCCTTTCCGCCCTCCCATCGCCCCAGTCACCCCAACCTACCACCCAATACCATGCAGTGGGCAGAAGGCCACACACTTTCTCTCCTCCTAAAAGTCTGTTCCGTTTAACCCACATTCTTTCACTACTAAACCTTCTTCCCCCTTTCCTATATTTCGCTATCGCTATCTGTATCTCCCGCCTCGACTCCGCCATTTGTAATGGTTGCCTTGCTTAATTTGTAAAATCCACCTCACGGCTAAACGTAAACCGAAAAATCCATATATGTATAGAAGTTTTATACTCAGAATCACATATTCTTTCACCTCTACAAATGTCTGATGTAATTAGTGGGACACCCTATTATAATTATATGACAGTTGTTATATGAGCTCCTTAGTTAACTTCACCATAAAAATATGGTGTTTGATGTGCTATGCCGCACGCTACCTTACTCGGTTATGTTACACCCCCAGTTGCAACCTGGGAGTTTGGGCTGGGTAATATAGTATTTTGAGCAGAAATGGAATTCAGAACGACTCAATGAACATGAAGAAAAACGTTTTTATATAACGAACCCTAACTTAATGTAACCTATTACAGTTATATGTAATCTGGGACGAACATTTCATAGCTGAAAATTGTTAAAGAAATATGTAAAGCAGTGGAAACCATATATTTTGATTATCGGCGAGGCTAACTACCTATAACAATTAATATTTGACGATTGGCAAAAGTCCTGGGAAAATGAACCAACAAGTCATAAGCTAAAAATGATCAAATCATCAGTTTATCCTTGATCATCATCAAAACAATCATCTCGACATCACGAAACTATTCTGAATAGTCTAAGAATTGAGCATACGCGATTGAAGCATGGCCAACTCATGTCTTCCCCTAATGGAGCCCCACCTATATGCTCCAACTGCCGAACACAAATAACAGTCAAACATATTTTCATTGAATGCCCTATTTATAATCGGTATCGAACAATATGCTTCACTAACCCTACAATGTAAGATATTTCAGCAGAGACCCCAAGATTTTCCCTAAGTTCAGTTTTGACCTTTTTGAAATACTGTAATCTCCTAGGAGAGACTCAAATGGGTGTCAGTGGTTTGGTTAAACTAAATCTTGATGATGATGATGATTATCGGCGAATGTTCACTCTACAGTCGCAGGGGTGGTGGTGGAGGTTTGGGGAGGGGGGGTGGGGAGGATTCACTTGCAGTTCACTATGAATACATGAAATAGGAAGGGTTTCTAGGGCAGTTGATCCAAAAAGATTTACCAAAACATTATGTCAGAGTAATGATACTTAACCTAGGTGTTACTAATACCATTAATTTACTCTAGTACATAAAAGCCTGCATCAGTTACCACAACATAATATTACTCTGTCATTTCAGATATGCCTGCAGGACGAGCAAATTCGTCGACAGTGATTACTGAGCGAGGGCAAATCATCCTGATGTGGAGAGCCGGGGCAACTGTGCCGAACAATGCTGTCGAAGTGGGGAGGAGCACCAAGATGATTAGGAGGTGGATCCGCCTGTGGGAGGAAGAGGGCTCAGTGGAGACGAAACCTCGAAGCGGAAGGCCTTGAGTAACGTCGGCAAGGATGAACGCCATGATCGTGGCAGCTGCAACGGCATATCCAATGCCAACATCAGTGGAGCATACAAGAAATCTGGGCCCCAACTGCCATCACATGACGACGAGACGCCGACTTCATGAAGCCGGGATCGACTGCCATATTCCAGCTCACAAAGGGTGGCTAACACCTACTCACAAGGAGTGTCGACTCGGCTTTGCATTGGAACACCTTCCACATTGAGAAGAATACTGGAGAACCATTATATTTACCGATGAAACGGTGTTCAGGTCAGTGGGAGCCGAAGCAAGGCAGTGCTGGCGGCCCCCCAACACACGCTACCATGAGAAACACATTAAACATTGCGCAGTGAGTCGTAGGGTGTCATTGTCATTCTGGGGGTGGATGTGGACACATGGGCCAGGTGAACTGGTCATGGTCAATGTCCGTTTCACTGGTGAGCAGTATGTAGACATTCTGGAGCAAGTGCTAATTCCTACAGTCCGGGCTATGGCAGTTCCAGCCCCCCACACTATCAGGCTGGTTCATGACAACAGTCCCATTCATACCAGCAACATAGTGAAGGACTACCTCCAGGATCAACTTGAAATTGAGGTCATCGACTGGCCAACACTAGGATGTGATATTAATCAGATTGAACATATTTGGGCCATGATGAAACGTGATTGGGATATTGGGGAGCAGCGAACCTGTGCAGCAATAGAGGCCAAAGCTTACGACATGTGGGAGAGTATGTGTCGACGACCAGGGGTGTGCCTGAAGCTGGTCGACTCCATCCCTAATCGCCCTGTTGCAATGTGTGGCTGGACCAAATACTAAGATGTGTGTATTGGTGTATTGTTTGGATTTTAGTATTGTTTGTGAATACAATTTATATATATTTACTCACCTACAGTGTTATCTTAAATCCATCTCCTTAATGATGTCTTAAACTTTCTCATGGAAATTCATAACAAAGTAACTTAACAGTCACAAATTATGAATTGTGAGGTAGACAATGATCTGTATGACACGTCGTGGAATGTGTTGTCTTATAACACAATATAAATATATAGTTACAATTGCTACCAACATTGAAATGCTCATGTTGTTCAGCACACAATATTAACGGTAACTGAGCACACTCCAAAATATATGAAGCTTGCATATTGTGGTGGGGTGTTTAAACACTGGAACATGGAAGAACTGGAACTAGATTAAGTCTGAATACTATTTTATAATGCTGATAACTTTTTCACTCCACTCTTTTTAACATAATTATATAATTATATAATATTGCACATTATCACAAATATTTATTAAGCAAAGGATGGGTGGAATATAAATAAATATTACCATAATCTCTTTGTCGGAATAACAACAAAATTGTGACGTGGTCGCTGAGTATAACTAGCTGACCAAGGCCCTTCACCCTGATCCTTGCATATTTTACTTTTATCCTTAATATATTCCATTCTTTAAAGTATCATTGTGACCTGAGCGGCAATACGCACCCAGGGCACTGCACCTGTTCTATGAATTCGTAACCATAAAGGAACAACTGTAAGACAAAACGTAGTTAAAAAGGTAGCTTGAAATTATGGTGGTATAAATAATAAATAAACCTGTCTCTAATCCAGCCCCCACCTCCTCTATTCCCCCCCCCCCCCCTACACACACACTACAGTGGGCGACATGTGTTGGCCGACCATAGCATTTCCCCCAGCTGTTTCGAAACTTCAGACTCAAGGCTATTCGAAACCTCACTGTGGCTGGTGGTTAGTGGACACTACTTTTGTGCACGATAGTACATCTAATCCGATGTTGAATCTCTTCATCGATATGCGCAGTGGTGGACGAGTGGTGGATAAGATTAGAGAAGATAGTGCCATTAACCTAGATGGAAGGTGGAGGTGTGGCTGAAACAGAAGGAGGCTGAAAGGGAATCTGAATTTTACGGACATTCACTTCAAGACCGAAGTGTACATAGACAACTGTGTGGGTGTTCAGGATCTCCTGTAGAACTCGTTCAGTATGAGCGATGAGTGCAAAGTATTCCGCATATTGAAGTTCAGTGATGGAACAGCGGACACTTTTGCTCTTGCCTGGAGTCGTCTTACGTTGAAAAGTGTCATCATCCGGTACTGGATGCCCAACCCGCCGGCTAAATTGGCACTGGCACAATTAAGAAAGATAGCCAAGAAAATGGAAAAACGGAGTTGGTGAAAGTACACATCCTTGATTTGCTCCCGTTTGGATGGAGGAAGAACTCAGACTGGGTGTCATTGTGCAGGACGCTGCTGTTCATATCATCGTGAAGCTGCCACAAAAATGTGATGAATTTTGGTGGGCAACCAAATATGACTGAGATTCCGCCAGAGAGCTTCCCTGTTGACCGAGTCGAAGGCCTTAGCAAAGACGATAAAATCCATGTACATTGTACAATGCTGTTCTCTGCTCTTTTCCTCTATCTGGAGGGCAGCAAATATCGTGTTTTTGGTGTCACGTGATGGTCTAAAGCCACATTGAGATTCTGGAAGGAAGTTTACTGCTTCTGGAAGAAGTCTGTTTAAGAGGACTTGGGCGATAATCTTGCCAGCTACGGATAGCAGCAAGATCCCACGTTAGTTGCCACAGTCTGACTGCTCTCCCTTCTTCTTATAAATGTTGACGATGGAGGCATCTTTAAGAGCCTGGGGGATTTCCTTCTCCCATATACTCTCCAGCAGAGGGTGGAAACTGGTGGTAACCAGAAGTCCTCCTGCTTTATATACCTCATCTGGGATTTCATTAGGACCTGCAACTTTGTTGTTTTTCATCTGTTTGATAGCAGCAGCTACTTCATCCAGGGATGGAGGAGCTGAGAGACCTGCTGGGTATTCAGAACATCCATATCGGTGTTTCCGTTGAGCAGCGAATGGTAGTGCTCTTTCCAGCACTGACAGATGCCTTCTTCGTCTTTATTTAGGAAATTACCGCTGGATGAGTGGAGATGGGGTGTACCATGAGTAATTGGGCCATAAAATACTTTGGTGGAATCGAAAAATTCATACATCTTGTGTTGATATGCAAAATTTTGCATTTTACATGCTTTATTATTCAACCATTCGTTCTTTAGATTGCGAAGTTCATGCTGGGCTGCCGGTTTCTTCATGTGGATGGTATCAACTATGGTCCAAGACTGAGGGTTGTTCTGCCAGTCACTTAAAGCAGCACGTTTACTATCGACACATACATTGATTTCTGGGTATGGCCCAGGGTGTTTATGTAGGTTTTTGTCATGACAGTTTCGAGGATACGCTATTCGTCACTCAAATTTAGATTTTTTTTTGCCGTGTTATTTAGCAGCCAATCCTCGAGCTGCTCTCTGAAAGCATGTGCTACTGCTGGATCTTTAAGATGCTTACTGTTAAAGCTTCTTCAGGAGGCTTGTTGCCTTCACTGTTTAGGGGAACGTAAAGGGAGAGTTTGGCACTGACAAGCCAATAATCTGTGTCACAGAGGACTGAGCTATGCATGATTTGGGTGATGAGGATATCTCGGCGATCTCTTTCTCTGACATTGATGTAGTCAATGAGATGCCAGTGTTTGGATCATGGGTATTGACAAGAACTCTTGAACTTGTCAGCTTGCCTAAACAAGGTTTTGGTGATAGTGAGGTTATGTTCAGCACACTAGTTGAGGAGGAGTAGGCCGTTGGTATTACACTTGCTTCCTCCTTTTCTCCCAATGGTTTTCTGCCATATTTCAGCATCTCTGCCAACTCTGACATTGAAATCACCTAGGAGAACAACTTTATCTTCTCTGGGGATAAAGGTTAGCACTCTGTCAAGACTGGCATAAAAGGCTTCCTTGATGTCATCCTCTGCATGTCATGAGTGATTCAGTGGGACTGGGAGTGTCATGAGGCGATTGCTGATCCCAACAGGCATTCAGTTAGCATATGCAGAATAGATTGGTGAATGGGAAAGCCAAATTAATAAATGCGGTTTCTCTCCGCATTTATAGGTGTAGTTGGACCCCCGGAGTCAAGCCTCATCTGGGAGCCAGGACTCAATAATGGCTGCTATGTCGATGTTATACCAAGACAGCTCTTTTGCCACAAGGGGCGGTTCTTCTTTCAGGACGCTCATTTATGCCAGTATCCGGAAGGGTCCCGACTTTCCATGCACTGACCATAAGAAGTTGTATGGTTTATTTTTGTTTTGATCTGTGATTATGATTATGTTTTCGACCACATTAGAATGACCTATCTATGTTTGGGGCACATTTTCTAGTCCACTCTCCATGTGGGATGAGCAGAATGGCTCCTGGAAAGGGCTGCTAGGGCCCACAACCAGGAACGGATTGTACTACTGCCAAGATCCCAGTGCATATACGAACATCTTATCTTTGCTGCCCATGTGCAGAGTCGTGATTAGAGGCTCCCGACAGTCATCTGTGCCTCTCTCCATTGCCCCTTGCTTGTCACCATAGGACTGTTAGGGGTAAAAGGCGTTTGATGATGATGAAAAGTATCATGACCTGGATGATAGCTGCGCATGAGTTAATATATGTCATGAGGCAGGAGCAGGCTGCAATCACATGTCTTGGCTCTCTTGTTTCCTGAAACAGTGGTGCAGGTAGCTGCAATGACTGGAGAGAGGGAGATTTGCAATGGATTGCCGATAGCTCAGTTTTTTGGGTTTCGCACTTAGTTGCCTGTCCATCTTGCATTGCCTTCATCTGCCAGTCTAGTCATTGGGTTCCCATGTTAGTCACCTCTTCCGCCTATTCCGCCTGATTCTGGGCTCCTCCACAGATTTTTCATTCAGGGTTTACTCCCATAGCCTTATACCTACCAAGTTTTATCTGCAAGACAGTGGGGTAGTAGTTGGTAGGCACCAGGGCGTGTCCACATGCCGTTTGGCCTATGTGCCGTCCCTCTGTGGCCCACTGCTGCTCCCAGATCCCCTGCCAGTTTAGCCTGGGACTGCAAGGCACACGGTTACCATATGTTGCCATGAGAAGGCACAGCAGGAGTCTTGATGCTGATGAGGCTGTGTACTGGCAGGGGAAGACTTACACAAGGTTGCTTCCCCGCCAATGGTGGTAACTGAAATCGAGGGAAAGCATACAGTGCCTGCACCGTAGCACTAACATAATGATGCCACACTAGACGCACTACACCACTCTGTTCGCTATCTGAGGAAATATTGCACCAAGTTGGGTCCCTCATAACACCATTTGTGAGAGAATCACTACACCAAGTGAGATCCCTCATAAACACCATCCATGAGGGATTTATCACACTACGTGTTTTTGTTCAACACCACAATGCATGTGGCCTATGTGACCGACACTGTAAATATTTATTTTGCATGTTTACTTGATAACAGCATTAATTTTATTATATAAATATTTACCCAAATGTATAATACCAAGTTATTCACCAAGTCATTCAACTATGTGCATGTATGAATTGGTGAGTTGACATTTAATTCGGGGAGGGAGCGAGGTCAGGCTGGGTCCGCCTACTCTCCCTGGGGTGAGAGAGATACTCTCATATCACTTGTTATCCAGTGAACACCTCACTTAAGTGTTCTCCCAAGTGCACTTAGTAGAGAAGGTACAATATATTCTCAACCGAACTCAGTACCTGTGAAACTATATTGTTCTACAATAAAATAAAACAAACAAAGTGTTTACTTCAGCCCTGCCACTAATATATATATATATATATATATATATAATCAACGACCTCACCAGCAAGGACTCGAACCCTCGACCTACTGGGTGTGACTAGGGAACGCTTACCGGCTAGGCCACAAGGACACTAAAAGCAGTTCTAGACTCTGTTATATTTCACACAAAGCCTGTTCATCGAGCTGATGGCGCCGTGAACCTCATTGGGAAACTGCCCGTGCCTCGTATGTGGTGTCAGTAGCATTTTACCGAATCCAGCGTGTTATATGGACTAAAAATGAAGTATATATATGTACCTCGCGTTTCATATCAGCTGGATTCGGTAAAATGCTACTGACACCACATACGAGGCACGGGCAGTTTCCCAATGAGGTTCACGGCGCCATCAGCTCGATGAACAGGCTTTGTGTGAAATATAACAGAGTCTAGAACTGCTTTTAGTGTCCTTGTGGCCTAGCCGGTAAGCGTTCCCTAGTCACACCCAGTAGGTCGAGGGTTCGAGTCCTTGCTGGTGAGGTCGTTGATTGTATGTTCAAAGTCCGCGTGTTATATGGACTAAAAATGAAGTATATATATGTACCTCGCGTTTCATATCAGCTGGATTCGGTAAAATGCTACTGACACCACATACGAGGCACGGGCAGTTTCCCAATGAGGTTCACGGCGCCATCAGCTCGATGAACAGGCTTTGTGTGAAATATAACAGAGTCTAGAACTGCTTTTAGTGTCCTTGTGGCCTAGCCGGTAAGCGTTCCCTAGTCACACCCAGTAGGTCGAGGGTTCGAGTCCTTGCTGGTGAGGTCGTTGATTGTATGTTCAAAGTCCGCGTGTTATATGGACTAAAAATGAAGCATATATATATATATATATATATATATATATATATAACAAAGAAGTATATGTGTGTGTGTGTGTGTTTGTGTGTTTGTGTGTCCGCACGAGAATCTCGGAAACTACTTTACCGATATGTAGTGATGATGGATGGTGTTTTATGTAGTGATGATGATGGATGGTGTAATATGTAGTGATGATGGATGATGTTATATGTAGTGATGATGGGTGGTGTTATATGTAGTGATGATGGATGGTGTTATATGTAGTGATGATGGATGGTGTTATATGTAGTGATGATGTATGATGTTATATGTAGTGATGATGGGTGGTGCTTAGGTGCTATATGTAGTGATGATGGATGGTGTTATATGTAGTGATGATGGATGGTGTTATATGTAGTGATGATGGATGGTGTTATATGTAGTGATGATGAATGATGTTATATGTAGTGATGATAGGTGGTGCTATATGTAGTGATGATGGATGGTGTTATATGTAGTGATGATGGATGGTGCTATATGTAGTGATGATGGATTGTGTTATATGTAGTGATGGTGGATGGTCTTATATGTATTGATGATGGGTGGTGTTATACGTAGCGATGATGGATGGTGTTATATGTAGTGATGATGTATGATGTTATATGTAGTGATGATGGGTGGTGCTTAGGTGCTATATGTAGTGATGATGGATGGTGTTATATGTAGTGATGATGGATGGTGTTATATGTAGTGATGATGGATGGTGTTATATGTAGTGATGATGAATGATGTTATATGTAGTGATGATAGGTGGTGCTATATGTAGTGATGATGGATGGTGTTATATGTAGTGATGATGGATGGTGTTATATGTAGTGATGATGGATTGTGTTATATGTAGTGATGGTGGATGGTCTTATATGTATTGATGATGGGTGGTGTTATATGTAGCGATGATGGATGGTGTTATATGTAGTGATGATGGATGGTGTTATATGTAGTGATGATGGATAATGTTATATGTAGTGATTATTAGACAATAAAATAATAACAGTTTAATGCTAAAAAAATATATTTTGCTGTACCGTTGTAGTGCAAATCATGGTGGAACTCACATACACCATTAATGAACTATTGATGGAAGAAGAAATTTTTGGGACTGAACAGTGAGACAATGTAGAGCCTCCCAGAGAGTGGCGTCCTACCGTGGCCTAGCGGATGAGACGCCAGGAGCGAACAGCGGAAAGTCGGTCACAGGAAGCAGATCAGGAAAGGGAATCCCGTCTTAATGCTAACAGAAAGCGAACAGCGGACAGTCGGTCACAGGAAACAGATCAGGAACGGGAATCCCGTCTTAATGCTAACAGAAAGCGAACGGCAGAAAGGCCTTCTCTAGAAAATGATCAAGCGCATGAAATTCGTTTAAATGCTAATAGACAGAGAGCTGCGGGATCCAGAATTCTAAGAAAGAATACACTGTGGCATCCACTTACAAGAGCAGCATTTAACTATGACAATGAGATAGAATATGAAAAGTATCCCTCTGTTGTCATTGGCAACATGGATAAGAAATGTGAACACTGCGGTGCAAAGAAGTATAAAGGAGAATCTGCTGGACTGTGCTGCTCTCATGGGAAAGTACGACTGCCAAATTTGGAAAAAACCACCACAACCATCGAAGAATCTCATGCTGGGAACAACACCAGAATCAAAACACTTCTGGGAAAATATACTGAAATACAATTCATGCTTCCAGATGACATCCTTTGGAGCTACCAGAGTAGTTCGTCAGCACGGATACATGCCCACATTCAAAGTCCAGGGTCAAGTCTATCACAAAGCAGGATCCCTCTTACCACTGGAAGATGAGCAGGCAAAGTTCCTCCAAATCTACTTCATGGGAGATCATGAAAAGCAGACTACTATCAGGTGTGGCAACATTCAAGGTGTCAGACATGACATTGTCCTATCTATCCAATAAATGCTGCATGAGCGCAACAAGTATGTACAGTCATTTAAAAATGCCCTGGAAAACATGCCTTCTGACGAGTACAAAGTCAGGATCAAAGCAGACACGGCCCCTAAGGGAGAACATGAAAGAAGATTCAATGCTCCTGTAGTTGATGAAGTAGCCATCCTGATTGTCTGTCAAGAGTTTGAAAAACGAGACATCATACTCAAAATGAGAGACGAGTCGCTCACAAGAAGAACTTGATGCCACATGTACTGGAAGCTACAATACTGACAGGAAAAGCTAAAGGAGAGGATGTTTTTATACCAAGGGTACCTCTCATCACCACTGACCTGCCATTTGAGTTCAAGCGACTTCAGTTCCAGGTTAAAGTGAGCTTTGCCATGACCATCTACAAAAGCCAGGGACAGTCCCTAAAGATGGTTGGCCTAAACCTGGTGTTTCCTTGCTTCTCTCATGGACAGTTCTATGTTGGATGCTCCAGAGTGGGAACTGGCAAAAATCTGTACATACTTGCTGCGAATGGCAAAACCAAAAATGTGGTCTACCTTAATGCACTACAGTGAGACAATGTGAAGCCTCCCGGAAGGTGGCTTCCTACCGTGGCCTAGCGAAAGAGCGATTCCACTAGTGTATATATATATATATATATATATATATATATATATATATATATATATATATATATATATATATATATATATATATATATATATATATCTATATATACCTGTATATATTGTGTGACCAACACATATTACAGTATATATCTTCGGGCTGGTGAATTTTTTCAATAAATTGTTAATTATTATTATTATTATTATGATTATTATTATCATTATTATTATTATTATTATTATTATTATTATTATTATTATTAATATTATTATTTTTATTATTATTATTATTATTATTATTATTATTATTATTATTATTATTATTATTATTATGATTATGATTATTATTATTATTATTATTATTATTATTATTATTATTAATATTATTATTATTATTATTATTACATAACACACATTCACATACAGTACACCAGTCTCACCGTCACCCAATCTCATATTTACTACATTACCTTAAGCCATTTCTTATCTCCGTGCTCCAGGTAGCCATGAGTGAGTATCTTTGCTGCCTTCCCCATCCGGTAGTTGGACAAACTCACACTATGAAGGTCGTCAGCACGAAGTCTCTGGAAGTCACATGTTAAATGATGTCAGTCAGGTGAGAGAGAAAGCGTGTGGGAAAAATAGATTGTTATAATGAGGGGGAAATGGTATCTTAAATTATGTCTTATAATTCACAATCATTAACGCTCAAGTTTGCCTTCCCCCGTTTTCTGCTACCCTTCATCAGCCTTCACTACCCTTCACCAGCCCCCACTACCCTTCACCAGCCTTCACTACCCTTCACCAGCCTTCACTACCCTTCACCAGCCTTCACTACCCTTCACCAGCCTTCACTACCCGTCACCAGCCCCCACTACCCTTCACCAGCCTTCACTACCCTTCACCAGCCTTCACTACCCTTCACCAGCCTTCACTACCCTTCACCAGCCTTCACTACCCTTCACCAGCCTTCACTACTCTTCACCAGCCTTCACTACCCGTCACCAGCCCCCACTACCATTCACCAGCCCTCACTACCCTTCACCAGCCTTCACTACCCTTCACCAGCCTTCACTACCCTTCACCAGCCTTCACTACCCTTCACCAGCCCTCACTACCCTTCACCAGCCTTCACTACCCTTCACCAGCCCTCACTACCCTTCACCAGCCAACTAATCACTAGCCTTATCAACCTTAATCCTTCGACATTAACTCTCACCTGACATCGTTGAGGGTTGTCTCGCGTGTACAGGCACAAGTTAGGAGTGATGGTCTCCAAAGGCCGTGGGAAGACGTTGATGGGTCTTGCCAGGGAGAGGAATGGTTGGTCGATGGTGAAGCAGCCATAGACGCCATAACACCGTGTCGTCACTGCTATCTCAAGCATAAGTAATGTTCTTTTAGAGGATGCGTTTTTTTAGGGAACGTGCAGAATAAATGAGTTCCAATCCTACTCCTAATAGATTCTGGTTTTAATGGAAACAGACCTAAAAAGTCCCTCTTTCTGAGAGACATCATTCTCAATAAGCCTGAACTTAATAGCCTCAGGAATGGAAGAAAGAAACCGAAGGAAACCCTCCCTGTCTTGGCGAGTTATCCTACCAGTTGAAAGGAGCTTACAACTTCTGCCTTTGATAGTCCTTGTCCTGTTATGAGTTTCATCAGGTCCTCCCAGTCGACCACTACAGGTTGTTCTGGTCTTAGAGCCAGGGTGAATTTGTTCTTATTTAAATAGAGCCTTATGGTTTAAAAACGAAGTAAGTATTCAGATGAAAGATAAGCATGTGACCCGCATACTCTCTCACATCATTTTGTGCCTGTGATTATCTTCGTCTCATTTCAATCAGTGTGCTATATTTCACCTGGTTGTACTCTGAACTGGCCTAATTAGGCGGGCTGACAGTCACTCTCTTCCTGTTCATGAAGTACTGGGAGTAAACTGAGTGCAGACTGAGTGAATGAAAGGTCACACGCTGAGACCCGGAGTCTAGTGGTTACATAGAGACATTCATTTCCCCGGTATTGGGTGTATGTGATTGAATTAACCAAGTCCAGGTGTGTAATCAACGCTCCTCGTGGTTGATTACTCACGTGGGACGTAGGAGTTCCTCTCCAAAAGTTTGTGAAAGGTTGTTAGTACTTAAAAGTACGGGTGCATTCCTGAACCTATGTGTGAAGCACATTACGGATGTTGGTGGAGAAATACATTCATGGCTCCTGAAATCTAGAGAGAGTAATGAAAAAACAGCGGAGCACCTGACTGCCTGACGGGTCATGAGTGATTTTCTCGGGTTCTTGTAAATGCCTGCCCCTTGGCAGGTTTGTAGTTACAACCTTCAGGTTCTGGGCAGTTAGGACAGTTAGGAGTATAGTATTTTGTGGGTCATCCCAGACAGGCTATGAATGATCTATGTTCTTGTGTTGTGTGACTAAAATCGGGATTTCTATTCCTTAGTGATTAGTATAATGTTGTCGGATGCCCTTAAGGCATGTTCATCGGGGCAAGTAATTTGTTTTAATGTTGTATGTGCCACTAAGTGATGTAGGACGTACGAAGGAATTGTTTCAGATGAGTTCCTCGTTCTGGTGTCTGTTCTGGTGTATGTAGTGCTGCTATATTAGTAGTCCTCTTCAGATGCAATTAATATCTTTTAATACATTTTTTGATACCATGTACAACATTTGTTTCCTATTGTAGTGTTATAAACCACGCTAAGAAGTACTCTAGTGCTTGTGTGCAATTATTGATTCCGTCTGTAGTGTTGGAAGGAATAGATGAGTCATCTTTTACCAGTGCGTTTCATTAACCTCAATCACAGGTGCTAGCTTTCCACGGTCACGGAGAATACTTTTATTTAATTGTGTTTGTTCTGTTTCGGAATTTTCTCTTAGAGGCGCGTCCACTGCATTACCATTCACTATAACTCAAAAAGCCCCAATAACTAATAGTGAGATTATTCCGACCGGTTACATACAGTATATATATATATATATATATATATATATATATATATATATATATATATATATATATATATATATATGCTGATAACCACCAGGAAAGAAGAAAACACGAAGTTCCCAAGCGCTTTCGTGTAATTCACATCTTCAGGGGTGAGTACAGACTAGATAGAGTAATGCAGAACAAGATGAATATATACAGAGGAGGGTGAGACCAGGTCCACAATGGTCAGGTAATGACCCTACTAATCTTTAAATGGCACACAACGGTTGGTGGTTGGGTCAGATGGGACAGTGACCCGCCCTCTCACCTGATCACAAATCTTCTTAATTACAAAGTTGTCCAGCTTGTACATACCGTTACTCAAATTCATGTTGAATGCTTCGGTATGTTTAATAAGACTAGATTCTATGATGTTCCTACTATCAATTGAATTACATGGTAATATTGAGGAGGCATTATCCCAGTCAATGCAATGCTTGTTATCCCTCAAATGAACAAACAGAGCATTGGATTCCTGGCCTGTCCTGACACTGTATTTGTGTTGTTTAATTCTAGTTACAAGATCTTTACCTGTCTGGCCTAAGTAAAACATATTACATTCCTTGCAAGGAACTTTATACATGCAACCAATTGTGTTGTTGGGGGAGTTCTTGATTAACATTTGTTTAACAGTGCATGAGTTTTTAAATGCCACATTGACGTTCCAAGATTTTAGCTGTGCCGGAATGTGTGAGAAATTTTTGTGAAATGGTAATATTAAGATATTCTTATGGTCATGGGTGGGCTTGGGATCAGTTCTATAAAAAGTTTTCTTAGTAATGTTTAAGCATTTATCTATGAAAGATCTAGGGTATTTAAGGTTTGAGCCAATATTATATATATATTTGTATTCCTCATCGATGAATTCCGGACTGCAAATTCTCAAGGCACGTAAAAACATTGTTGTAAATACTGACTGTTTGACTTTATTATGGTGGGCAGAATAATAATGAATGTATGAACACACATTGGTTGGTTTTCTATAAATACTGAACTTAAAAGTGTTACCTATTCTGTGTATCAGACAGTCTAGGAATGGCAATTTACAGTCTTGCTCTAATTCCACAGTGAATTTGATCGAGGGGGCTAAGTTGTTAAGTTGTGGTAGGAAAACTTTTAGGTCCTCATTACATGGCCAGAGACATAATACATCATCAACATATCTAAACCAGACTGCTGAGGGTGGTAAAATATTACTTAATAGTTTCTTTTCAAAGAATTCCATATATAGGTTGCTTAATACAGGTGAGAGTGGATTACCCATTGCCATACCAAATTTTTGAGCATAATATTCCCCATTGAATTCGAATTTGCAATCCTTAATACATAGTTTGATGAGTTCGATGAAGTCATCTTTCGAGACGGGCAGTGAAATGTTATCCAGGGAATCTATGAGGAACTCTAGTAAATCATCAACTGGGACCTTTGTAAAAAGTGACGTTACATCAAAGCTGACCAGTTTAAAATCATGATTAATGTGCAAGTTATTGAGTTTATCAACCAGATCCATATTATTCTTGATATTGGAGTTAGAAATGTTGCCAACTAGGGGGTTTAGTAAGGAAACTAACCATTTAGATAGTTTATAAGAGATTGACCCAACAGAGCTAATGATGGGTCTTGCTGGGTTATTGGGCTTGTGGGTCTTGATTAAACCGTACATGTAAGGCAGTGGAGGGGACGTTGAAGTAAGATGTTTAATGAGAGTAGCTTTGCCTCTCAATAGGGACTTCAGTTTTTTGTTGAACTGGGTGTTGACAGTGTTGAGAGGATTATTTATGAGTTTAGAATATGTTGTAGTGTCACATAAAAGGTCATTCATTTTTGAGATATAGTCATCTTTGTTTAAAATCACTACTGTGTTGGCTTTATCTGCTTTAGTGACATGTAGATCCTTATTTTTCTTAAGGGCTTGGAGTGCTTTGGTGAATCTTTCTGGACAGTTTGAAACACAAGGCTTGGACATAGATGCATACACAACACCTTTACACATGTTCACTTCTTCACTTGTCAAATTACTGAATTTCTCCAAATTGCAAAATGCTCTGGCTATATCAACACTGTCGACTCCCTTGTTGGAACCATCAAAACTCAAACCATAGCCGAGGGCACACAAGGTATCATTGTCTAGTTGTTTAGAGGAGAGATTCACTACACAGTTGTTATTGGCATCCTTAGTCCAATCACTATTTCTAATAAGGAGTGCCAATTTGTGGTCTATCTTGGCTTGAAGATCAGAACGCTCACGTCTCAGGTTATCAAAACAGTAGTCCAAGAAATCATCCTTAAGAAACATTTTGAAATAAAGAAAATTGAAGTGGATGAAGCCTTCCGTATTGTAAGACAAAAAAAGCGCGCTTTTATCATGACCATACCGAGTTATTGGAAAAAGTTCATGTTGGACTACTGTTTTGATAACCTGAGACGTGAGCGTTCTGATCTTCAAGCCAAGATAGACCACAAATTGGCACTCCTTATTAGAAATAGTGATTGGACTAAGGATGCCAATAACAACTGTGTAGTGAATCTCTCCTCTAAACAACTAGACAATGATACCTTGTGTGCCCTCGGCTATGGTTTAAGTTTTGATGGTTCCAACAAGGGAGTCGACAGTGTTGATATAGCCAGAGCATTTTGCAATTTGGAGAAATTCAGTAATTTGACAAGTGAAGAAGTGAACATGTGTAAAGGTGTTGTGTATGCATCTATGTCCAAGCCTTGTGTTTCAAACTGTCCAGAAAGATTCACCAAAGCACTCCAAGCCCTTAAGAAAAATAAGGATCTACATGTCACTAAAGCAGATAAAGCCAACACAGTAGTGATTTTAAACAAAGATGACTATATCTCAAAAATGAATGACCTTTTATGTGACACTACAACATATTCTAAACTCATAAATAATCCTCTCAACACTGTCAACACCCAGTTCAACAAAAAACTGAAGTCCCTATTGAGAGGCAAAGCTACTCTCATTAAACATCTTACTTCAACGTCCCCTCCACTGCCTTACATGTACGGTTTAATCAAGACCCACAAGCCCAATAACCCAGCAAGACCCATCATTAGCTCTGTTGGGTCAATCTCTTATAAACTATCTAAATGGTTAGTTTCCTTACTAAACCCCCTAGTTGGCAACATTTCTAACTCCAATATCAAGAATAATATGGATCTGGTTGATAAACTCAATAACTTGCACATTAATCATGATTTTAAACTGGTCAGCTTTGATGTAACGTCACTTTTTACAAAGGTCCCAGTTGATGATTTACTAGAGTTCCTCATAGATTCCCTGGATAACATTTCACTGCCCGTCTCGAAAGATGACTTCATCGAACTCATCAAACTATGTATTAAGGATTGCAAATTCGAATTCAATGGGGAATATTATGCTCAAAAATTTGGTATGGCAATGGGTAATCCACTCTCACCTGTATTAAGCAACCTATATATGGAATTCTTTGAAAAGAAACTATTAAGTAATATTTTACCACCCTCAGCAGTCTGGTTTAGATATGTTGATGATGTATTATGTCTCTGGCCATGTAATGAGGACCTAAAAGTTTTCCTACCACAACTTAACAACTTAGCCCCCTCGATCAAATTCACTGTGGAATTAGAGCAAGACTGTAAATTGCCATTCCTAGACTGTCTGATACACAGAATAGGTAACACTTTTAAGTTCAGTATTTATAGAAAACCAACCAATGTGTGTTCATACATTCATTATTATTCTGCCCACCATAATAAAGTCAAACAGTCAGTATTTACAACAATGTTTTTACGTGCCTTGAGAATTTGCAGTCCGGAATTCATCGATGAGGAATACAAATATATATATAATATTGGCTCAAACCTTAAATACCCTAGATCTTTCATAGATAAATGCTTAAACATTACTAAGAAAACTTTTTATAGAACTGATCCCAAGCCCACCCATGACCATAAGAATATCTTAATATTACCATTTCACAAAAATTTCTCACACATTCCGGCACAGCTAAAATCTTGGAACGTCAATGTGGCATTTAAAAACTCATGCACTGTTAAACAAATGTTAATCAAGAACTCCCCCAACAACACAATTGGTTGCATGTATAAAGTTCCTTGCAAGGAATGTAATATGTTTTACTTAGGCCAGACAGGTAAAGATCTTGTAACTAGAATTAAACAACACAAATACAGTGTCAGGACAGGCCAGGAATCCAATGCTCTGTTTGTTCATTTGAGGGATAACAAGCATTGCATTGACTGGGATAATGCCTCCTCAATATTACCATGTAATTCAATTGATAGTAGGAACATCATAGAATCTAGTCTTATTAAACATACCGAAGCATTCAACATGAATTTGAGTAACGGTATGTACAAGCTGGACAACTTTGTAATTAAGAAGATTTGTGATCAGGTGAGAGGGCGGGTCACTGTCCCATCTGACCCAACCACCAACCGTTGTGTGCCATTTAAAGATTAGTAGGGTCATTACCTGACCATTGTGGACCTGGTCTCACCCTCCTCTGTATATATTCATCTTGTTCTGCATTACTCTATCTAGTCTGTACTCACCCCTGAAGATGTGAATTACACGAAAGCGCTTGGGAACTTCGTGTTTTCTTCTTTCCTGGTGGTTATCAGCATATACCTAGATCACGCGCACCTACAGTGATTTACTTGCATATATATATATATATATATATATATATTTATATATATATATATATATATATATATATATATATATATATATATATATATATATATATATTGGTAAAATCACACAGGAAAAAGGGAAAGAATTGAGCACGTTATTCGTTACTGACAATGTGTTTAGAGCAAATGGGAAGTTTTACAAGCAAATATTTGGCAGGAGCATTGGTAATTGTCTTTCTGCTCCTTTAGCCTGTATTTATATGGAGTTTTTTGAGGCTAGATTACTACCCAATATAGGGGACTTTATTTCTCCATGGCATAGATATGTAGATGATGTTCTTTGTCTTTGGCTTAGAAGCAGTGACCCACTGGAATTTTTAGATGCGCTTAATGATCTTGTCCCTAGTATTACATTCAAAATTGAAAGAGAAATAAATAGATCCCTTCCATTTCTTGATATGCTTATCATTAGAAATGGTCATAATTATAAATTTAAGGTGTACAGAAAGCCTACACAGGTTGACAGTCTCATACGTTTTTTATCGAGTCACCATGAATCTACCAAAATGTCAGTCTCTTCTGCAATGTTTTTGAGATGTTTGAGTATTTGTGAACCTGAATTTATTGATGAAGAACTGAAACACATTCAGTCCATTGCACAAAAACTTGAGTACCCTTCATTGTTTGTTGATCATTGTTTTAAAAGGGCTAAAAAAATCCTTCTATTCTACTCAAGCCAGGCAAGTTCCGACATTTAAGAATATTTTCACTCTGCCTTATCTCAATGAATTTGTCCCTTTAATTCAATCCCGTTAGTTCAGTGCCTCTGATCACTTACAAGGCACGGGTAGTCCCGTATTGGAGGTTCACGGCGCCATAAGCTCTATGAACAGGCTTTATGTATAATATAACAAATTCTAGGACTACTTTTAGTATCCTGGTGGTCTAGAGGCAACGTTCCCCAGTCACACACATAAGATCGTGGGTTCCAGTACTAGCGAGGTGAGGTTGTTTATTATATGTAGAAGTCCGAGCGCTTTATGGGCTATTGAAATATATATATATTATATATATATATATATATATATATATATATATAATCAACGACCTCACCAGCAAGGAATCGAACCCTCGACCTACTGGGTGGCCCTAGGGACGCTTACCGGCTAGCCCACAAGGACACTAAAAGCAGTTCTAGACTCTGTTATATTTCACACAAAGCCTGTTCATCGAGCTGATGGCGCCGTGAACCTCGTTGGGAAACTGCCCGTGCCTCGTATGTGGTGTCAGTAGCATTTTACCGAATCCAGCTGGTATGAAACGCGAGGTACATATATATACTTCATTTTTAGTCCATTTAACACGCGGACACCACATACGAGGCACGGGCAGTTTCCCAATGAGGTTCACGGCGCCATCAGCTCGATGAACAGGCTTTGTGTGAAATATAACAGAGTCTAGAACTGCTTTTAGTGTCCTTGTGGGCTAGCCGGTAAGCGTCCCTAGGGCCACCCAGTAGGTCGAGGGTTCGATTCCTTGCTGGTGAGGTCGTTGATTATATGTTCAAAGTCCTCGTGTTAAATGGACTAAAAATGAAGTATATATATATATATATATATATATATATATATATATATATATATATATATATATATCAAATATACTATAGCGCTATCCGAATGTATGTCTGTCTGTCTGTGCAGTCGAAACGGTACAATCGTTTTTCATCAAACATGGTGGAAAAATCGCAAAAAATTCGTAGAGTGGAACAAACCTGGTCCCTTGTTGATGGTTTCTTTAGGAAGCCATTAATAAACCATTATATTTAAGATGAAAAACGCACCCTAATTAACCATGCAAGTCTACGGACTTGCCGCACCCTCATTCGCTGTACGCTGTCAGCCGGATACAATACAGTACAATACCATGCAATAACATACAGTACCATACAATACAATACACAACGAACTATAAATATTTGTAAGAATAAAACTTAATTATATCGACATGTAAGACTCACAATTTCATAAGATATCCGTAAGACTTTAGCTATTGAAAATGTGATTAAATGTTTTGTTATTAATCCAGTGCGAAATGTATCGATGAATCGTTATTGGTGGTACAATCCTAATGGTCTCTACTCCTGTTGATTAGGTGAGGTTAATCTGGGTTTATTGAGATTAAAGATAAGGTGTGGGGTTTATGCTACCTGTGTTAGTCTCAGGTACGACCCTTATTGTAACAATCACAACCATGATTAAAATAACCAGGACCATGATTATAACAAACAGGACCATGATTATAACAACCAGGACCATGATTATAACAACCATGACCATGATTATAACAACCACGACCATGATTATAACACCACGACCATGATTATAACAACCACGACCATGATTATAACAACCAGGACCATGATTATAACAACCATGACCATGATTATAACAACCACGACCATGATTATAACACCACGACCATGATTATAACAACCACGACCATGATTATAACAACGAGGACCATGAGTATAACAACCACGACTATGATTATAACAACCACGACCATGATTATAACAACCACGACCATGATTATAACAACCACGACCATGAATATAACAACCACGACCTTGATTATAACAACCACGACCATGATCATAACAACCACGAACATGATTATAACACCCACGACCATGAGTATAACAACCACGACCATGATTATAACACCCACGACCATGATTATAACACCCACGACCATGATTATAACAACCACGACCATGATTATAACACACACGACCATGATTATAACAACCACGAACATGATTATAAAAACCACGACTATGATTATATCACTAACGACCATGATTATAACAACCACGACCATGATTATAACAACCACGACCACGATTATAACACCTACGACTATGATTACAACAACCACGACCATGATTATAACAACCACGAACATGATTATAACAACCACGACCATGGATATAACAACCACAACCATGATTATAACAACCACGACCATGAATATAAAAACCACGACCTTGATTATAACAACCACGACCATGATCATAACAACCACGAACATGATTATAACACCCACGACCATGATTATAACAACCACGACCATGATTATAACACCCATGACCATGATTATAAGAACCACGACCATGATTATAGCACCCACGGCAATGATTATAACAACCACGACCATGATTATAACACACACGACCATGATTAAAACAACCACGAACATGATTATAACAACCACGACTATGTTCAAAACTACCAGGACCATGATTATGTAGTGGACGTCTCCCCTACAAGCTGCCACGCACCACCTGTTACCGCCTTCCCTAGCAACCAAGCGTATCCGCATTCCATTGCCCGCCGTATCCTAGCAACGGAACTAGTCACCGGCTACTTCTCGGGTTTTCCCAACATGACTCATAGAGGACTGGCGGCTGCTGCTCGGTGTATATAAGCTCTGTCTCTCCATTGAGATTCAGTCTGACCAATCTTCTTGAACAAGCAACACCTCCTCCTCTGCCGCTGCCTGGCGACCCTCGCCTCTCCTCCGCCTGCCTGGCGGTCCTCGCTCCCGCCAGCGAGCATGTCCTTCTCTGAGCTTCCTCACCAACCAACTCTCACTCTGACCGATCTTCCTGAACAAGCAACATCTCCTCCAGCAAGCTCCACGCTGTTAACATTTCATTCAACCAGGAGGCCAGCAACAGGCAACATCTTCTCTAACGGAGCTCCTGCACACATACCTCCTTCGACAAGCTACTCACCGCACGTCTCTACCAAGCAGCCCCTCACCACACAGCACCTCCAGCACCAGACTGTCTATCATATAACTTATATATTATACAAGAAAACCACATTAGAGTTTCCTTCCATCCTGAGTGCTAGACAACTTTAATATCTCGATACCCCTACAATTATAACAACCACGACCATGATTATAACAACCACGACTATGATTATAACAATGAAGACCATGATTATAACAACCACGACCATGATTATAACACCTAAGACTATGATCATAAACCACGAGCATGATTATAACAACCACGACTATGATCAAAACTACCAGGACATTGATTATAACAACCACGACCATGATTATAACAACCACGGCCATGATTATAACAACCACGATCATGATTATAATAACCACGATCATGATTACAACAACCACGACCATGATTATAACAACCACGACCATGATTATGACAATCACGACCATGATTATAACAACCACGACCATAATTATAACAGCCACGAATATGATTATAACAACCACGACCATGATTATATCAACCACGACCATGATTATAACAACCACGACCATGATTATAACAACCACGAATATGATTATAACACCCACGACCATAATTATAACACCCACGAATATGATTATAACAACCACGACCATGATTATATCAACCACGACCATGATTATAACAACCACGACCATAATTATAACAACCACGAATATGATTATAACAACCACGACCATGATTATATCAACCACGACCATGATTATAACAGCCACGACCATAATTATAACAACCACGAATATGATTATAACAACAACGACCATGATTATATCAACCACGACCGTGATTATAACAACCACGACCATAATTATAATAACCACGAATATGATTATAACAACCACGACCATGATTATAACAACCACGACCATAATTATAACAACCACGAATATGATTATAACAACCACGACTATGATCATAAACCACGAGCATGATCATAACCACGACTATGATTATAACAACCACGACTATGATCATAACAACCACGACCATGATTCTAACAACCACGACTATGATCATAACAACCATG
Organism: Homarus gammarus; assembly: GCA_958450375.1. NCBI lineage: Eukaryota > Metazoa > Arthropoda > Malacostraca > Decapoda > Nephropidae > Homarus > Homarus gammarus. The sequence goes on from CAUDMG010001281.1 coordinate 2,908,471, forward strand.
ACCATGATTATAACAACCACGACTGATCAAAACTACCAGGACCATGATTATAACAACCACGACCATGATTATAACAACCACGACCATGATTATAACAACCACGATCAAGATTATAATAACCACGATCATGATTACAACAACCACGACCATGATTATAACAACCACGACCATGATTATAACAACCACGACCATGGACATAACAACCACAACCATGATTATAACAACCACGATCATGATTATAACAACCACGACCATAATTATAACAACCACGAATATGATTATAGCAACCACGACCATGATTATATCAACCACGACCATAATTATAACAACCACGACCATGATTATAACACCTATGACTATGGTCATAAACCACGAGCATGATCATAACCACGACTGTTACGAACCACACCAAAAATTGTCATGATCTACATACCCAGCACTACGAACCACGCCATCTATTGTCCTGATCTACCTACCCAGCACCACGAGCAACGCCATCTAGGGACGAAACACGAGTATGACTACTCTTAGTTACCACTCCGGGGTTTCCCTTCTCCATATCCTGGTTGTTGCGTCACCTCCTCAAAGTCTTCTTCGTCAGCTCCAGTTCGATGAGAATTCAGTTCACTCTGGGAAGTGACCACAGGATCACCTATCCTGGAAACCTACGGCACAGTGACTACCAACCGTCTTCTGCAATACTCAGCCTTACTCGTCGGCCATCTCAGCTCCTCACTTAAGTATTTGTAATCTTATATTGCCTCCCCCACGTCCACTTGCTTCAAAATTATTGTATGTTGTATAAATATGTATATACTGTAAATGTTTAGGTTAAGCATGGTTAAGGGTAAATTATAGAAAGCAGAATATTTTGTTAAGGAATTTATGGTACTTTATTATACACAACAAAAACTCGCATCCTTTGTCTACCCTTTTATAGTCCGATTGTCTTTGTTTTTTTTATTGTTGATGCCTATTGGGATCTGGGTAGACTTAACTATATTCTAAATCCCCAACTCGTAACAACGACCATGATTATAACAACCACGACTATGATCATAACAACCAGAAACATGATTATAACAACCACGACTATGATTATATCACCCTCGACCAAGATTATAACAACCACGACTATGATCAAAACTACCAGGACCATGATTATAACAACCACGACCATGATTATAACAACCACGACCATGATTATAACAACCACGACTATGATTATACCACCTCGACCATGATTATAACAACCACGACCATGATCATAAACCACGAGCATGATCATAACCATGACCACGATAATAACAACCACGACTCTGATCATAACTACCTGGACCATGATTATAACAACCACGACCATGATTACAACCACGATCATGATTATAACAACCACGACTATGATCATAACTACCAGGACCATGATTATAACAACCACGACCATGATTACAACCACGAACATGATTATAATAACCACGACCATTATTATAACAACAACGACCATGATTATAACAACCACGACCATTATTATAACACCCACGACCATGATTATAAAACCCACGACCATGATTATAACAACCACGACCATGATTATAACAACCACGATTGTGATCATAAACCACGAGCATGATCATAACCACGACCATGATTATAACAACCACGACCATGATTATAACAACCACGACCATGGCTATAGCAACCACAACCATGATTATAACAACCACGACCATGATTATAACAACCACGACCATAATTATAGCAACCACGACTTTGATTATAACAACCACGACCATGATTATATCAACCACGACTATGATTATAACAATCACGACTATGATTATAACAACCATGACCATAATTATAACAAACACGACTATGATAATAACAATCACGACCATGATTATAACAACCACGACCATGACTATAACAACCACGACTATGATTATATCATCCACGACCATGATTATAGCAACCACGACTATGATTATAACAACCACGACCATGATTATAACAACCACGACTATGATTATAACAACCACGACCATAATTATAACAACCACGACTTTGATTAGAACAACCACGACCATGATTATATCAACCACGACTATGATTATAACAATCACGACTATGATTATAACAACCATGACCATAATTATAACAACCACGACTATGATTATAACAACCACTACCATGATTATAACAACCACGACCATGATTATAACAACCACGACTATGATTATAACAACCACGACCATGATTATATCAACCACGACTATGATTATATCACCCACGCCCATGATTATAACACCTACGGCTATGATTATAACAACCACGACCAACCACGACCATGATTATATCAACCACGACTATGATTATAACAATCACGGCTATGATTATAACAACAAACGACCATAATTATAACAACCACGACTATGATTATAACAACCACGACCATGATTATAACACATACGACTATGATTATAACAACCACGACCATGAGTATATCAACCACGATTATGATTATAACAACCGCGACCATGATTATAACAACCACGACCATGATTATATCAACCACGACCATGATTATAACACCTACGACTATGATTATAACAACCACGACCATGATTATATCAACTACGACTATGATTATAACAACCGCGACCATGATTATAACAACCACGACCATGATTATATCAACCACGACCATGATTAAAACACCTTCGACTATGATTATAACAACCACGACCATGATTATATCAACCACGACCATGATTATAACAACCACTACCATAATTTTAACAACCACGACTATGTTCAAAACTACCAGGACCATGATTATAACAACCACGACCATGATTATAACAACCACGACCATGATTATAACAACCACGATCATGATTATAATAACCACGATCATGATTACAACAACCACGACCATGATTATAACAACCACGACCATGATTATAACAACCACGACCATAATTATATCAATCACGACTATGATTATAACAACCAGGACCATGATTATATCAACCATGACCATAAGTATAACAACCACGACCATGAATATAACAACCACGACTTTGATTATATCAACGACGACCATGATTATAACAACCACGACTATGATCATAAACCACGAGCATGATCATAAACACCACCATGATTATAACAACCACGACCATGATTATAACAACCACGACCATGGATATAACAACCACAACCATGATTATAACAATCACGACCATGATTATAACAACCACGACCATAATTATAACAACCACGACTATGATTATAACAACCACGACCATGATTATATCAACCACGACCATAATTATAACAACCACGACCATGATTATAACAACCACAACTATGATTATATCACCCTCGACCATGATTATAACAACCACGACTATGATCATAAACCACGAGCATGATCATAACCACGACCATGATTATAACATCCACGACCATGATTATAACCACCACGACTATGATTATATCACCCACGACCACGAATATGATCATAACTACCAGGACCATGATTATAACACACACGACCATGATTATAACAACCACGACCATGATTATATCAACCACGACTATGATTATAACAATCACCACTATGATTATAACAACCATGACCATAATTATAACAACCACGACTATGATTATAACAACCACAACCATGATTATAACAACCACGACCATGATTATAACAACCACGACTATGATTATAACAACCACGACCATGATTATAACACCTACGACTATGATTATAACACACACGACCATGATTATAACACCTACGACTATGATTATAACAACCACGACCAACCACGACCATGATTATATCAACCACGACTATGATTATAACAATCACGGCTATGATTATAAGAACAAACGACCATAATTATAACAACCACGACTATGATTATAACAACCACGACCATGATTATAACAACCCACGACTATGATTATAACAACCACGACCATGATTTTATCAACCACGACCATGATTATAACACTTACGACTATGATTATAACAACCACGACCATGATTATATCAGCCACGACTATGATTATAACAACCGCGACCATGATTATAACAACCACGACCATGATTATATCAACCACGGCCATGATTATAACACCTACGACTATGATTATAACAACCATGACCATGATTATATCAACCACGACTATGATTATAACAACCGCGACCATGATTATAACAACCACGACCATGATTATATCAACCACGACCATGATTATAAAACCTACGACTATGATTATAAAAACCACGACCATGATTATATCAACCACAACCATGATTATAACAACCACGACCATAATTATAACAACCACGACTATGTTCAAAACTACCAGGACCATGATTATAACAACCACGACCATGATTATAACAACCACGACCATGATTATAACAACCACGATCATGATTATAATAACCACGATCATGATTACAACAACCACGACCATGATTATAACAACCACGACCATGATTATAACAACCACGACCATGGATATAACAACCACAACCATGAATGTAACAACCACGACCATGATTATAACAACCACGACCATAATTATAGCAATCACGACTATGATTATAACAACCAGGACCATGATTATATCAACCATGACCATAATTATAACAACCACGACCATGAATATAACAACCACGACTTTGATTATATCAACCACGACCATGATTATAACAACCACGACTATGATCATAAACCACGAGTATGATCATAAACACGACCATGACTATAACAACCACGACCATGATTATAACAACCACGACCATGGATATAACAACCACAACCATGTTTATAACAACCACGACCATGATTATAACAACCACGATCATAATTATAACAACCACGACTATGATTATAACAACCACGACCATGATTATATCAACCACGACCATAATTATAACAACCACGACCATGATTATAACAACCACGACTATGATTATATCACCCTCGACTATGATTATAACAACCACGACTATGATTATAACATCCACGACCATGATTATAACCACGACTATGATTATATCACCCACGACCACGATTATAACAACCACGACTATGATCATAACTACCAGGACCATGATTATAACACACACGACCATGATTATAACAACCACGACCATGATTATAACAACCACGACCATGATTATAACAACCACGACCATGATTATAACAACCACGACCATGATTATAACACCTACGACTATGATCATAAACCACGAGCATGATCATAACCACGACCATGATTATAACAACCACGACCATGATTATAACAACCACGACTATGATTATAACAACCACGACCATGATTATAACAACAAACGACTGTGATTATATCACCCACGACCACGATTATAACACCTACGACTATGATCATAAACCACGAGCATGATCATAACCACGATTATGATTATAACAACCTCGACTATGATTATAACAACCACGACCATGATTTTAACTACCACCACCATGATTATAATAACCACGACCATGATTATAACAACCACGACCATGATTATAAGTACTACCACCATGATTATAATAACCACGACCATGATTATAACAACCATGACCATGATTATAACAACCACGGTAAACTGTACCACCGGACTCGCCACCGGTCACAAAGGGAGGCTCCACATTGTCTCACTGTAGTGCTTTAAGGTGTCTGCTTTGATCCTGACTTTGTACGCGTCAGAAGGCATGTTTTCCATGGCATTTTTAAATGACTGTACATACGTGTTGCGCTCATTCAGCATTTCTTGGATAGATAGGACAATGTCATGTCTGACACCTTGAATGTTGCCACACCTGATAGTAGTCTGCTTTTCATGATCTCCCATGAAGTAGATTTGGAGGAACTTTGCCTGCTCATCTTCCAGTGGTAAGAGGGATCCTGCTTTGTGATAGACTTGACCCTGGACTTTGAATGTGGGCATGTATCCGTGCTGACGAACTACTCTGGTAGCTCCAAAGGATGTCATCTGGAAGCATGAATTATACTTCCGTATATTTTCCAAGAATTGTTTTGACTCTGGTGTTGTTCCCAGCATGAGAGTCTTCAATGGTTGTGGTGGTTTTTCCAAATTTGGCAGTCGTACTTTCCCATGAGAGCAGCACAGTCCAGCAGATTCTCCTTTGTACTTCTTTGCACCGCAGTGTTCACATTTGTTATCCATGTTGCTAATGACAACAGAGGGATACTTTTCATATTCTATATATAACATCATCTATCATCACCACTACATATAACACCACCCATCATCACTACATATAACATCATCCATCATCACTACATATAACAACATCCATCATCACTACATATAACACCACGCATCATCACTACATATAACACCACCCATCATCACTACATATAACAGCATCCATCATCACTACATATAACATCAGCCATCATCACTACATATAACACCATCCATCATCACTACATATAACATCATCCATCATCACTACATATAACAACATCCATCATCACTACATATAACACCAAGCATCATCACTACATATAACACCACCCATCATCACTACATATAACATCATCCATCATCACTACATATAACATCATCCATCATCACTACATATAACACCATCGATCATCACTACATATAACATCATCCATCATCACTACCTATAATACCATCCATCATCACTACAGATCGGTAAAGTAGTTTCCGAGATTCTCGTGCGGACACACACACACACACACACACACAAACACACAAACACACACGGTAAGACGCCACCCTCCGGGCGGCTCCACATTCTCTCACTGTAGTGCATTAGGGTAGACCACATTTTTGGTTTTGCCATTCGCAGCAAGTATGTACAGATTTTTGCCAGTTCCCACTCTGGAGCATCCAACATAGAACTGTCCATGAGGGAAGCAAGGAAGCACCACGATTAGGCCAACCATCTTTAGACTCTGTCTCTGGCTTTTGTAGATGGACATGGAAAAGGTCACTATAACCGGGAACTGAAGTTGCTTGAACTCAAATGGCAGGTCATTGGTGATAAGAGGTATCCTTGGTATAAACACGTCTTCTCCTTTAGCTTTTCCTGTCAGTATTGTAGCTTCCAGTACATGTGGCATCATGTTCTTTACCCCCAGTCTTGTGCCATTGCAGAGCCTTGGTGGGTCAAGATTTCTTAAGAGCATTGTAGGAGTTCCAATCTTGAGAGTGAGGTGGTGAGGAGGCATTCCAGTGGGTTCCAAAGAATTAAGGAATTCTGCAGGGTACTTGACTGCTTGGTCCTGGTCGATTACTGTATTAACAGACTTGAATGAGGTCTCACTGCCTGGAAGCTGTCTGAGTAGAGTCATGTTGATTTCAGCCACTGTTTCATTCTTAGGTGCCAGAATTGCACGTTCACGCAGCCACTTGTGATCCTTGTAGTGGTGGATAATGTTTGGGTAGACCATGTTAGTGAGCTCAGTTGAGGACTTTACAACATATCCACATCCTTGAGGAATGATTACACTGGTCAACAAAGTTTTTGTTGCATTGCTATAAACACTTGATTCTACCTAATTTGGGTGTGCTGATCTCATATCTGAAGTTAGTTTCTTTCTGTAAGCTCTAGTTTTTTTGCAATCAAGGTATTTTGAAATTTCAAAATTTCGTCTTCGTCTTATTGACCTCGTCGTCTATCTTGAAAAATATGTCATTAAACTGTCATTAAATTAGCTGGGTAATAAACAATAAAATATTACATATTCTAAATTTATTCAACAACACAATTTGAAACATGTTCCATCTAAAACAAAGGTTGAAATTTGTATAAAACTCATTGTTAGGTAAGAAATTTGTTACTATGAGGAGACAAAGCCCAATCACATTTTAGCCAGGTAGGAATTTGCGCTTGAAGCTCTTGCGTTTGTGAAATGTCTCAGGGCACTCTCGTTTAATGCTCCAGCAGTAGTCTGCCATCATATGTTTGTCCCATCTCCCTTGGTAGCGGTCTTCCATGGTCTTGAGATCCTGATGAAACCGCTCGCCTTGCTCGTCACTTACTGCCCCTAGGTTCTCAGGGAATCTATCAAGATGACTATATAGGAAATGGAGTTTGACACTCATATTGCATCCAAGGTCATGAAAGGCTGACAACATGGTTGGTACAAGGGTTTCATAGTTGTCAGCCTTTTTATTACCAAGAAAGTTTTCCATTACCGCCACAAATGAAAGCCATGCACCCCTTTCCTTGTCGTCCATCTTTCTGACAAATTCTTGATCACGTACAAGTGCACGAATTTGTGGTCCATCAAACACACCTGCCTTTATCTTCTCAAATGACAAAGCAGGGTGAGCAGAGACTATGTGTTGGAAGCATTCACCATCAGTATTTAATGCTCTGACAAACTGTTTCATCAGGCCCAGCTTGATATGGAGAGGAGGAAATATGATCTTTTCTCGACTGACGATTGGATCATTGACAATGTTTGGCATACCAGCTTCCAGAGTCTCACGTAAGGGCCACTCCTTCAGGTTCCAATGCCTGTCTCTAGCTCGGCTGTCCCACATGCAAAGAAAGCAGGGATACTTTGTAAATCCTCTTTGTTGTCCAAGAAGGAAGTTCACCATTTTGAGGTCAACACAAATTGTCCAGTTGTGCTCATGGTATTTTAGCACGTGAATCACAGTTTTAATGTCATTATACTCCTCTCGTAAGCACACAGAATGACCCACTGGAACAGCTGCATAGACATTACCATTATGTAGTAGCACACACTTCAGGCTACGCTTACAACTATCTAGAAATAATCGCCAGTCATTTGGACTATGCAATGGAATCCCTAATTCCTGGAGAAGACCCGGGATATTATGACAGTAAACAAACTTATTCTCCTCTGTAAAGAATGGCACAAAATCCTGTTCCCGCTTTCTGAAGTCTGAAACTTTTGTGGTCTGGTTCAGTAGAGCCTTTTCTTGCAACCTAGAAGCTAGAACTTCTGCTGCATTTTTGGAGAGACCCAAATCACGCACAAGGTCATTCAGCTCTGGCTGACTAAACTTCTGAGGGGTTGATGACTCTGGTGTACCATCAGAAGAATCGTCGGAATCTGCAAGTATTTCTTGAGTTTCATGTTCACTCTCTTGGTCTTTGTCGCTTCCCTCCTCTTCAGCTGGAGACAACCCATTAAAAACTGGAACTGGTAGCTCATCAGAGTGCAAAGTAGGTCGAATTGCTGAAGGGATACTAGGATACGATATTTTATGTCTGTTTTTCTTGCCAACACCCTTCGTATTGATCAGACAAAAATAGCAGTCAGTTGTGTGGTCCTTCGGTTCTCGCCAGGTCATGTGAATTCCGAACGGTAAGCCCTTACGTTTTCCTTTTGTCCAGTCACGCAGCATTTCTTCGCAGTTATGACACACAGCATGTGGAGCCCATTTTTTGTCTTGGTCGCCAAGAGTAAGTCCGAAGTACGCTTTATAGCCGCGCCTCACAAACGATGTTATATTGCGCCTCTGACGAATAAGCGTGAAGTATCCACAAATATAACAGAAGGCATCAGGTTTGTTCACACATTGATTTCTCTTTGTAGCCATGACCAAATCTGAAAGAAAAAACAGACAAAATTATATCTCCCTATTGATACCATAATCGTGTAATTAATTAATTTGACCGCAAACGGCTAGAATGTAAAACCTCAAATTACATGAAAACTGGAGCATGCAGAACAAAACTGGTTTCAAATATGAAATCAGCAGATCAAAAATGGTAAGAAACAGTAAAGAAATCTCATGCAACTGGGAATTATAAAAAATTTGTTGTCCTGTGTTATTTGTCCTTCTGAATCAACAGGGGAAAGATATATTCCCAATCTGTAGTAGAAGGTTTGCAAACCGTCCAGCATCCTCATCTCCTTGTAAATGTACTCTCATGTTTGTGGGTAGAGTGAGTGTCTGAACACTTCTCCAAAGGTATGATGCCTTGAGGCACGCATTCAGTTCATCCTCTGGAGTGCTTCGAGAAATGACAGGTAGGGTCTGACGAAAGTCTCCAGCAATGACCATTGTAATGCCACGGTAGGACGCCACCCTCCGGGAGGCTCCACATTGTCTCACTGTAGTGCATTAGGGTTGACTGCATTTATGGTTTTGCCATTAGCAGCAAGTATGTAAAGATAATTTTTAGCATTAAACTGTTATTATTTTATTGTCTAACCATGACTACATATAACACCACCCATCATCACTACATATAACACCAGCCATCATCACTACATATAACACCAGCCATCATCACTACATATAACATCATCCATCATCACTACATATAACACCATCCATTATCACTACATATAACACCATCCATCATCACTACAAATAACACCATCCATCATCACTAGAGATCGGTAAAGTATTTTCCGAGATTCTCGTGCTGACACACAGACAGGCATACTTCTTTGTTATATATATATATCATCGATATATATATATATATATATATATATATATATATATATATATATATATATATATATATTTCACTAGCCCAATAAATCACCCGGACTTCTACATACAATCAACACCTCAACCAGCCAGGATTCGAACCCACGGCCCACTAGCCCATGACTGTGACCGGGGAAACGCTAACTGCTGGACCACCAGGATACTAAAAGCAGTCCTAGACTTTGTTATATTTCACACAAAGCCTGTTCAACGAGCTTATGGCAAAGTTCCCCGGTCACAGTCATGGGCTAGTGGGCCGTGGGTTCGAATCCTGGCCGGTTGAGGTGTTGATTGTATGTAGAAGTCTGCATGCTATTGGGCTAATGAAATATATATGGATCCTCGTGTTTCGAAGCCGGATTTGGTAAAACGCTACTCTGACCACCTACGTGATACGGGTAGTCCCCATTTGAGGATCACGGCGCCATAAGCTCGTTGAACAGGCTTTGTGTGAAATATAACAAAGTCTAGGACTGCTTTTAGTATCCTGGTGGTCCAGCGGTTAGCGTTCCCCGGTCACAGTCATGGGCTAGTGGGCCGTGGGTTCGAATCCTGGCGGGTTGAGGTGTTGATTGTATGTAGAAGTCCGCGTGCTATTGGGCTAATGAAATATATATATATATATATATATATATATATGTATTTTTTTTTTTTCGAATGGTCTGAAAAATGGCAGATGAAATTCAACGTCGACAAATGTAAAGTACTTAGTATAGGAGATGTAAACAGGGAAACCAGATACCAGATGAACAACGATGCCATAGAGAAATCCGACTGCGAGAGAGATTTAGGAGTAATTATAAGTAGGAACCTTAAGCCAAGCAAACAATATGTTTTTGCTGGTAACAAGGCTAATAAAGTATTTGGGTTCATACAAAGGAGTGTTAGTTACAAGACTAGCGAGGTCATCCTAAAACTGTATCTTGCTCTTGTGAGACCACACCTGGATTACGCAGTTCAGTTCTGGTCACCGTATTACAGAATGGATATAGAATCCTTGGAAAGAATTCAGAGGAGAATGACAAGACTAATCCCGGGCATTAGGAACCTTGAGTATAGAGACAGGTTAAAGCATCTTAATTTGCACTCCCTTGAGAGACGTAGAGCGAGGGGCGACCTGATAGAGGTGTATAAGTGGAAGGCAGGGCTAAACAAAGGGGACATTACTAAGGTACTCAAACTATCCAACCAGGAGCGAACTCTTAACATAAGAACATAAGAATGGAGGAAACTGCAGCGGGCCTATTATAATGAGACAGAACACAATGAGAGGAAGCATAACATAAATAGGAGGAAGTATAGAGAGTAGGAATGTAAAGATAGGAAACTTGGTAGCGTGGCCTGGATGTTATTTACTCAGCGTCACTACGCTTATCCTATCTCGTAAGTCAATACACATACATCACTTCTTAAAGGGACAACTTGTTAAACACCTCTTTGATACAACTATTTATTACTTCACTCAAGGACATGAACACATTAATATCACTATTATATCGGGGCACTAACACATCATGCTTTACGTTACTTGACACTGACTCTCGGACACACCTGAATGAATACACTTCCCACAGTAGGTAACTCACCCTAGGACGTTCTGACAAGACTCACGTGTACAGTACCCTGACGTAGGCCCAATGAGTGCTGGCTGGGCTGCCTCCTATGGGAGAATCTGCTTAGCTGGCGATGCCGTGGTCTGGTCGGGAGGTCTCCCTCCCGACCTGGGGAGGGGACGTGCGTGACTGCTTAGTGAACCGAGTGACGACCCGAACGGGAGAGATATGACAGCAACCAGGATGATAATGGTACTGCAATCGTAATGGTAATGCCCGTGGACGGGACTGCAGGGCCTTTATATGGGGTCGGCACAGCCGGCTTCTGACCTCTAACCAATTAGCACTAAACTGGTTTGATCTGGATAGCTGCTGCAGGTGTGGTCCCGGCCAGGTGTCTTGGCTAGGTGCGGCTGTAGGTCACCTGACTCACGTCATTAGCGGGCGAGGTCAAGTCACATGGGTCGACCTGAGGTGTGTCAACCCGGAATGTGGTGGTACCACGATGTCTGTAATGTACTTGCTGCTATATACGGCATAATTCTGGGCTGTAAGGTTTGGTCTGACAATCAATCATTACACCTCCCGCCAAGACCAAAGCTTCATCACAGACTGATGCCACATATAGACAGCAACGTCACGTGTGGTGTCAAAGATAATCCCTGGGGCGATAACATTTACAATCAACAATCTCATAAGTGTATGTTTTTCTACTGGCGCTAGTTTGATCTGACAAAGCTCACTATACCTCCCGCCAAGATCAAAGCTTCTATGCCAGGAGAAAAAGGAAACATAGCAAGTGAACATAGAATGAAAAAAAAAAAAAAATCTTTCATATCTAGATTTGTATCCGAGACAACTTGCAAATCAAAACAACAGGTGTTACATCTTATCGGCCCATGTCAAAATAATAATTCATCTCAGTCAGTAATATGGCTACAACATCGTGTTTCATAGTCCAAAGCATTGATCAAATGAACTCATAGAAAAAAGTGAGACTAAAAAAAAAGACATTCTTTGTAGTAAACATCAACAAAAATCAGAGAAAATACTTCAAAACACACAGAAATGTCCCTACTTCACATATTAGGGTATTGATATCTTTTTATTATACATCAACAACATCAGTACATTAGTTGGGTCCGGCATAGTTCACGTCTTCCATCCAGCTGGTATCTGAAAAATAGGGGATGGCGGCAGCTCAGCAGCTGTAGTCGGTTGGTCATTCATCATTGACTTTCTTGTGGTGTCAGGACAGCACATCTTCTGTCTTCTTTCTTCACATAGCACGTCTTTTGCCTTTTTTCTTCACAGAGCACATCTTCTGTCTTCTTCACATACCGCACCTTGTAGGTCGTTTCTCCACACCTTCTGACTTCTTCTCACTTCCTCCTGGTTTCTATACTATTCCAGACGAGTTTTCTGTCCCATCTGCGTTCTTTATGCATCTTCATTTTCATATTCCAGACGATTTTTCTGCTCCATCTGTATTTCTTTATACATCTCCATTTTCATATTCCAGACGATTTTTCTGCTCCATCTGTATTTCTTTATACATCTCCATTTTCATATTCCAGACGATTTTTCTGCTCATCTGCGTTTCTTTATACATCTTCATTTTCATATTCCAGATGAATTTTTCTGCTCCATCTGTATTTCTTCTCTGCAACATCATTATTTTCAACATATTCCAGACGATTTTCTGTTCATCTGCCGTCGGCCCCCTCCGGCCGGGATGAAGGCCGGTCCACTGTGTGGGCTGTCGTCTCCTTAGATGACTTGTAAGGCAGGTTCCGCGGACCAGGGCTCGCCCTCCGTACGTGAGTGTCGGCGAGACCAAAGACCGTCCTGTCTTACACCTTCCACAGTGGTGAATCCCTCCCTGGCTGGGCTCACCAGGGTTCGTTGTGTGGCGATTCATTCCACACTCCTTAACTGCCTAGTAGAAAAATATAACATCTTCTTAATCCTAGACCAAGGGAGGACTTGAAAGAAGTGGCCTGGTGTGTGGTGGGTTTCGTGCTGCATTCATCAAGCTGCTTTCACCATGCTGGTTCTTCTCTGCTCGTATGTACTGTGGTTGACGTCCGGCTGGCCATGGGTGGTACTGTGTGTGACATTTGACAGAGAAACAATCCTAAAGGGGTGATGGATTAGTTGGAAGTGTATTCGCAAAAAAAAATGTTCACCTTATACGTTACGTCAATGTTTGGCAACTATCATTTCCGTCACGACAATGTTCTCATCAGTCTGGGTCGGGGAGTGAAGCTCTGTGCACTACACTGAATATCATTTATCACTGCGCGTCAAAGAGTACATCACAAATCATAATAGCATAAAGATACACTGAGTGAAGCTCTGCATTCATCGCAATATCGCGGTCACACGCAACGAGGCGGAGCGGGTCAAAAGGAGGTAAGGTCACACGAGGTGGGTGAGGTGGGGCTGAGGCGAGGCGCGGCGGGGCTGAGGTGAGGCGTGGCGGGTGAAGTGGGGAGGAGCCGAGGCGTGGTTGATCGGGCCAGGCCGGGGCTGCAGGGCAGGGCAGGGACGGAAGGGTAAGGTTGAGGTAAGGATTAGGACAGGGGGAAGGATGTAGGTTAAAGACATGTTAAGTTATAACAGTTAGTACAGACACCGCTTTCATCACTGAAACACAATGGCTACATTTAACACTGACCAACAATCAAACTGCACTTGAGCTACTGAGAATGTCACAGATCGCGGGGGACACTGAGAAATTACGTTAAGCACTGAACGTATTTCTATTAAAAATTCGTGCATACCACGACGAGAGACATTCACTTGAGCTGTAACAGAGACACACTAGGACACTTTTCACCCTACTACGCAGGAACTTCTTTTCACGCACTTTTGAACTGACGAGCCAGGTGTTATGGCTACCGGGGGAGGGCATGGGTTAACTTCATAGTTCGCTGCCACCAATATAATGAGACAAAATAAACAGAGAGAGGATTACATATATAAGTAGGAGGAAGTATAGAGAGTAGGAATGTAAAGATAGGAAACTTGGTAGCGTGGCCTGGATGTTATTTACTCAGCGTCACTACGCTTATCCTATCTCGTAAGTCAATACACATACATCACTTCTTAAAGGGACAACTTGTTAAACACCTCTTTGATACAACTATTTATTACTTCACTCAAGGACATGAACACATTAATATCACTATTATATCGGGGCACTAACACATCATGCTTTACGTTACTTGACACTGACTCTCGGACACACCTGAATGAATACACTTCCCACAGTAGGTAACTCACCCTAGGACGTTCTGACAAGACTCACGTGTACAGTACCCTGACGTAGGCCCAATGAGTGCTGGCTGGGCTGCCTCCTATGGGAGAATCTGCTTAGCTGGCGATGCCGTGGTCTGGTCGGGAGGTCTCCCTCCCGACCTGGGGAGGGGACGTGCGTGACTGCTTAGTGAACCGAGTGACGACCCGAACGGGAGAGATATGACAGCAACCAGGATGATAATGGTACTGCAATCGTAATGGTAATGCCCGTGGACGGGACTGCAGGGCCTTTATATGGGGTCGGCACAGCCGGCTTCTGACCTCTAACCAATTAGCACTAAACTGGTTTGATCTGGATAGCTGCTGCAGGTGTGGTCCCGGCCAGGTGTCTTGGCTAGGTGCGGCTGTAGGTCACCTGACTCACGTCATTAGCGGGCGAGGTCAAGTCACATGGGTCGACCTGAGGTGTGTCAACCCGGAATGTGGTGGTACCACGATGTCTGTAATGTACTTGCTGCTATATACGGCATAATTCTGGGCTGTAAGGTTTGGTCTGACAATCAATCATTACACTATTGGCCCATACTGGGCAGTCCCGTTTACACCCATCCCCTATTGCTCATATGAGCATCCAACCTATGTTTGAAGCAATTCAGCGTATTCGTGTTAATGATGATATTTGGTAACTTGTTCCATTCATCCACTACTCTGTTTCCAAACCAGTGTTTATCAATTTCACGCCTAAATCTAAATTTGTCTAATTTAAAACCATTGTTATGAGTTCGCTCCTGGTTGGATAGTTTGAGTACCTTTGTAATGTCCCCTTTGTTTAGCCCTGCCTTCCACTTATACACCTCTATCAGGTCGCCCCTCGCTCTACGTCTCTCAAGGGAGTGCAAATTAAGATGCTTTAACCTGTCTCTATACTCAAGGTTCCAAATGCCCGGGATTAGTCTTGTCATTCTCCTCTGAATTCTTTCCAAGGATTCTATATCCATTCTGTAATACGGTAACCAGAACTGAACTGCGTAATCCAGGTGTGGTCTCACAAGAGCAAGATACAGTTTTAGGATGACCTCGCTAGTCTTGTAACTAACACTCCTTTGTATGAACCCAAGTACTTTATTAGCCTTGTTACGAGCAAAAACACATTGTTTACTTGGCTTAAGGTTCCTACTAATCATTACTCCTAAATCTCTCTCTCGCAGTCGGATTTCGCTATGGCATCGTTGTTCATCTGGTAGCTGGTTTCCCTGTTTACATCTCCTATTCTGAGTACTTTACATTTGTCGACGTTGAATTTCATCTGCCATTTTTCAGACCATTCGAAAAATTTGTTTAGATCTTCCTGTAGTTTTGCCGAGTCCTCGTCAGATTTGATAACACGTCCTATTTTAGTGTCATCAGCAAATTTACTTATGTTGCTGCCAATGCCGATATCTATGTCGTTTTTTAATATAATAAATAATAATGGTCCAAGTACTGAGCCTTGGGGAACTCCACTTGTGACGTTGCTCCAATCGGACTTAGTGCCGTTAATGCTCACTCACTGTTTCCTGTCCTGTAACCACGCCCTAATCCATTTAAGGATGTCACCTTTGATGCCATGAGCTTCTACCTTTCCAATTTGTCTTTCGTGGGGGACTCTGTCGAAGGCTTTGCTAAAATCGAGATATGCCACATCATAATTGTGCCCCTCGTCCACCGATTCGAAAACTGATGAAAAGAATGTTAATAGATTAGTTAGGCAAGAACGTCCGCTTGTGAAGCCATGCTGGGAATCATTGATCAATCCGTGCTTCTCCAGGTGATTTCGAATAGAGTTTGAAATGATTGCTTCCAGTAATTTGCCGACTATTGATGTTAGACTGATTGGGCGGTAGTTAGAGGATAGTGATCTATTCCCCTTCTTGAAAATCGGTATTACATCCGCTATCCTCCAGGATTCTGGTACTACACCTGTTTTTAATGACATGTTAAACAACTTTGCTAAGGGCATACTAAGCTCTTCCTTACATTCCTTTAATACTCTGGCAAATATCTCATCGGGACCATGTGACTTATTAGGCTTTAGTTTGTCTATTTGCTTACTAACATCGTTACTAGTCACTACTATCTCACTTAATTTGTTTTCTTCACTATCTCTGAATAGAGTCGGTGCCTCGGGTATCATGTTTAAATTTTCGGTGGTGAAAACTGTTGAAAAATATTTATTCAAATTATTGCTCATTTCTCCGTCGTTATCAGTGAGCTCGCCGAAGTCTGACCGTATTGGTTTTAAATCAGACAAATTTAGATTTAGGCGTGAAACAGGTAAACACTGGTTTGGAAACAGAGAAGTGGATGAATGGAAGAAGTTACCAAATATCATCATTAACTCGAATACGCTGAACTGCTTCAAACATAGGTTGGATGCTTATATGAGCAATAGGGGTTGGGTGTAAACGGGACTGCCCAGTATGGGCCAATAGGCCCGCTGCAGTTTCCTCCATTCTTATGTTCTTCTGTTCTTATGAACAGACTGTGAGAAAGATTTAGGTCGAACGACCCACAGCGGGGCCTAGGGGGCGAAAAGATAAGAATAGAAAGAATTTAAAAATAGAAGAAAAAATATTTATCTACACCACGAAGATGCTGGAAAACCAGCTTTTTAGAGTGGGACAGATTGTATGAGTATGGAAACAAAAGAAGGCAGAGCATTCCACAGTTTGGCTGTGTTACGAAAGAAGGAGGTACTATAACGGGTTATTCTCGTGTGACCGACATCCACAGAGAAATGGTGGGCACCGCGGGAAAGACGAGTGTTACGAGCCCACGGCCTTGCCTGCGGTACACAGGATGCCAAATCTACCGAACATTGCCCATTAAAGTACCTGTAAAAGAGAATGAAGCAACATTGCGGCGAAGAGAAAGGGAAGAGAGATTGTCAACTAGAGGAGGAGAGTTAATAAGACGAAATACCTTTGATTCCACCCTATCTAACAGTTGGACAGAAGTAGAGCCACCCCAGATATGAGAGCAGTACTCCAAGTTAGGTCGAATGAATCCCTTATATACTTGAAGCAACTGCTCAGGAGTGAAGTAGCTACGGCATCTGTACAGCATTCCCAACTTTTGGGAGGCAGCTTTAGCAATGTTGAGGATGTGTGGCTTCCATGAAATATTAGAGGATATGGCGAAGCCTAGCATATCTTTTTTAGAATTTGGCAGAATGATAGCATCCTGAAATGTAATTGGTGGGAGATCTCCTAATTTAGAAAGTGAATTGGTAAATATTGAGTTTTATTACTAGTGAATTTAACCAAGTTTCTACCCCCCTCTTCGGAGATGCTGCACATATCCGCATTGGTAGATGTAATGATATCAGCCCTAGAAACAGATCTAGTTTGAGAGTTAGGAGGAAGGGGAAAATGTGAAGAAGAGTGAAGAGTAGAATCATCAGCATAAGAATGGATAGAATTAGTTGTCGTGTGAAGTAAATCATTGATAAAAAGAAGGAAAAGAGGAGGTGAAAGAACAGAACCCTGTGGGATACCACTATTGGTAGAGAAAGAGCTAGAGATTAGAAAACAATGTGGGGGAGAGAAACCATAAGAAGGAATTTTAGAAAGCAAGGACTTGTGCCATACCCTGCCAAATGCTTTGGATATGTCGAGGGCCACAACGAAACTTTCCCCATAATCCCTAAGAGAGGATGACCAAAGATGGGTGCAATAGGAGAGCAGATCACCAGTAGATCTCGCCTGAAGAAAGCCATAGTGATCATCCGACAAAAGAGAAAAGCGTTCAAGGTGACGGATAAAATGAGAGTGTACGATAGTTTCGAAAATCTTTGAGACCTGTTTGAAAAATAACGCTGTCAAAACGAGGTCTGGAAACCACTTGCAGGACGTTTTTGAAAATAATCATTTTTCCTTAATTATATTTGCAAAAAAAACCCCAAAGAATAAACAAAATAAAAATCGAACTAAAATCAAATTAACACTTACAATCTGTATCACTACTCGTATCAAGTGTAGTAGTTCGGCTGACTGCCCTGTCCTTAACATACTCCATGGATTTCCTGTTTCTTGTATCTTCTAAACTATGCGACAGGCTATGTGGCATCAAAGCCCTCGGCATCAGTGTCAAGAAAGCTTGAAGTGCAGTAGTGACCGCCAGGGAACTCATAATATTTAGTATATCAACTGATATATCTTCGGGAAGATTCCTTTGGGTTTACCTTAGTCTACCCAATACTGTTCCCTGAAAGATAAAATGAAAAAAATAATAAATGAAATAAATAAATTAATAGGTAACATATCTATTAAAACGCTTGATAATATAATTTTAATTATTCTATCCAGTCTCTATCTAGAAAAAAGTTTGCAGTCGTATGTAGGCCTATATCTAAAACTGGATAATACATTTTAATTCATAACGGTTCTTGAGTACCTAACCACCTGTTATCGCCTAGCTTTCAGTGGAACACAACTTCCTCACGCCAAGCAAATATCAATTGAAATGCAGGCTTAGAAAATTTCTTTGTTTTGTTTTTCCGCCATTTTTTTCTTCTTGAAAACAATCTACTTCGCTCAACTTCATTTTTGTGCTTCAAGTGTTGTCACACAAACGTTTCCCGCGACGTTTCCGTGTGCATGTTGTTGGCCTTTGTATGGAAATGGCGGCTCATAAAGATCAATAATGGCGTCCACTGGGCCTACTTTGTTTTCAGGGGAAAACAGAATGGCAGAAATTCAAAACAAAAATTATTACGATTCCTGCGCTTCATTTACTGTTTTTTCGAGATAGGGAGCAGTTTTACTCAATACAACACCACATTAATCAAATTTTTGTAGTTTAGGTGTGTAAGAAAATATAGTGTGGAGCATCACTTAATTTCGTAATCATTACTGCATTTTACTTTACGTATAAAACGTTAAGAATAATTTATCTTATCATAAGGTTTGTGCTCCTGACTATAAGACCATTGCTTAAGATGGGCTTGCTTAGTACCTCATCGAATATATGAGTCAACTCCGGGCATCTATCTCGTGGGCCTGACTTTACATATCATGGAAAGGTTGATATTGCACAAATATCTCCCGCCTACTGTGGCCTAGATATTTGTGAGACTTTTGGAGTTTTAAGATAGGTGTCCAGTGATTAGACTGCATTGAGAACCATCCCGCTACCATATCTGGAGGAGGGCGGTGTACTGTACTGTACTGTACTGTACTGTGTTGATGTCGTATTGCTGACATATTGCTGTGAGGAGTTGATTGTTACATTATGCCCCGTCATCTGAGAGTATCACTCTAGGTGTAGAAAAAGACAGATGAGATGAGTGACTACTGCATGAGCCATTGATTTGACAGACTTATTTTCCAATGGCGCTAGTACCACAAATCTGGAGAAGTATGTATCACATCATGGAGTGAAGATGATGTATAAAGGTTATAGTTGGAGACTTGAAAAGGCTTGGGTGAAGCTGCTTTGGTCAGTTGAAGTTCAATTAGTAGTAAGAGATCGAGAAAGAGGATAATAGATGGTACTCCACAGAAAAAAAAGGGATCTCAGGCCGTGAATGTTGGAAAAATGAAGTGTGAAAAAAAGCCGATCCTCCAGTAGTTTGATGATGATCAGGTCGACCCTGGGGTCCACAACCTTCCCGACCAGTGGGACCCACCTGAGAAGGCTCCTCTTTAACATTATTGTCGTGTAGTATCATAGAAGAATAAAAGAAGATACAAAATAAAACAGGTCAAAAGTAAGAAAAGATATATATGTTGTGTTGTTAAGAGAAACAATTGAGACCCTGTAAATGTGAGTAAATGAGGCAGAAAGTCAGATCAGCAACCTGGGACTTGTTACATTTACTTTTATTTGTCTGCACTGTCAATATTCATGCTGAACTGAATAACTACATAGTATACATACATGTCCTTCTAATTGTTTTTTCTATATGGCAGTTTTATTTAATAAATAATGATAACGAAAATTATTATTATTATTATTATTATTATTGCCCATAGATTTAGTCTTTTTTCTTCTTTTTTACTGTGCCAATTCTTAAATTTTACGCTTTTAACGACTTTATACTATGCTTACAATGGAGTCATCGATTTTCCATTGTCGGCAATATTTCCTCACAAATTTTATTGTTTTATAATATATATATATATACATATGCAAGTAAATCACTGTAGGTGCGCGTGATCTAGGTATATGCTGATAACCACCAGGAAAGAAGAAAACACGAAGTTCCCAAGCGCTTTCGTGTAATTCACATCTTCAGGGGTGAGTACAGACTAGTCTGTACTCACCCCTGAAGATGTGAATTACACGAAAGCGCTTGGGAACTTCGTGTTTTCTTCTTTCCTGGTGGTTATCAGCATATATATATATATGTATACATATATATATATATATATATATGTATATATATATATATATATACTTCATTTTTAGTCCATTTAACACGCGGACTTTGAACATATAATCAACGACCTCACCAGCAAGGAATCGAACCCTCGACCTACTGGGTGTGACTAAGGAACGCTTACCGGCTAGGCCACAAGGACACTAAAAGCAGTTCTAGACTCTGTTATATTTCACACAAAGCCTGTTCATCGAGCTGATGGCGCCGTGAACCTCAATGGGAAACTGCCCGTGCCACTTATGTGGTGTCAGTAGCATTTTACCGAATCCAGCTGGTATGAAACGCGAGGTACATATATATACTTCATTTTTAGTCCATTTAACACGCGGACTTTGAACATATAATCAACGACCTCACCAGCAAGGAATCGAACCCTCGACCTACTGGGTGTGACTAAGGAACGCTTACCGGCTAGGCCACAAGGACACTAAAAGCAGTTCTAGACTCTGTTATATTTCACACAAAGCCTGTTCATCGAGCTGATGGCGCCGTGAACCTCAATGGGAAACTGCCCGTGCCACTTATGTGGTGTCAGTAGCATTTTACCGAATCCAGCTGGTATGAAACGCGAGGTACATATATATACTTCATTTTTAGTCCATTTAACACGCGGACTTTGAACATATAATCAACGACCTCACCAGCAAGGAATCGAACCCTCGACCTACTGGGTGTGACTAAGGAACGCTTACCGGCTAGGCCACAAGGACACTAAAAGCAGTTCTAGACTCTGTTATATTTCACACAAAGCCTGTTCATCGAGCTGATGGCGCCGTGAACCTCAATGGGAAACTGCCCGTGCCAAAATAAAACACCACATAAGTGGCACGGGCAGTTTCCCATTGAGGTTCACGGCGCCATCAGCTCGATGAACAGGCTTTGTGTGAAATATAACAGAGTCTAGAACTGCTTTTAGTGTCCTTGTGGCCTAGCCGGTAAGCGTTCCTTAGTCACACCCAGTAGGTCGAGGGTTCGATTCCTTGCTGGTGAGGTCGTTGATTATATATATATATATATATATATATTTCATGTAGTCCACAATGAAGACGTGGATAAGATAAATCTTGATAAGATGTCTTGAATAAAGACGGAAGCTAAGGTGCTCCGTTGTTTCCCTTTTCCCGTGTGATTTTATCAATATATATATATATATATATATATATATATATATATATATATATATATATATATATATATATATATATATGCATATATATATATATATATATTTATATATATATGCAAGTAAATCACTGTAGGTGCTCGTGATATAGGTATATGCTGATAACCACAAGGAAAGAAGAAAACACGAAGTTTCCAAGTGCTTTCGTGTAATTCACATCTTCAGGGGTGAGTACAGACTGTACTCACCCCTGAAGATGTGAATTACACGAAAGCGCTTGGGAACTTCGTGTTTTCTTCTTTCCTTGTGGTTATCAGCATATATATATATATATATATATATATATATATATATATATATATATATATATATAAATATATATATATATATATATATATATATATATATATATAAATATATATATATATACTATATATATATATATATATACATGTAATATTCAGAAATTTCAGTGTAATTTTAAACGCCGCGCCATTGGCGACACTGAGTTCAAGGTCGTCTGAGGGAAGACAACGCTCCCGCACATAGTGAGAATTTCTGGAACTAGGCCTATGCGATAGTAAATGTAATTTACCGAATTAATATGGAGGCTAATTATGAAATGAAATATGAGTAAGTAAATTAAAAATAATTATAGATCGTTTCTCAGTCTAAAAATGTTACTTGTTTCCCAATGAAGCATTTAGTTATGCAGGAAAATATGTCACGTAGGCCTAGGCTTGGGAAAGCACGAGCCTGGCTGTTTCTCAGTCACGCGAAAGCGATCGGACAGACAGGACGTCCCTGCGCGTCCCCTCACAAAACGGTCACGTGGTCTAGCCACCTGTGTTGCGCTATTGCAGTACAACAAGTAAGTCTCATTCGATCTCAGACAGGGTTTAAATAGGGCAGTGATAAAGTTAATAAGAGCTAACAGTGAGTTCATTGCAGGGTTTCCGTCAGAACCCACTTGACTGCCAGTGCTGACTGCGAGTGATTGACTGCCGTTTGAGACTGCCGTTGATGATTGATGATTAGCGATTGTAACAGTTGGAACGATCAGTGCAGGCTTGTCACTGGTTAGCTGGGTCAGCCAGAGATCTCCGAAGTGAAATCAGCTGTCTGGGTGCACAACTGACGATCGTCTGGGGTTGCCAGATCTCTTCTACCTCGGCTCGCAATATCACATATCTTCAAGCAATTAGTGAAAACCTTTTACTACGAGAAGCTAAAGCTTCTCTCAACTGAACAAGGTCGGATTGGCTCACTCCCTTCCGTTTCATGGAAGCGCTGAGTGTACACTGAGGCTATCTGAGTTAATTAATGGTCACACACTGAGACCAGGAGTCTAGGGGATACCTAGAGAAGCATTGATCCCCCTTATTATGGGTGTATGTTGAGTTGGGTGAAGCATGTTAAGGGACATAATATAAGGTGTATTTAGAGTGTGTATGTAGTTAATAATTTTCTAATATCGTGTATTCCCAGCTTGCAGGGACTGATATTAACCAGTTGAGTGCCCTTAAGGCCTGTTTATGTGTGTTGGTAATAGGTCCTGTAGTTAATACTATTTTTTCAGTTACTGATATTATCTGGCTGTGTGTAGTTTAATATTTCTTAAATAATTTGGATAGTATTGTTTTTTAATGTTTGTGTCACTAATTGATGCCAGAGAAATGAGAGAACTGTTTTTCAGATGAGGTTCCTCCTTTCTGCTGTAAGTGATACTGTGATTTAGTTCCGTTAATGCATTTAATATTTCTTTGTAATTTCTTATTTTTTAATACCATTTTCTCAGTGATTGATATTATTTTGTTGAAAACACTTAAGGCCTGCATCTGTTGGTGTAACCTAATTCTATTGAGTGCTCCTTAGGCCTATTCATGGTGGAATTAATAATTTCTTATTTTTATACCATTTCTGCAGTAGTGGATATTATTTTGTGAAAACCCTTAAGGCCTGTTTCATGTAGGCAAGCAACATTTCTGAACATTTTGAATTTATTGTTGTCTAATGAGGCATTGTGTGAGTTTCTAATAATTTCATAATCATGTATAACATGAATTCCCCAGAGTAGTGTTTTAAGTTCAGGTTAAGAAGTGCGCATATGTTGGTGTACCATTATTTGATTGTGTCTGTTGGAGAGAATAGAAGTGTCTAAATTTTTACAGTGTCTCATTCATCCCAATCACAGATGCTATCCTTCCACGGGTCACGGAGAATTCATTTTGTTAAGTAAATTTAAGTGTTCTTGTGCTGGTTCGGGTTTTTCTCCAAGGGGGCGCTTCCACTGCAATTACCATCTAAAAATCTTTAACAAACCCCTAGTCAAGTGAGAAATTAGGGTCCAGTAATTCTGACCAGTTGCCTCTGAAGATGTCTTGAATAAAGACGAAAGCTAAGGTGCTCCGTTGTTTCCCTTTTCCCGTGTGATTTTATCAAGATATATATATATATATATATATATATATATATATATATATATATATATATATATATATATATATATATATATATATATACATATATATATATATATATATATATATATATATATATATATATATATATATATATATATATATATAAATATTTGTAATATTCAGAAATTTCAGAGTGATTTCAAATGCCCCGCCATTGGCAAGACTGAGCGTTCAAGGTCATGGGAGGGGAGAGAGCGCTCCCTCCTCCTAGAGAGAGATGGTGGAACTAGGCCTATATGATATTAAATGTAGTTTACCGATTTAATAATGATGCGATTCATGAAGTAAGGGACTATTATTGAATTTTAAATTATTATAGATCGTTTAGCAGTCTGAATAATGTTACGGGTGTCCCAAGGAGTTATTAGTTAGGCGGAAAATAGGTCACGTAGACCTAAGCTGACGCCTTGAGAGACGACCCGGCCTCTCTCTCAGTCCCGGATAGCACTCACGCAAACAAGACGTCCCTGCGCGTCTGTCCCAGAAATAGTCACGTGGCCTAGTCACCTGTGCTGAAATATTGCAGTATAACAAGTAAGTCTCATTCGATCTCAGACAGGGTTAGATAGGGCAGTGATAAAGTAAACTAGAGCTAACAGTGAGTTCATTTCAGGGTTTCCGCCAGAACCCACTTGACTGGAGTTGACCGGGGGTTGACTGCGAGAGATTGACTGCCGTTTGAGACTGCCGTTGATGATTGAGGGTGGCGATTGTCGCCATTGGACCGATCAAAGTAGGCCTGCTACTGTTTAGCGGGGTAGCAAAGGATCTCTTGAGTGAACGAGTGCTCCCGACAACTAAACAACACGGGACGCTAAAGCTTCTCTCAACTGTACAAGGTCCGATTGGCTCACTCCCGTCTGCTTTATGGACGCACTGGGAGTACACTGAGGCTATCTGAGTAGACTAATGGTCACACACTGAGACCGTGAGTCTAGGTCTCTAGGAGATACCTGGAGGAACATTTTCCCTCCCTTATTACGGGTGTAGTTTAATAGTTTCTAGATAATTTTGATAATATTGTTTTGAATGTTTGTGCCATCAAGTGGAACCAGAGTGATACTGTGATTTGATTCTTTTAATGCCTCTGATTGTTCTTCATAATTCTGATCTCAGGTATAACCTTGTTCCCCAGAGTAGTGGTTAGGTTAGGTTAGGAAGTGTGCATCTGTTGGGGTGCTATAATTTTGTTGAGTGCCCTTAAGGCCTATTCATTGTAGAATATTTAATTTCTTATTTTTATTACCATTTCCTCAGTGACTGATATAATTTTGTTGAGTGCCCTTAAGGCCTATTCATTGTAGAGTATCTAATTTCTCATTTTTATTACCATTTCCTCAGTGACTGATATAATTTTGTTGAGTGCCCTTAAGGCCGGTTCATTGTAGAGTATTTAATTTCTCATTTTTATTACCATTTCCTCAGTGTCTGATATAATTTTGTTGAGTGCCCTTAAGGCCGGTTCATTGTGCAAGCAACATTGCTTAATACTCCAAATTTATTGATGCCTGAGTTTCTAATAATTTCTAGATCCTGTATAACTTTTATTCCCCAGAGTAGTGTTTAAGTTCAAGTTAAGAGGTGCGCATATTGGTGTACCATTATTGGATTGTGTTTGTAGTGTTGGAGGGAATATAAGTGTCTAAATGTAACAGTGTGTCTCATTCATCCCAGTCACAGACGCTATCCTTCCACGGGTCACGGACAATTTATTTGTTAGTAGAGTAAGTGTTCTTGTGCTGGTTCGGGATTTTTCTCAAAGGGGCGCTTCCACTGCCATTACCATCTATTAATTTTAAATAAACCCCAAGTCAAGTGAGAAATTAAAGTCCAGTAAATTCCGACCGGTTACAAATGGTAGCAGAGCGTAGTTCTATTTATTTCGTGACTGATAGTTCTGTGGTTGGGATAATGAGCGTAATCATGGAGTGGATGGAAACGGTAGAGAGTGTGACCCCAACTCTACTCATGCTCGCCGTGGGAATGGGTTTGTTGTGGTTGACGGTGCGGGGTTACTCGGAGAAAAGGAGAGACAGCCCGGGGTTGGTGCAGTTGAGAGAAGAGTTCGTGGAACGTATTGGGAAGCTAGAGGGGAAAATCCGGGGAGAGTGCCAGGAACGATTGGGACAGTTAGAAGGGAAGATCAATGGGGAATGTCAGGCATGGGCGAACCAAATCAGGGGGGAGTATGGAGTATATGTACAACAGTTAAGGGGGGAGTACCACACACAATTGCAACAGTTAGAGACGGAACACCAACAACACCTAGCTCTGTTGGGGGATGCACTAGATAGGGTAAAGACACAGTATAAAATACAGCACGATGAGACAATGTGGGAGATGAGGAGACACAATAGTAGAGAGGGAACTAGTCTCGGGGCCGGGTTGACCATGTCTAAGTTCGACGGTAGGCCAGGAATAGAGGTAGGAAAGTGGTTAAGAGAGGTTGACCGAACCCTCAAGCTGCTAGACGGAGACGAAGTCAGTCGAATCCAATTCATAATAAGGCATCTTGCGGGGCCTGCGGCAGATCGCGTATACAACGCACGCAGAGACTGGGAAACCGTAGATGAGTTAACTTGTTATTTGAAGCAGCAATATGGCTGGCAGACGGCCACGTACGACGCCATTCAGAAGGTGATGACGCGGAAACAAGGGAGCAACGAAACGCTTCTTGAATATTATGATGCTATGCTAGATTTAAACGATGAGTTGAACCACCATGATCATAAATATGATAAGGCCCTGTTGGGAGATGCAATCACTCGGGGGCTCAAGGAGGAACAAAGCCGTATGTGGTTAGTGGATGAGATCAAGAAGTATCCTCACCATAGTCTAGACGAGTGGATCACGGGGCTGAGAGAGGCGGAACAAAAACGAGAGGCTTTGAGGGAGGTACCGCTGACTAAAGGAAGAGAGAACGAGCCGCAGACTGGAGGCTCGATTCCCCCGAGGTGCTATGCGTGTGGACAAGAGGGCCACTTCAGTTTCAATTGCACGAACGGGTCCAGACCAGGAGAGA
Organism: Homarus gammarus; assembly: GCA_958450375.1. NCBI lineage: Eukaryota > Metazoa > Arthropoda > Malacostraca > Decapoda > Nephropidae > Homarus > Homarus gammarus. The sequence goes on from CAUDMG010001281.1 coordinate 2,936,871, forward strand.
GTGTCCCAAGGGGATACGTGGCCAATGGAAAGTATCGAGTTGGAAGTAACAATCGGAACTGGCGGTCGGGAAATGGCCAAGGCCAGGCAGTCCCCGCCAACCGTTCCTGGCCTCACCAATAGATTCCACCGGCGATGTTATGAGTCAAGAGAGAGCGGACCCATGGTCAAGCGTGGTTCGCATGACAAATTTAATCACAACAGAAGGTACCTTAAGGCTGAAAGCAGAGTGTCCTAAGGTCTCGGTGCTGGTAGCGGGTCGTGAAATGTGGGGTTTAGCAGATACTGGGGCAGAAGTGTCGCTAATTGATGAACTTTTCTACCGTCGGGAGCTGGAGCCTGCAGGCGTGGTGTTGCAGCCCACTCGAATAAGGGTAAAAGGGGCGTCAGGGTTTCCAGTGCCGTGTGTGGGGTGTATTCGGGTCACTATGGTCGTATGTGGGGTGGAAGTCACTGATGTGGGGATGTTGGTTTGTCCAGGGATTGAGACCCAGGGTAAGGGGCAATCTCATGTCGGGTTGTTGGGGATGAATGTGCTGGGGGAGGTTGCGGAGATCTGGCCGCACATGTATCACTTGTGCAGGGAAGCCAGGAGCACCGCTCAGTGGGAAAATTGCTTGCATGAGGTTAGGCAGTTATGTGCAATAGAGGCCATCAGCCTGGGGTATTGTATGACAGAGAGGAAGGAAAGACCAACCATTCCTCCCCGGAGTACTCGGTTGCTGTCAGTATGTGTTCCCTCATTAAGCCAGGTAGCTAACAAAGAAGTAGTGATTGAACCTCTAACAATAGAGGATGAAGGTTGGATGCCTGAGGGTGTGATAGTGTTGCCGACAGCTGTAAGAGTGGTGAGAGGCATGACCCAGGTGTTGGTGGCAAATCTGTCTGATAGTCGTACGAGCTTGAGGGGCAATTGGCGGATTGGGAAAGTGGCGTCGGGGACGGAAGTCGAGGAAGACATCAGTGAAGAGGTGCATGTGAGGACAGTGCAACCGGATGCCCGTACGGAGGTCAAAGTGCACACGGAGGAAATGAATGAGGGACAAGAGAGTGCAGTTAGGTGTTTAATAGAAGAGTTTAGTGATATTTTTGAAGAAGAGGGCCAGCCCATAGGAAAGGCTATTGGGGTTCAGCATGAGATCCCAGTGACCACAGACAGGCCAGTTAGGGTGCCATATCGGAGGATCCCTCCAAACCAGGTACCAGAGGTGAAGCAGCACATTAGCCAGCTGTTAGATCAGGGAGTAATTCAGCATAGTGAGAGTCCGTACTCTGCCGCCATTGTAGTAGTGAGGAAAAAGGACGGGACGCTGAGGTTGTGCATTGACTATCGTGACTTAAATAAGGTCACGGTACGCGATGCGTTTCCTCTGCCTAGGATAAATGAAACTCTAGAATCTCTGACGGGGGCCCAGTTTTTCTCAACGTTTGATCTGGCGGCGGGATATCACCAGATAGAAGTAAAACCTTCAGACCGTCCAAAGACTGCCTTCAGCACAAGCTTCGGACACTTTGAGTACAGGCGACTGCCTATGGGATTGTCAAATAGTCCGGGAACCTTTCAGAGATACATGGAGCGGATTTTAGGGGATAAGATCTTCTCCTCGTTGCTTGTATACCTTGATGATGTGATGGTGTTTTCAAGTACAATAGATCAACATATAGTCAGATTGAGGGAATTATTTTGCAGGATGAGGGAGAATAACTTAAGATTTAAACCTAAAAAGTGTGAAATAATGGCTTCAAAAGTAAGTTATTTAGGATATCAGGTGTCAGCTGAAGGCATCACAGCTGATCCTGAGAAGATTAGGGTAATAAGAGATTGGCCAGTCCCTCAGACGGTGAAAGATGTGCGGTCTTTTGTAGGGTTCACATCATTTTACAGGAAATTTGTTAAAGGGTTTGCCCAAATAGCTGCTCCACTGCATGCGTTGATGCATGGGAAATCTAAGGATCGGGTAGATAGTGAATGGAGAGAGGAACAGCAACAGGCTTTTGAGAAACTGAAAGACAAGGTGACGCAGACACCAGTGTTGGCTTGCCCAGATTTCACTCAGGAGTTTATATTAGAAACAGATGCAAGTTTTCGTGGGCTAGGTGCGGTGCTGTCCCAGCGGAAGGATGGCAGGCTGCATCCGGTGTGCTATGCGAGTCGGGGCCTGAGGAAATCAGAACGTAACATGAACAACTATAGTTCTCGTAAGTTAGAGATGTTAGCACTCAAATGGGCAGTAGTGGATAAATTCAGGGATTATTTGGCAGGGAAACATTTCACAGTCTATACAGATAACAACCCACTCAGTCACCGGGAGAAGGCTAAACTAGGTGCCGTGGAAAGTAGGTGGAATGCGGATCTCGAGCAGTTTAACTTTACTATAGAGTACAAGCCGGGGAAGAACAACATTGTGGCGGATACTCTATCTAGAATCCCGGCGGAACAGGAGGAAGATAGTGAAGAAGAGTATACAGCGATGCATGTACTAGAGGAGAACGGGGCAGGAAGGAAGGAACTGTGGACGATGGATGGGCTGCGTAAGGAGCAAGAAGGCATGGACTATATGACAAAACTGCGAAGATGGTTGGTGGGAGAGCTGCCGGAGGATGAGGTACAGGTAGAGCTCCAAAATGATGATTTCCGCAAGATGTACCGAGCTAGGAAATCCCTGATAGTAAGAGAAGATGTTGTTTGGCATAGAAGACCCGAAGGGAAGAATCTATGGAGGGAGGTGCCAGTGTTAACTCCAAACTTGCAGGAGGCTTTGACTAGAGCCTGCCACGACGAGTTTGGCCATCAGGGGCGAGATCGCACCCTGTCGCTGGTGCAGGAGCGAGGGTTCTGGTCAGGCATGGGAGAAACAGTGCGAGACTACATAGCCAGCTGCGAGAGGTGTGGAGTAGCAAAAGATGAAGTGCCGAAACCCCAACTGCATGTAGGGACGATTGAAGCTGCCAAACCATTAGAGACACTGGCCGCAGATTTCACCTTGCTGGACAAGCGGCAAGGATTGGAGAATGTCCTGATAATGGTTGACATATACAGTCGTTACACTTGGGCCTTTCCCACCAAAGACCAGAAAGCCTCGACGATTGCAAAGATCCTGGTGAATCGAATCTTCCTGGCAGTGGGTGCACCTGAGCGACTGTTGACCGATCAGGGAAGGAATTTTGGCAGTGCATTGGTCCGACAAACTTGTGCCACCTTTGGGGTGAAGAAAATAAGGACGTCAGCATATCACCCACAGGGAAATGGCATGGTGGAACGGTTCAATCGAACCCTGCACGGTCTGCTGGCCACCCTCGAGGCAGAGGAAAAGAATAGGTGGCCAGAGCATCTGCCGGCAGTGGTGTCACAATACAACGCGACTCCGCATGCCACGACAGGGTTTTCCCCATTCCTGTTGTTTTACGGGAGAGAACCAAACCTGCCGTTTGACCTTAGGCCGGAAGTAGACCCAGAGCCGGTAGATGAGTGGGTGATGGTGATTAGAGACCGGCAACGAAGATTGCAGGAAGCAGGGGAGATCAATGTTCGGAGACGTAAGGAAGTAAATAGAAGAAAAAGAGAAGAGAAAGCCCACGAGAGTAGCTGGGAAGTGGGCCAGGAGGTTTTGCTGAGGAACAATGTAAAAATAGGCCGGTGTAAGCTGCAAAACCATTGGTTTGATAAGAGATGGCACATTGTTGAGGTCCTAAATCCAAGGCCTGGTTTATATCGCATTGCGCCCAGTGGAGAAGAAGACCTGGAAGCGAGAGTGGAAAACCGGAGCAACTTGAAGGCTGCTCCAACCCTAAGGCATCCGGGAGACCCAGCGATGGATGAATCTGAGGAGGAAGACGAGGAGCCCCCACTCCAGATGAGCGAGATGAAGAGAAGTAGTTCAGAGAGGTCGATCGAGCCTGCAACTGAAAGACGAAGCCGACAAATTACAGCTTAGGTTGCAGGGTAATGAGAAGGGGCAGGTTGTCGAGGGTGAGTTGGAGGAGTTGTGAGTAGGGCAGGGGGGATTGGAGAGATGGTTAGGTCAGAGATGTGCGTTGAGTAGTGGTTGCTGTCATGAGCGGGATTGAGTTGCTGTCATGAGCGGGATTGAGAGTACGGTTGTAATGTCCAGGGCCTCACTAATATGGACTGGTACATTGTCAGAGGGTTGGTCTGCCGGCATGAGGTTCGGAGACGTGGACTGAGTATTTTTTTGACACTGGTTCCTCTTAGCTCAAGGGCCAGGCAAAGGAGAGCATGTTTGTTTGGACTGAGTATTGTTTTGACACTGGTTCCTCTTAGTTCAAGGGCCAGGCCAAAGGAGAGCATGTTTGTTTTGGACTGAGTATTGTTTTGACACTGGTTCCTCTTAGTTCAGGGGCCAGGCCAAAGGAGAGCATGGTTGTTTTGGGCTGGTATTTTTTTGACATTGGTTCCTCTTAGTTCAAGGGCCAGGCAAAGGAGAGCATGTTTGTTTGGGCTGGTATTAATTTTGACATTGGTTCTCTAGTTAAGGGCCAGGCAAAAGGGGAGCGTGATGTTCTGGTTGGTTATGAGTTGGGCTAGGAAGAAATGGAGTTGCTAGCTGCGAGTGGAATAGTACAGAGTTGAAGGTGGGTTCGAAGTTGTTCTCTCAGCACATGAGGGCAGTGCTGTTTTCTTTTAGGGGGGTCGAGTGTTAGCGGGAGAGAAAAGGAGAGAAGAGAAGACGGGAATGCTGCGTTTAGCAAAAGGGGTAAGATGCAGTTTCTTAGAACAAATTTTAGGGGGGTCGTATGTATGTTTTCTCAGCACATGAGGACAGTGCTGTCTTTTTTAGGGGGGTCGATTGTAATATTCAGAAATTTCAGAGTGATTTCGAATGCCCCGCCATTGGGAACACTGAGCGTTCAAGGTCATGGGAGGGGAGAGAGCGCTCCCTCCTCCTAGAGAGAGATGGTGGAACTAGGCCTATATGATATTAAATGTAGTTTACCGATTTAATAATGATGCGATTCATGAAGTAAGGGACTATTATTGAATTTTAAATTATTATAGATCGTTTAGCAGTCTGAATAATGTTACGGGTGTCCCAAGGAGTTATTAGTTAGGCGGAAAATAGGTCACGTAGACCTAAGCTGACGCCTTGAGAGACGACCCGGCCTCTCTCTCAGTCCCAGATAGCACTCACGCAAACAAGACGTCCCTGCGCGTCTGTCCCAGAAATAGTCACGTGGCCTAGTCACCTGTGCTGAAATATTGCAGTATAACAAGTAAGTCTCATTCGATCTCAGACAGGGTTAGATAGGGCAGTGATAAAGTAAACTAGAGCTAACAGTGAGTTCATTTCAGGGTTTCCGCCAGAACCCACTTGACTGGAGTTGACCGGGGGTTGACTGCGAGAGATTGACTGCCGTTTGAGACTGCCGTTGATGATTGAGGGTGGCGATTGTCGCCATTGGACCGATCAAAGTAGGCCTGTCACTGTTTAGCGGGGTAGCAAAGGATCTCTTGAGTGAACGAGTGCTCCCGACAACTAAACGACACGGGACGCTAAAGCTTCTCTCAACTGTACAAGGTCCGATTGGCTCACTCCCGTCTGCTTTATGGACGCACTGGGAGTACACTGAGGCTATCTGAGTAGACTAATGGTCACACACTGAGACCGTGAGTCTAGGTCTCTAGGAGATACCTGGAGGAACATTTTCCCTCCCTTATTACGGGTGTAGTTTAATAGTTTCTAGATAATTTTGATAATATTGTTTTGAATGTTTGTGCCATCAAGTGGAACCAGAGTGATACTGTGATTTGATTCTTTTAATGCCTCTGATTGTTCTTCATAATTCTGATCTCAGGTATAACCTTGTTCCCCAGAGTAGTGGTTAGGTTAGGTTAGGAAGTGTGCATCTGTTGGGGTGCTATAATTTTGTTGAGTGCCCTTAAGGCCTATTCATTGTAGAGTATTTAATTTCTTATTTTTATTACCATTTCCTCAGTGACTGATATAATTTTGTTGAGTGCCCTTAAGGCCTATTCATTGTAGAGTATTTAATTTCTCATTTTTATTACCATTTCCTCAGTGACTGATATAATTTTGTTGAGTGCCCTTAAGGCCGGTTCATTGTGCAAGCAACATTGCTTAATACTCCAAATTTATTGATGCCTGAGTTTCTAATAATTTCTAGATCCTGTATAACTTTTATTCCCCAGAGTAGTGTTTAAGTTCAAGTTAAGAGGTGCGCATATTGGTGTACCATTATTGGATTGTGTTTGTAGTGTTGGAGGGAATATAAGTGTCTAAATGTAACAGTGTGTCTCATTCATCCCAGTCACAGACGCTATCCTTCCACGGGTCACGGACAATTTATTTGTTAGTAGAGTAAGTGTTCTTGTGCTGGTTCGGGATTTTTCTCAAAGGGGCGCTTCCACTGCCATTACCATCTATTAATTTTAAATAAACCCCAAGTCAAGTGAGAAATTAAAGTCCAGTAAATTCACGGCGCCATCAGCTCGATGAACAGGCTTTGTGTGAAATATAACAGAGTCTAGAACTGCTTTTAGTGTCCTTGTGGTCTAGCCGGTAAGCGTTCCCTAGTCACACCCAGTAGGTCGAGGGTTCGATTACTTGCTGGTGAGGTCGTTGATTATATATATATATATATATATATTAAAGTCATTTTTGTATATTTCATAAGATATAGTGTATATTATATATTTATGAAAAAGGTCACTGAAACACTCTTGTGAACTGTAGTCGTCTTTAATAATCACTAAATCTTCACAAAAACTGTTCATGGGGTAAGTCTTTACCACTGAACTTCTCACTTCAAATATAGATTGCCAGCACAATATCCTTAGTCTTTTCATTTTATATCACTCACAACAATTCCATAATACTTGAACACCAATTATCTTTAGCTGTCACTAGGCTTGTACTTCACACTCTAAGCAGAAACGGGCAACTCCCCACCATACTTGAACTTGTTTTGGGGATTACTGGCCACTTAGCCTTTAGGCTATTTCGGCCGAAGCTGTTTGTTTCCTGAGTTATTTTCTTGGACTTCTTCCTTTTGTTCTTTTTACTTTTCAATTGCCATTCTTCTTCTTGGTCAGGTTCTGGTATATTCTTATAAACGTCTAAAAAAAGGTGTTGATGTTAATGTTACTAAATCTTTTTCGTCGGTCTTGATTAATTCTGGCTTCTTCTCTGTGGTCTTCTTGAGGTCTTCATTTTCTTTTCTGTGGTCTTGTTGGGGTCTTGATTCTTCTTTTCTTCGGTCTTCACTACAAGACAGGGCCTCTTTGTAGCTCAGTTTCTTCTTGCTTCGCAGCAAGTAGTAGCTACAAGTAGTAGAAGTTCCAAAAAAGATGCTGGTAGCGAAAGTCAGAGCGTGGAAGATGAAAGGGGAAGAAGCAGGGGGTTAGGAAGGGAGCCGTGGCTTTACACGACTGCGTTTATTTGGTTAGCGCACAGTGCACGTATTGGGTTTTTGTCTATGTTGGGTGTGTGATCCTCGGGTCACCACTCCTCCGGATTGTGTAAGTTACAAGTAGTAGAAGCTCCAACAACTTTCCCTGAATACGAATTCGCAATGTAATGATTGTTTATCAGACCACAGCTTACAGCCCAGAGAATTGCAACACATATAACATTAAGTAAGGGCCCACGTGGTAACACACATAAGTTGACACACCCTGGGTCAGGACCCAAGGGACCTGACCTCGTCCACTAATTGCTTGAGTTAACCCTGCAATATGACCGTGTTAAAGAAACCACACCTTGCCAAGACACACCTGGGCGGTTATAATTAGGAAGCATTCCCGACCTTTGGTACATGACCGTGCACCTGGGCAAACACAGCTGTCCAGATCTAACCAGTTTAGTGTTAATTAGCAGAGGTCATTCGCCGGCTGGTTCTCCCCCATGTAAAAGCCCTGCAGTTCCATCCACGAACCATTCTAGCTGCATAAGTCATTCCCAATTCATATTCAGACAACTTTCACAACACTATCTACGGAAGATGGCGTCACGCTCGTCACTAGTCTAGGTGGGGAGGGAGACTACCCTCCCCAGCACCGCAGCTCCAGCTAGCAGTCTCCCATAGGAGACAGTCCAGAAGCACCTGCTAGGCCTCCCACAGATCACACGTGAGTCTTTGTCAGAGCTATCCATAGTTACTTACGTTGGAAGTGCATTCATTTCATGTTTGTGTCCGAGAGTCAGTGTCTAGTACAGTAACGTAAATATAATGTTCGAGTAATGTGTCCATACCACGCAATATGCTAGTAACTTCGATATAATGTTCCATTAATGTGCCTGTGTCATTGAGCGAATAATAAATAGCAGTACTGAGGGCGGTGTTTACAAGATGTCCCTAAGCCACTCTACACTCCTCCCTCCACTTGCGGTCGGAGGAGGAGTGAGGGCTACCACAAGCTGTGCATTTCTTGGTGGTCGCCGAGCAGTTGGTGTGCTGGTGGCCGGGTGTCCCGTAACTGCAACAGACCTCCCGAGCTCGACACTTCCCTGCCAGATGGCCATACCTCTGGCATTTGTAACAGCTTGTTGCACTTCTTTCATACGGTCTTACTGGGATGTTCTCTCATCCCAGCAATACAGTGCTTGGTAAATTCTTGGGGTAGCCAACCAGTGAAGTTTCACTGGTCAGCTTCCGTACTATTGGGAGCTGGTCTCCGATCAGCTCGGCCAGTTCTTCTTTTTCAAGGTGTTCTATCTCGGTGTGGGAGATGACTCCCAATACCAAGTTATCCTCTGTGCGAGCTTCCACTAGTATCTTGAGCCCGTTAATTTCTGTTATGTTGGCTATTTGCTGGGCCTGTCCCCATTCCGCGAAGGTGACGATAAGGCCATCACTCACTGGTCTGCGGACGACCCTTGTCACCCCCCTGATTCCTAAGGAGTCAAAAAACTTCCTTAGGAGAAGAAGGTTTAGTTGCTTGCGCGAAGGGCATGTGACTGGATACAGTCTTTCGACCTTCGCCTGGTCACAGGTCAGTATCGTCAGGTTCATGTAGTACCTCGGGAGCAGAGAAGATCTTGCCTCTCCGAGGTGCAGTTCTCCGATGCCCACCAACATGAATATGAACATGAAATGCTAGTGACAGGGGGAAGGAGGTTCAGGGGAAGAATAAAGGGAGGATTGAAGTGAATTTTAGGAGGAGAGACTAGGTGCAGTGGCTAAACACCGCTTGCGTGAGGAAGTATAAGTTGGAGGCAGCAGCAACTCACCTGGACGCGGCTAGGAGGTGGCAGAACAGAGTCAGAACATCTCGCTGGTGCTCATATACCTCTCCTCAGACGCCTAGAGCATCCTAGCGCCATCTACTGTAGGTGCTGCATGTCGGATCAAGATACACCTGGAAAATGTGTATCATAACAAATCGATGAAATACATTCTATAAAATTCTTACACAGAAGAAACTCTCCTAAAACTTGCTAAAAATAACTGCTGCTTGGAATAAAAAATAATACAAACAACTACCTCACAAAAAACTTATGACACTAAAGTATGCTTCGGCATAACATTATTACGTTTTCTTTCGTAAATTTGGATAATAAAAACGATCTCTTAAAATATTTTATGTGTTCTGGAACTCACCTGACTAACTCGGTGGGACCCACTATTGTAATAAAGATGCCAACCATGAGAACAGTGAGAGTGTGGGAGACGGGATCCGGTTGGCGACAACCGACAATGGATCCTCACACACATGAAAAACGTACTGTACCACCCTTTTCATAAACTACTTAACCCACAATGTAAACAGCCCCCTAGTGAGGGACCCGTGTGGGAAGGAAGGCACTTCCGTCCATATTTTTTACGTCTCCTTGCTTTAGTCGTCATCGTAAGTCTGTCAAACTTACATTGAGTGTACTCAGTGATGTATATGTGTCCTAGGCAACTTAATTCAAATAATTTTTGGCATATATTCGCCGGATTTGGGTCGGAAAAAAGTCCTCTTACACTGTCCTGGGGTGAGACCCATGTAAATGTACGTTATGGTGTTGTTCGAACCTTGTATTTTCTATTATCATTTTGTTTTCTTTACAAAAGTAAATTCATAATTAATTCCTTCTCATTTCTCCACAGGTCCAACTTCTGGTGCTTCTTTCCCAACGTTTGTGTTAATATTACCCATTTTAATCAAACGTTTATTAGATTTTATTGTGTCTTTTGCTTTCTTAGACTTCATGCTCACTATCATTTGCTGGTACATAAACACTGCCTGAAAGTTACTAGTGTTCCCTGTAGAATGCAGTGATGGGTAGGGAAACACTGTGTAACACTGAGTCCGTTTATTATGGATGAGAGAAATACAAGTGGTGACTCGTGTGTGCCATGCACGGCTAACACAGTCAGACTGAGACTGCCTTGCCATATGGCAGCCTCGGGGCAATTTGCCACATAACGTGCAGTGTTGCCACGTGATGATATATATAAATGCTACTCGGCACAGTAGCTTATATACAGGGTTGCTACTTGGCACAGTAGCTTATATACAGGGTTGCTACTCGCCGCAGTGGCGTGTCGTGAGAAAAATGCTAGGGTAAGCAAATGACGCTTTCTTACTTGTAAAGTCACGAGATCTAAAAGAATTCTTTAGTAGATCACATACAGCTCAACATCAGGTTCACAAGAATACTAACAATCATGTTTAACACCACCTGAATACATGAAGTAAGAATCTTTACCGCTAATGCGATTTGAACATGTCCACCTTACTTCACTTAATCCCAGAATGTCACCCAATAATCTTTTTATTTTTTTTACGAACATTTCCTAACACATCTAAATCTACGTTATTTGTGAAATATTCAGTGATAGTCAAGAGGCCTTGTAGTTGGCTTGAGAGGGAGGGAGGGACATGATGTAGAAAAACTAATGTGGGGTGGGGGTGTGGTCATGATGTAGACTCGGTAGGCTGATAACTTAAGAACATAAGAAATGAGAATGGAAGAAACTGCAGTGGGCCTATTGGCCCAACTCACATAAGGAACCAGGCAGAGAGAAGTGTTTGGGTAGGTTGTGTCACCTGATGGAGAGCCTAATAAATTTATTAACGTTCACTTAATCCTTTAACTGCGGGAGGTTTCTGTATGCGAAACAAAATCGTCTGGCGCTAAGCCCGAATAATATAATAAAGAGCGGGAATCACGTGAATCTTCCTTAATTCCCCTAAGTATGCAAGTGACCTCTACGGGAACAGTGATCGTTTCACGTTACCCCGTCACACCTACTGCTCGCCTAGAGTAGCGGGGCCGGTCACCGTTACTCCTCCACGCACCTTTTCCTCTCCTGGTGAGAACACCCAAATGTGAGTCAGAGGCATGGTGGGGGGAGGGGGGGGACTAGGTGTAGCAGGCTGCGTGTTATAAGGGAGGAACATGCGTCAACCGTTGGAGAGGTGTAGTAGCACACTTCCTACAAGGAGAGTAGTCGGACGGATGGTTACCTTGGTCAGTTTCTGTGCATCTTTTAGTCTCATTCTCAGTTTCTATGTCTATCTTTGTCCCATTTTCTGTTTCTGTGTCTTTCTCCGTGTCTGTTTTCTGTCTCTATGTCTGTCTCTGTGCCCATATCTTTCCCTGTTTCTGTGTCTGTTTCTGTGTGTGTCTCTGTGTCTGTGTCTATGTCTGTCTCTGTTTCTGTGTCTGTCTCTGTTTCTGTGTCTGTCTGTGTTTGTGTCTGTCTCTGTTTCTGTGTCTGTGTCTGTCTCTGTTCCTGTTTCTGTCTCTTTTTCTGTGTCTGTGTATGCTTATGTGTTTGTTTCTGTCTCTGTTTCTGTCTCTGTTTCTGTCTCTGTTTCTGTCTGTTTCCGTGTCTGTCTCTTTGTCAGTGTCTGTTTCTGTGTCTGTGTCTGCCTCTGTCTCTGCTTCTGTGTCTGTCTCTGTTTCTGTGTCTGTCCCTGTTTCTGTTTCTGTCTCTGTTTTAGTCTCTGTTTCTGTGTCTGTCTCTGATTTTGTGTCTGTCTCTTTATAATAATAATAATAATAATAATAATAATAATAATAATAATAATAATTAACGGTTTATTGAAAAAGTTCTGAAAAAGTTTTGCAGCCCAATGGCTGAAAATATACATTAGACATAAATGACTTATTACATACATTGACATTGGTGGTTTAACAAAAGCCTTCATTAGAGAAAGGTAAAGGAACATTTAGTGAATATACAGATTAATGTTTACAGTGGAGGTAATGTAGATTTTGTGCGCTGGGGTATTGAACAGCAGACACGTAGTGTAGTAACTCCCTCACAGATGGCGTTATGAGGGGCATCACGTGCAGTAGTAGTTCCCTCACAGGTGGTGTTATGAGGGGTTTGACGTGGTGTAGTAATTCCCTCACAGATGGTGTTATGAGGGGCCTGATGATGTAATAACTCCCTTACAGATGGTGTATGAGGGGCCTGATGTGGTGTAGTAATTCCCTCACAGATGGTGTTATGAGGGGCCTAATGATGTAGTAATTCCCTCACAGATGGTGTATCAGGGGCCTGATGTGGTGTAATAATTCCCTCACAGATGGTGTTATGAGGGGCATAGCATGGTGTAGTAATTCCCTCACATGTGGTGTTATGAGGGGCTTGACGTGGTGTAGCAATTCCCTCACAGATGGTGTTATGAGGGGAATGGGACAACTGGCCGCCGCCATCTGGCCGCGGAGGACTGGGGATAAACTGCAAACGCCTAATTTTGCGCTCTCAATGCAGGTTAGGTTAGGTTAGGTTAGGTTAGGTTAGGTTAGGTTAGGTTCGGTTAGGCTAGGTTAGGTTATGTTAAGTTAAGTTAGGTTAGGTTAGGTACTTCATGGGCTGGGGCCAGATGGCGGCGGCCAGTTGTCCTAGACCCTGTCATGAGGGGCCTGATGATGTAATAATTCCTTCACAGATGGTGTTATGAGGGGCATCACGTGGTGAGGTAATTCCCTCACAGATGGTGTTATGAGGGGCATCACGTGGTGTGGTAAATCCCTCACAGATGGTGTTATGAGGGGCCTGATGATGTAGTGATTCCTTCACAGATGGTGTTATGAGGGGCATCACGTGATGTGGTAATTCCCTCACAGATGGTGTTATGAGGGGCCTGATGATGTAGTAATTCCTTCACAAATGGTGTTATGAGGGGCATCACATGGTGTAGTAATTCCCTCACAGATGGTGTTATGAGGGGCCTGATGATGTAGTAATTCCCTCACTGATGGTGTTATGAGGGGCATCTGACCTCACTCAGTTGTGTTCTGACCTCACTCAGTTGTGTTTTGACTTCACAAGGGGAAAGGTCACGGCAGGGTTAGCTCCCGAGGGATAATTACCTGATATGGCCAGTGCTATGTGTGGTCTGGGGTCTGCGAGTTTGTTGGCCAAGCTGGAATGGACCATGGAAGAATTGGAGAGGGCCAAGGAAGAAATAGAGAGGGCCTCATTGGAGAACCTGAAATTAAAAGAAGAGAGGGCGAGAATGAAGGGGGAGGCAGGACAGGGAAAGCCAGTGTCTGACGAAAATTCAAGCGAGTGGAAGGTTGTAAGGAGAGGGAAGACCAAACTGGTGATGAAGAAACACACCAAGGATACGTCAACAACGACATCAGTAGCTAAGTGTACCAACTCGTTCAGTCCCTTGACAGACGAATTGGACGTTAGTACAGTCAGGGACAGGGCTGACAAGGAAGGTATAAAAACTTTAATTGTTGGTAACTCACAGGTAAGGTACTTGGACAGGGCTTTTTGTGGTAAAAACAAAAATAGGATGAGGGTGTGTTTGCCAGGAGCTGGGGTGGGGGATATAATTGACAGGATGAAAAATATCTTGTCTGGTAATGGGAACAAACCCATTATCTGCCTCAGTGCAGGAGGCAATGATATTGGCCGGTGTAGGAGCGAGGAGCTTCTTGATAAGTTAAAGACAGCTATAGATCGCATTAGGACTAAGGGAGGGATCCCTATCATATGCGGTGTCCTGCCTAGAAGGAGAGTTAGCAGTGAATGGTTGTCAAGGGCGGTTGGTGTCAACGACCGTCTTGACAGATTTTGCAAGTCAATATCAGTCCCATTCATTGACAACTGGGACAACTTCTATGGCAGAAGGGACCTTTATGCTAGGGATGGGGTGCACCTGTCTAAGGATGGAGTAGCAACCCTGGCTGGATCTCTAGAGGGGGCAGTTCAAAAGATATCCAAGTCTTTAAACTGCTAGGAGAACATATGAGCACGGAGGTGGAGGAGAATGCAGTGGGAGCGGGTAAACAAAGTGAAAGATTACAGGGAAATAGTGTTAGGAATGATGACAAAACTAAATTAGACAGGGAGTTTAAAACTAAACGCTGTAAGGGGAGGACTCAGAACACGACTAACTTAAATGTATACTACGCGAACAGTAGAAGTATGAGAAACAAAATGGATGATATTAGGGCCTTGGAATGTACCGAAAAAATCGATATAATAGCATTCACTGAAACATGGATCAACCTAGACTCACGTGAGTTACCGGTCAAATACCAAATTGCGGGTTACAAATTGTTCCATACCGATAGCTATAGGCAGACCAGGAAAGGAGGCGGAGTAGCAATCTATGTTAGGGATAATCTGAAGTGTGAAATAGATAAGGAAATAAAAACTGAGCGGAATACAGAAACAATTTGGATAGAATTAATCGACGGTAGGGAAAAATTAATCACAAACACACCAAAGTCTGTATAGTAGGCAGCTTTAACCTTGGATAAATAGATTGGACTGACCTTACGGGTAACTCAGAATCAGGGGATTTTCTCGAGACGATCCAGGACTGTTTCCTAAATCAACATATAACCGAACCCACCGGGGGTAATAATATACTCGATTTAGTTCTGTCAAACAGAGAAAACCTCATTAGCAATGTCGAGGTAGGGAACGAATTTGCAAACAGAGATCACAAAGAAATTAGATTCAAGCTAGATTTTCAGGGCAGACGTAAGAAAAACTCCACTAAAGCACCAGATTTCAGAAGGGCAAACTTTGACAGTTTAAAGAGGCAGCTGAGAGAGGGGGTGTCGTGCTTGGCCGTGAACCTTACAGATGACACCGACCTGATAACGAGATCTGAGATTGCCGAGTTCCACGACAATTTAAATAATGAGTTACTTAATGCACAAAGGCAGACATACCATACAAAAAACTCGGATCAGACAACAATGACCCTAAATGGGCAGGGACATGCATGGGGTTGTCCAGGAAAGCTCTGACTTGAACATTGGTGAGGCTGCAGGTAAGAGGGGGCTCACTGCCAGCCTGGATGTTATCCAGATCTATGAGATCAGTGAGGGTCTTGGCACCTAGATTGACTTCAGGAGTCTTCCTGACCCTGAAGGAATCGTCACCAACTGATTCGTCATGCCCAGATCCTCTCATAAGTCTCATATCCAAGATCTTTTTGACTGCCACTCTTCTCTCCTCCTCATCCTTACTGCAGAGCATTGTCTGCAGAACTGCCTCGGGATGAGCATACCAGGAAGATCTCCTCACAGTCTGCTCCACAATCTGAACAACCTGTTAGGTTCTGAATAATAAGTTCTATATACAGGAGAGAACACAAACACCTGTATAGTTTTGTAGGTTCGGTTTACTGGATAAGAGTATGTACACAGAGGGAAGCAGCACTCTCCCTTGGCTAGGCTCCTTGTCAACTGCTATAGGCGACGTATGGCAAGTGATACATTAGCAGCTTCCATACGTCGCCAGGCACATTAATTAAGCGTGTGGGATATGGTAATAACATTGCCACACGCTGCTAGCTAGGCTGAATAAATAATACATAAATGGAGCACATACATAATATACATACATGATATATAATCCAGCATACATAATATACATACACCTCCCTCCCCCCTATATGCTCATAGCAAAGTCTTGAGCGGACCTTTTCTTTTGGATCCGTTCTGAGCGTCGAGGGACTTCATCACTGGGAAGGGTATGGGACTCAACACTGGTGGCGGGGCCAGCAGAAGGCATTGTTACGGGTCGGAGAAAACGGCGATTCCTCCACCACACACGACCACTGGGTAACCGCACCTGGTAGTCCCGTGACCTGCCGAGACCCATGACTACGCCTACTTTGTCCCAACGTAGGGAGGTCGGGTCCTGAACACGGACTTGGGTGCCGACACTCAACCTGGGGAGAGAACGGGCGTGGTCATTGTAGCGGGCGACGACGTCCTGAACACGTTCGGCGGCTCGGCGATCACAATCCTCTGTCTTGGCCTGCCACTCCTTGGAGAAGGATTGAGGGTGAGCAGGGACACAAGAACGAAGGGGGCGTCCATACAAAACCTGGGCAGGGGAGCGTCCGGTGTAGTTAGGTGTGTTGCGGAGTTCAAGAAGACCCCTGTCGAAGGCCTCGCAGTCAATGTTCCCAGAAGGGGCCACCTTAAGGATGAGGTGCTTCAGGGATTTGACAGCAGCCTCAGCGTGGCCGTTGGACTGCGGGTAATGGGGCGATGACAACACATGCCGGACTCCCCATCGGTCAAGGAACACAGCAAAGTCCCGGCTTGTGAACTGAGGCCCTCCGTCGGTTCGCAGGCGTACAGGAACGCCCACGTCACGGAAGTAGTGGCGGAACTTGCTGATGGTGGCGGCAGACGTCGTGTCATTACCGCACTTGATGACAACCGGCCAACCAGAGAGACGGTCGACGATAACGAGGAAGGACTTTCCTGACACACAGAAAAAGTCGGCCGACACAGACTCAAAGGGGCGGGTGGGGTTGTCGTCACTCATGAAGGGTTCCTGCTGCTGGCTGGGTTGTAATACTTGGCAGGGCTCACACGCACGGACAACATTGGAGATGTCGGAGTTGATGCCGGGCCAGAACACAGTCTGTCGTGCACGTCGTTTGGTGGCCTCAGCTCCACGGTGACTGTCGTGAAGGCGGGCCAAGGCGTGGGGACGTGATGCAGCAGGGACAACTACACGTGCTCCGTACAGAACAAGGTCTCCGTCGCAGTAGAGTTCATCGCGGAGTTTCCAATACGGGAGCAGGGTGTTGTGAAGATCGTAGCGGTTGCTAGGAAATCCATTCCTCACACACTCGACAAGTCGGACGTAGGAAGGGTCATCTCGGGCCGCTGTTCGAAGGTCCTCCATTGCCTTGTCGTCATCTGGTGACAGGTCCGAACGAAGGGATTGGACGGCATGGAGAGTGACCACAGTCCTGACGGAAAGAGCGAGGTCGGCGTCGAGTACATGGTCTTCTGGAGTAGGGCGGCTGACAGGAGAGCGGGATAAGGCATCAGGGATGCAGAGCTCCTTACCAGCACGCCACACTGCAGTGAAGATGTACGCCGAGAGTTTCTCTTTCAGACGCTGGAGGCGAGGGTTCTCAACGGCGTCTAGCGTGTAGTGGTTGAGGATCGGGACAAGCGGGCGATGGTCGGTCACTAGGTGAAAGTATTGCAGGCCTATGAGGTAAAACCTGCACTTGGACATCGCCCAAACCGCAGCCAACAGCTCCAACTCAATAGTGGCGTAGCGCGTCTCAGTGTCAGAGAGGAAACGCGAGCCACACTGGACGAGCCGGAACTGCCCTCCACCATGATCCTGCAGTAGGGCGTATCCCACGCCATACAAGCGTGAGGCATCTGTCTGCAGAACTGTCGGCAAGGCTGGGTCAAACGTGGCGAGGACAGGTGGACGAGACAGGGCCTGTTTCACTTGCTGGAAGGCCTTGTCGTGGTCGGGGGTCCACAGGAATGTCCTCTTGGGGCTCATCAGGGGGCGAAGTGGTTGAGCAGCTGCGGAGATGTCCGACGAAAACTCTGCTAACTGGTTGACGAGACCTATGAAGGACCTCAAGTCGGTCAGGTTAGCAGGGGTGGGAAAATCCGTAATGGCGCGGACCTTTTCCGGGTCAGCTGCGATACCATTCCCTGAGAGGGTGTACCCACAAAAGTCAACTGAAGAGCTGGCCAGAACAAACTTGTCGGCATTTAGGGTAATGCCGTGCTTCCGGCACCTGTTGAGTACCTCGTAGATACGGCAGAGGTGATCCATATAATCCTCGTCGTACAAGAGTATGTCGTCGACCACTTTCACGCAGTTTGCCAGACCTTGTAGAGCCATATCACCTCGAAGACAGAAAGCGTCTCCTGTAGCGGCGAATCCCATGGGGCCACGGCAATAACTGTAACGTCCATGCGGGGTGATGAACGTTGTGAGTGGTCGGTCTTCTTCGGCAAGCTCTATCTGCCAGTATCCACACAGGGCGTCCATCGTCGTGAAGAAACGCGCCTTCGGGTTCACGCTGCGTATGGCTGCAAAGGGCGTGGGAGAAGGGTGCGCAGGACGAGACACCTGGTTGTTGAGCTTGGAAAGGTCAGTGGTGATCCGAACACCACCTTTAGGTTTTGCGACGACAACCATCGGGTGACACCATGGAGACGGGTCATCGCCGGTTGGTACAATAATTTCTTGGGCGACCATGGAGTCCAGCTCGTTTTTGACCGCCTCGCGGAAGGCCAGGGGAACCAGTCGAGGGGTGTAAATAGCGAATGGCTTCGCGTCGTCCCTCAGGTGGATCCTCATGGGGGGCCTGCCATCTTCTTGAGAGGCTTGGATTCCAGAGCGGACTTGGTCACCAGAACGTCGCTGAATTCCTTCAGGAAGTACTTCCGAGCATCCGAAGGAGAGGTGTCACTGGCAAGAGGCAGGGGTAGGGCGGCAGCAGGGTCGTTGCTGCTCCCTTTTTGCACCCTGTTGGCGTGTTTTACCTCAAGAATAGGTTTGGGGAAGTCCTGGGAGATGATGGCCAACTCCTGACAATGTCTGTAGGACAGCAAAGGAGTCTGGACACCGTTATGCACATCAATCCAGGCTTGACACGACCTGTTGCCAAAGGTGACTTGTGCTTGGAGTGAACCCAGGGCCGGGGTCATCTGTGAACCATCTGCCATAAAGCGGAGATCCTTGGGGGGCGGTCCTAGATCACTTGGAGAGAGCCCCAAGCATTGCAAATGCTGGGGACCGATGACTGTAGCATCAGCGCCGGTGTCGGGCAACATCTGAAGACGGGATGACACACCGCCGTAGGTCACGATGACGCTGATGTACTGGGGGACTTTGGTCCTGGGACGCGGGGGGGAGCACACATTCCTAATGTGGCTCGAGCGTTGTCAAGAGTCGTCGTACCTCTGATTGGAAGACTGTGGGCGGCCCTCTCTGGTGGAGGGGGGCTGAAGCTTCCGCCGACGCGGTCCCTTGGGTATGTTGGAAGGGCAACACTTGTCATAGTGGCCCAGACGACCGCACACATTGCACTGGACGCGTTTGGCTGGGCACCGTACTGTGAGTGACCAGTGGCCCTTACGGTCACAACTGTTGCAGGTAGACTGAGCAGCTGGACACACCTGTGTTCCGTGCTGCTTACCACAGTTGTTGCAAAATAAACCGGGCGTGGACGTGGTGGGCGAAGGCGTAGGAACAGACTTCTTGTCCTTCTTGTACCGGGACACAGCGCGTACAGCTGTAGGGGGAGCACGGATGGCAGAGGTGGCACACCTGGCAGCCTCATAGGAGCGACATATCGTCGACACATCCTTAAGAGAAGAGGAAGAGTCGAGGGAGGTGAGGCGTTGGACAAGTTCCTCGTCCTTAACACCCATCAGGATCACCTGCCTCAACTGGGTCTCCTCGCACTGCTGGTGGTGGCCTGGACATATATCTACCTCTTCCGAGGCTCTCTTAAGACGCACGTAAAAGGCATCAAAAGACTCACCCTCCATCTGTCTGCAGCTAAACAATTCCCTCCTGCGCAGAGCTTCATTCTGCTGTCCTTTGATGTGCCGTTGTAGAACGTCCAGTACCTCCTCTACAGACAGCAAAGAGGTTGGGGGTACCTGCAACGTATGTTCCAAGACACGCTGAATTTCCAAGGACAGGCACATACGCAGCTGGATGAGTTGTTTAGGCTGTGACAAACTCTGGAGATCCACCATTGTAGAATAATCAGTCCACCGTCGCCGCCATTCACGAAAAGTCTGGAAAGTCTCATCAGGCTTCAAGATGGGCGGTGTTTGAGCTGCTGCTTTAGGTGGGGCTGGGGGGTGTGAAGGAAGCATGGATGAGGTATCTGAACCAGTCAGTACCGAGGCAGTGTTAGAGCCAGGGGCTTGGTTAACAGTGAGGCGAGATATCAAGGCTTCAAACCGTTCACTGTCTTCCAATCTCCGTTGGTGGTCTCGTTCTGCCTCTGCTTGCCTTCTGTGCTCATCCGCCAAACGTCTGTGGGCTTCATCCTCGCGTTTCTCATCTCTCATAAACTTCAGTAAAGCAATTATCTCTGGAGACAACGCTGAATATTGAGGTGAGGGACTGCGCGATGTGGGGGCTGGAGCGTCGTGGCCGGCCTGGTCATCCATCTCTGCGGGGCTATCACCCGCCTGTCTCATCCAGACGCTGGGTCCACGGCTACGTAAGGCGTGAGACATAACTACTTCCTCTGTGTACTATGTCTTAAATCAGTGTTGACCGGTCAGCCCGTCGTATCAACAAGATTTCAGACAAAAATTAATTAAATACACAGATAAGTAGGTTATATATATAAAATATATATAAGAAGCCGCGCGGTCAGCGAGTGTTAGTACGTGTATGTGTGGTGTCCCGGGCTGGTAGAGAGTCTCGCCCCAGCTGTGAGGGGGGGGTGGAGGCGGCGCTGTGAGGGGGTGGAGGGAGAGGCGCGGCGACTCCCAGTCAGCCCAGTACCCTCAGGACGCGGTCAGAGACGGGTGCACTGAACTCTACTCCTTACAAATGCCCAGAACGTGCCGTATACCTTGGGAATCCTTTAGAACAAGGTCACACATGAATGGCACGAAACACACAATGCGCTAAACACTTCACAGAAAATCACTGTCACTGACACTGCTCAAAGTTGCTGAAATTCTTCGAGGAGAGATGGCGCGGGAGTTGACCCAAGCGAGAGTCCATAGAGTCCATAGCCGGCTTTCTACAAACTTTGCACTATCACTCGTAATTATCCAGTAAGATCGGATCACTGCGCCATGTTAGGTTCTGAATAATAAGTTCTATATACAGGAGAGAACACAAACACCTGTATAGTTTCGTAGGTTCGGTTTACTGGATAAGAGTATGTACACAAAGGAGAGCAGCGGTCTCCCTGGCTAGGCTCCTTGTCAACTGCTATAGGCGACGTATGGCAAGTGATACATTAGCAGCTTCCATACGTCGCCAGGCACATTAATTAAGCATGTGGGATATGATAATAACATTACCACACGCTGCTAGCTAGGCTGAATAAATAATACATAAATGGAGCACATACATAATATACATACATGACATATAATCCAGCATACATAATATACATACAGATCACTATCCTCAAACTACCGCCCAATCAGTCTAACAACAAAAGTAGGTAAATTACTGGAAGCAATCATTTCAAACTATTCGAAATCACCTGGAGAAGCACCAATTGATCAATGATTCCCAGCATTGCTTCACAAGCGTATGTTCATGTCTAACTAATCTATTAACATTCTTTTCATCAATTTTCGAATAGGTGGACGAGGGGCACAATTATGATGTGGTATATCTCGGCTCTAGCAAAGCCTTCGACAGAGTCCCCCACGAAAGACTAATTAGAAAGGTAGAAGCACATGGCATCAAAGGTAATATCCTTAAATGGATTAGGGCGTGGTTACAGGACAGGAAACAGCGAGTGAGCATTAATGGCACTAAGTCCCATTGGAGCATCGTCACAAGTGGAGTTCCCCAAGGCTCAGTACTTGGACCATAATTATTTATTATATTAAAAAACGACATAGATATCGGCATAGACAGCAACATAAGCAAATTTGTTGATGACACTAAAATAGGACGTGTTATTAAATCTGACGAGGACTCGGCAAAACTACAGGAAGATCTAAACAAATTTTTCGAATGGTCTGAAAAATGGCAGATGAAATTCAACGTCGACAAATGTAAAATACTCAGTATAGGAGATGTAAGCAGGGAAACCAGATACCAGATGAACAACGATGCCATAGAGAAATCCGACTGCGAGAAAGATTTAGGAGTAATGATAAGTAGGAACCTTAAGCCAAGTAAACAATGTGTTTTTGCTCGTAACAAGGCTAATAAAGTACTTGGCTTCATGCAAAGGAGTGTTAGTTACAAGACTAGCGAGGTCATCCTAAAACTGTATCTTGCTCTTGTGAGACCACACCTGGATTACGCAGTTCAGTTCTGGTCACAGTATTACAGAATGGATGTAGAATCCTTGGAAAGAATTCAGATGAGAATGACAAGACTAATCCCGGGCATTAGGAACCTTGAGTATAGAGACAGGATAAAGCATCTTAATTTGCACTCCCTCGAGAGACGTAGAGAGAGGGGCGACCTGATAGAGGTGTATAAGTGGAAGGCAGGGCTGAACAAAGGGGACATTACAAAGGTACTCAAACTATCCAACCAGGAGGTAACTCGTAACAATGGTTTTGAATTAGACAAATTTAGATTTTGGAGTGAAATAGGTGAACACTGGTTTGGAAACAGAGTAATGGATGAATGGAACAAGTTACCAAATATCATCATTAACTCGAACACGCTGAATAGCTTCAAACATAGGTTGGATGCTTATATGAGCAATAGGGATTGGGTGTAAACGGGACTGCCCAGTATGGGCCAATAGGCCCGCTGCAGTTTCCTCCATTCTTATGTTCTTATGTTCTTATCACGTTGTGTAGTAATTCCTTCACAGATGGTGTTATGAGGGGCCTGATGATGCAGTAACTCCCTCACAGATGGTGTTATGAGGGGCTTGATGATGTAGTAATTCCCTCACAGATGGTGTTATGAGGGGCATCATGGTGTAGTAATTCCCTCACAGATGGTGTTATGAGGGGCATCACGTGGTGTAGTAATTCCCTGACAGATGGTGTTATGTGGAATCTCACATGATGCTGTAGCAACTTATTCACTACGTGGTGTCGTAGCATCATGGGGACACCACGTGGTCTGGTGTCACAGGACCTCAGTCGCTCAAGTCACAGGCCTCCCTATCGTGGACGGATTAACACATAGCTGGTGTTGTGGAGTCTCAGGGGCAATTATCACTGGGTACCTGGGACCTCACTGTGTGAAGGTTAGCTTGGGTACGACTCAGCTTTTACTGCCGAGTTGTTTTTCACTCACTTAAGCACTGTTCACCACTCTTCAACACTGGTTCCATTCCTTTCCTAACTGAAACAGTAACTTCTGGCGAGAACTTGTTGATATTCCGGTGGGGAGGAGAATTCAGGGAAGGGAGTTGGTATGGGCCAACATAGCATTTGACATGGCTGCTGCCTGAGCAGCGCCAGGTATGACTTGACCCTGTTTCTGTGTCTGTGCCTGTTTCTGTGTCTGTCTCTGTTTCTGTGTCTGTGCCTGTTTTGTGTCTGTCTCTATTTCTGTGTCTGTCTCTGTTTCTGTGTCTGTCTCTTTTTCTGTTTCTGTCTCTATTTCTGTGTGTGTCTGTTTCTGTGTCTGTCTCTGTTTCTGTGTCTGTCTCTGTTTCTATGTCTGTCTCTGTTTCTGTGTCTATATCTCTGTTTCTGTGTCTGTTTTTGTTTCTGTGTCTGTCTCTGTTAAAATGTCTGTCTCTGTTTCTGTGTCTGTCTCTTTTTTGTGTGTCTGTCTCTGTTTCTGTCTCTGTTTCTGTCTCTGTTTCAGTTTCTGTCTCTGTCTCTGTGTCTGTCTCTTTTTCTTTGTCTGTCTCTGTTTCTGTGTCTGTCTCTGTTTCTGTGTCTGTCTTTCTTTGTGTCTGTTTCTGTGTCTATCTCTGATTCTGTGTCTGTCTATGTTTCTGTCTGTCTCCTTTTCTGTGTCTGTCTCTGTTTATGTGTCTGTCTCTTTTTCTGTGTTTGTCTCCGTTTCCGTATCTGTATGTTTCTGTCTCTGTTTCTGTGTCTGTCTCTGTTTCTATGTCTATCTCTGTTTCTGTGTCTGTTTTTGTTTCTGTGTCTGTCTCTGTTTCTATGTCTGTATCAGTTTCTGTGTCTGTCTCTTTTTCTGTTTCTGTCTCTATTTCTGTGTCTGTCAGTTTCTGTGTCTGTCTTTGTTTCTGTGTCTGTCTCTGTTAAAATGTCTGTCTGTCTCTGTGTCTGTCTCTTTTTCTTTGTCTGTCTCTGTTTCTGTGTCTGTCTCTTTTTCTGTGTCTGTCTCTGTTTCTGTGTCTGTCTTTCTTTGTGTCTGTCTCTGTTTGTGTCTGTCTCTGTTTCTGTGTCTATCTCTGATTCTGTGTTTGTCTCTGTTTCTGTGTCTGTCTCTTTTTCTGTGTCTGTCTCTGTTTATGTGTCTGTCTCTGTCTCTGTGTCAGTCTCTTTTTCTGTGTCTGTCTCTGTTTATGTGTCTGTCTCTGTTTCTGTGTCTGTCTCTTTTTCTGTGTTTGTCTCCGTTTCCGTATCTGTATGTTTCTGTCTCTGTTTCTGTGTCTGTCTCTGTTTCTGTGTCTGTCTGTTACTGTATCTTTCTCTGTTTCTGTGTCTGTTTTTGTTTCGGTGTCTGTCTCTGTTTCTATGTCTGTCTCTGTTTCTGTGACCAGGAAAGGAGGCGGAGTAGCAATCTATGTTAGGGATAATCTGAAGTGTGAAATAAATAAGGAAATAAAAACTGAGAGGAATACAGAAACAATTTGGATAGAATTAAGCGACGGTCGGGAAAAATTAATCACAGGAGTCATATGTAGACCCCCCAATCTTGATAGCGTCAATGAGCGACTTATCTGGGATGAAATGCGCAGGGCTTCCATACACAACAAAGTCTGTATAGTAGGCGACTTTAACCTTGGCCAAATAGATTGGACTAACCTTACGGGTAACTCAGAATCAGAGGATTTTCTCGAGACGATTCAGGACTGTTTCCTAAGTCAACATATAACCGAACCCACACGGGTAATAATATACTGGACTTAGTTCTGTCGAACAGAGAAAACCTAATTAGCAATGTCGAGGTAGGGAACGAACTTGCAAACAGTGATCACAAAGAAATTCGATTCCAGGTAGATTTTCAGGGCAGACGTAAGGAAAATTCCACTAAAGTATCAGATTTCAGAAGGGCAAACTTTGACAGTTTAAAGAGGCAGCTGAGAGAGGGGGTGTTGCTCTTGGCTGTGAACCTGACAGATGACACAGACCTGATAACGAGATCTGAGATTGCCGAGTTCCACAACAATTTAAATAGTGAGTTACTTAATGCACAAAGGCAGAACATGCCATACAAAAAACTCAGATCAGACAACAATGACCCTAAATGGATAAATAATTATTTAAAGAACATCATTGGCCAGGGGAAGGCTATAAGTAGAAGGATAAATCGTGGCGAAATTCACCTCCGGTACTATTATAGGGTATTGGCTAGTAGGGTTAAAACCGAGATAAGGAAAGCAAAGAGGAATAATGAGGTAAGGATAGCAAGAGAGGCGAAGACAAACCCCAAAGGATTCTACCAAATGTACCAAACTAAAACACGAGAAAAGATTGGACCAATACGGTCAGACTTCGGCGAGCTCAATAATTTGAATAAATATTTTTCAACAGTTTTCACCACCGAAAATTTAAACATGATACCCGAGGCACCGACTCTATTCAGAGATAGTGAAGAAAACAAATTAAGTGAGATAGTAGTGACTAGTAACGATGTTAGTAAGCAAATAGACAAACTAAAGCCTAATAAGTCACCTGGTCCCGATGAGATATTTGCCAGAGTATTAAAGGAATGTAAGGAAGAGCTTAGTATGCCCTTAGCAAAGTTGTTTAGCATGTCATTAAAAACAGGTGTAGTACCAGAATCCTGGAGGATAGCAAATGTAATACCGATTTTCAAGAAGGGGGATAAATCACTATCCTCTAACTACCGCCCAATCAGTCTAACATCAATAGTAGGCAAATTGCTGGAAGCAATCATTTCAGACTCTATTCGAAATCACCTGGAGAAGCACAGATTGATAAATGATTCCCAGCATGGCTTCACAAGTGGACGTTCTTGCCTAACTAATCTATTAACATTCTTTTCATCAGTTTTCGAATCGGTGGACGAGGGGCACAATTATGATGTGGTATATCTCGACTTTAGCAAAGCCATAGACAGAGTCCACCACGAAAGACTAATTAGAAAGGTAGAAGCTCATGGCATCAAAGGTGACATCCTTAAATGGATTAGGGCGTGGTTACAGGACAGAAAACAGCGAGTGAGCATTAACGGCACTAAGTCCCATTGGAGCAACGTCACAAGTGGAGTTCCCCAAGGCTCAGTACTTGGACCATTATTATTTATTATATACATAAACGACATAGATATCGGCATTGACAGCAAGATAAGTAAATTTGTTGACACTAATATAGGACGTTTTATCAAATCTGACGAGGACTCGGCAAAACTACAGGAAGATCTAAACAAATTTTTCGAATGGTCTGAAAAATGGCAGATGAAATTCAACAATGACAAATGTAAAGTACTCAGTATTGGAGATGTAAACAGGGAAACCAGATACCAGATGAACAACGATGCCATAGAGAAATCCGAATGCGAGAGAGATTTAGGAGTAATGATAAGTAGGAACCTTAAACCAAGTAAACAATGTGTTTTTGCTCGTAACAAGGCTAATAAAGTACTTGGGTTCATACAAAGGAGTGTTAGTTACAAGACTAGCGAGGTCATCCTAAAACTGTATCTTGCTCTTGTGAGACCACACCTAGATTACGCAGTTCAGTTCTGGTCACAGTATTACAGAATGGATATAGAATCCTTGGATAGAATTCAGAGGAGAATGACAAGACTAATCCCGGGCATTAGGAACCTTGAGTATAGAGACAGGTTAAAGCAACTTAATTTGCTCTCCCTTGAGAGACGTAGAGCGAGGGGCGACCTGATAGAGGTGTATAAGTGGAAGGCAGGGCAAAACAAAGGGGACATTACAAAGGTACTCAAACTATCCAACCAGGAGCGAACTTGTAACAATGGTTTTAAATTAGACAAATTTAGATTTAGGCGTGAAATAGGAAAACACTGGTTTGGAAACAGAGTAGTGGATGAATGGAAGAAGTTACCAAATATCATCATTAACTCGTATACGCTGAATTGCTTCAAACATAGGTTGGATGCTCATATGAGCAATAGGGGTTGGGTGTAAACGGGACTGCCCAGTATGGGCCAATAGGCCCGCTGCAGTTTCCTCCATTCTTATGTTCTTATGTTATGTGTCTGTCTCCGTTTGTTTGTCTGTCTCTGTTTCAGTTTCTGTCTCTGTCTCCGTGCCTGTCTCTTTTTCTTTGTCTGTCTCTTTTTCTGTGTCTGTCTCTTTTTCTGTGTCTGTCTCTGTTTCTGTGTCTGTCTTTCTTTGTGTTTGTCTCTGTTTGTGTCTGTCTCTGTTTCTGTGTCTGTCTCTTTTTCTGTGTCTGTCTCTGTTTCTGTGTCTGTCTCTGTTTCTGTGTTCTGTCTCTATTTCTATGTCTGGCTCCGTCTCTGTGTCTGTCTCATTTTCTGTGTCTGTCTTTGTTTCTGTGCCTATATCTCTTTCTGTGTCTGTTTCTGTTTCTGTCTCTTTTCTGTGCCTGTCTTTTTTTCTGTGTCTGTCTCTGTTTCTGTGTCTGTCTCTTTTTCTTTGTCTGAATCTGTTTCTGAGTCTGTCTCTGTTTCTCTGTCTGTCTCTGTTTCTGTGTCTGTCACTGTTCCTATGTCTGTCCCTTTTTCTGTGTCTGTGTCTTTTTTGTGTCTGTGTCTGTCTCTCTGTGTGTCTCTTTTTCTGTGTCTGTCTCTGTTTCTGCGTCTGTCTCTTTTTCTTTGTATGTCTCTGCTTCTGTGTCTGTCTTTGTTTCTGTGTTTGTGTCTGTTTCTGTATCTGTCTCTGTCTGTGTGTCTGTCTCTGTTTCTGTGTCTGTCTCTGTGTCTGTCTCTGTTTCTATGTCTGTCTCTTTTTCTTTGTCTTCTCTTTGTTTCTGTGTCTGTGTTTTGTTTCTGTTTCTGTATGTTTCTGTTTCTGTTTCTGTGTCTGTCTCTGTTTCTGAGCTTGTCTTTTTTTCTTTGTCTTATCTCTGTTTCTGTGTCTGTCTCTGTTTGTGTCTGTCTCTGTTTCTGTGTCTGTCTCTGTTTGTGTCTGTCTCTGTTTCTGTGTCTGTCTCTGTTTGTGTCTGTCTCTGTTTGTGTCTCTCTCTCTGTTTGTGTCTGTCTCTGTTTCTATGTCTGTCTCTGTTTCTGTGTCTGTCTCTGTTTCTGTGTCTGTCTCTGTTTCTGTGTCTGTCTCTGTTTCTGTGTCTGTCTCTGTTTCTGTGTCTGTCTCTGTTTCTGTGTCTGTCTCTGTTTCTGTCTCTTTTTCTGTTACTATCTCTATCTCTTTTTCTGTGTCTGTCTCTGTTTGTGTCTGTCTCTGTTTGTGTCTGTCTCTGTTTCTATGTCTGTCTCTGTTTCTGTGTCTGTCTCTGTTTCTGTGTCTGTCTCTGTTTCTGTGTCTGTCTCTGTTTCTGTGTCTGTCTCTGTTTCTGTGTCTGTCTCTGTTTCTGTGTCTGTCTCTGTTTCTGCGTTTGTCTCTGTTTATGTGTCTGTCTCTGTCTCTGTGTCTGTCTCTTCTTCTGTGTTTGTCTCCGTTTCCGTATCTGTATGTTTCTGTCTCTGTTTATGTGTCTGTCTCTGTTTCTGTGTCTATCTCTGTATCTGTGTCTGTCTCTGTCTGTGTGTGTGTCTCTTTTTCTGTGTCTGTCTCTGTTTCTGTGTCTGTCTCTGTTTCTGTGTCTGTCTCTTTTTCTGTGCCTGTCTCTGTTTCTATGTTTGTCATTTTTCTGTGTCTGTCTCTGTTTCTGTGCCTGTCTCTGTTTCTATGTTTGTCATTTTTCTTTGTCTGTCTCTGTTTCTGTGTCTGTCTCTGTTTGTGGCTGTGTCTCTGTTTGTGTCTGTCTCTGTTTCTGTGTCTGTCTCTGTTTCTGTGTCTGTCTCTTTTTCTTTGTCTCTCTGTTTCTGTGTCTGTCTCTTTTTCTTTGTCTGTCTCTGTTTCTGTGTCTGTTTCTGTTTCTGTGTCTGTGTCTTTTTCTGCGTCTGTCTGTCGCTGTGTCTGTCTCTGTTTGTGTCTCTCAGTTTGTGTCTGTGTCTCTTTCTGTGTCTGTCTGTTTCTAGGTCCGTCTCTGTATCTGTTTCTCTTTGTGTCTGTCTCTGGTTGTGTCTGTCTTTGTTTCTGTGTCTGTCTCTGTTTCTGTGTCCGTCTCTTTTTCTGTGTCTCTCTCGGTTTACGTGTCTGGTTCTGTGTCTGTCTCTGTTTCTGTGTCCGCCTCTTTTTCTGTGTCTGTCTCTGTTTGTGTCTCTGTCTCTGTTTGTGTCTGTCTCTGTTTATGTGTCTGTCTCTGTTTTTATGTTTGTCTCTGTTTCTATGTTTGTCATTTTTCTTTGTCTTATATCTGTTTCTGTGTCTGTCTCTGTTTGTATCTGTCTTTGTTTCTGTTTCTGTCTGTTTCTGTGTCTGTTTTCTGTTTCTGTGTCTGTCTCTTTTTCTTTGTCTGTCTCTGTTTTGTGTCTGTCTCTTTTTCTGTGTGTGTCTCTGTGTCTGTGTGTGTCTCTTTTTCTGTGTCTGTCTCTTTTTCTGTGTCTGTCTCTATTTCTGTGTCTGTCTTTGTTTCTAAGTCTGTCTTTTTTCTTTTTCTTCTCTCTGTTTCTGTGTCTGTCTCAGTTTCTATCTTTGTCTTTGTTTGTGTTTGTCTTTGTTTCTATGTCTGTCTCTGCTTCTGTGTCTGTCTCTGTTTCTATGTTTGTAATTTTTCTTTGTCTTATCTCTGTTTCTGTGTTGTCTCTGTTTGTGTCTGTCTCTGTTTCTGTTTCTGTCTCTGTTTCTGTGTCTGTCTCAGTTTCTGTGTCTGTCTGTTTTTCTTTGTCTGTCTCTGTTTCTGTATCTGTCTCTTTTTCTTTGCCTGTTTCTGTTTCTGTGACTGTTTCTTTTTCTTTGACTGTCTCTGTTTCTGTTTCTGCTTCTGTGCCTCTGTCTTTTTCTGCGTCTGTCTGTCGCTGTGTCTGTCTCTGTTTGTATCTGTCTCTTTTTCTGAGTCTGTCTTTGTCGCTGTGTCTGTCTGTTTTTCTGTGTCTGTCTATGTTTGTGTCTGTGTTTGTTTCTGTGTCTGTTTTTGTTTCTTTGTCTGTCTCTTTTTTTGTGTCTGTCTCTGTTTCTGTGTCTGTCTCTTTTTCTGTCTCTGCCTCAGTTTCTATGTCTGTCTCTGTTTGTGTGTGTCTCTGTCTCTGTGTCTGTCTCTGTTTGTGTCTGTCTCTGTTTCTGTGTCTGTCTCTATTTCTTTGTTGTCTCTGTCTGTGTCTCTCTCTGTTTCAGTGTCCGTTTCTGTATCTGTTTCTGTGTCTGTGTCTGTCTCTGTTTCTGTGTCTGCCTCTTTTTCTGTGTCTGTCTCTGTCTCTGTGTCTGTCTATGTTTTTGTCTGTCTCTGTTTCTGTGTCTGTCTCTGTTTCTGTGTCTGTCTCTGTTTCTGTGTCTGTCTCTGATTCTGTGTCTGTCTCTGTTTCTGTGTTTGTCTCTGTTTCTGTGTCTGTCTCTGTTTCTGTGTCTGTCTCTGTTTCTGTGTTTGTCTCTGTTTCTGTGTCTGTCTCTGTTTGTTGTGTCTGTCTCTGTTTCTGTGTCTGTCTCTGTTTCTTTATTTGTCTCTGTTTCTGTGTCTGTCTCTGTTTCTGTGTCTGTCTCTGTTTCTTTGTCTGTCTCTGTTTCTGTGTCTGTCTCTGTTTCTGTGTCTGTCCCTGTTTCTGTGTCTGTCTCTGTTTCTGTGTCTGTCTCTGTTTCTTTGTCTGTCTCTGTTTCTTTGTCTATCTCTGTTTCTGTGTCTGTCTCTGTTTCTGTGTGTACCTCTGTTTCTGTGTCTGTCTCTGCTTCTGTGTCTGTCTCTGTTTCTGTGTCTGTCTCTGTTTCTTTGTCTGTCTCTGTTTCTTTGTCTATCTCTGTTTCTGTGTCTGTCTCTGTTTCTGTGTCTGTCTCTGTTTCTGTGTCTGTCTCTGTTTCTGTGTCTGGCTCTGTTTCTGTGTCTGTCTCTGTTTCTGTGTCTGTCTCTGTTTCTGTGTCTGTCTCTGTTTCTTTGTCTGTCTCTGTTTCTGTGTCTGTCTCTGTTCTGTGTCTGTCCCTGTTTCTGTGTCTGTCTCTGTTTCTGTGTCTGTCTCTGTTTCTTTGTCTGTCTCTGTTTCTGTGTCTGTCTCTGTTTCTGTGTCTGTCTCTGTTTCTGTGTCTGTCTCTGTTTCTTTGTCTATCTCTGTTTCTGTGTCTGTCTCTGTTTCTGTGTGTACCTCTGTTTCTGTGTCTGTCTCTGCTTCTGTGTCTGTCTCTGTTTCTGTGTCTGTCTCTGTTTCTTTGTCTGTCTCTGTTTCTTTGTCTATCTCTGTTTCTGTGTCTGTCTCTGTTTCTGTGTCTGTCTCTGTTTCTGTGTCTGTCTCTGTTTCTGTGTGTATCTCTGTTTCTGTGTCTGTCTCTGTTTCTGTGTCTGTCTCTGTTTCTGTGTCTGTCTCTGTTTCTGTGTCTGTCCCTGTTTCTTTGTCTGTCTCTGTTTCTTTGTCTGTCTCTGTTTCTTTGTTTGTCTCTGTTTCTTTGTCTGTCTCTGTTTCTGTGTCTGTCTCTGTTTGTTGTGTCTGTCTCTGTTTCTGTGTTTGTCTCTGTTTCTGTGTCTGTCTCTGTTTCTGTGTCTGTCTCTGTTTCTGTGTCTGTCTCTTTCTGTGTTTGTCTCTGTTTCTGTGTCTGTCTCTGTTTCTGTGTCTGTCTCTGTTTCTGTGTCTGTCTCTGTTTGTTGTGTCTGTCTCTGTTTCTGTGTTTGTCTCTGTTTCTGTGTCTGTCTCTGTTTCTGTGTCTGTCTCTGTTTCTGTGTCTGTCTCCGTTTCTGTCTGTCTCTGTCTCCATCTGTCTGTCTGTGTCTGTGTCTGTCTGTCTGTCTGTCTCTGTCTGTCTGTCTCTGTTTCTGTCTGTCTCTGTTTCTGTGTCTGTCTCTGTTCTTGTCGTCTCTGTCTGTATTCTCTGTTTCTGTGTCTGTCTCTGTTTCTGTGTCTGTCTCTGTTTCTTTGTCTGTCTCTGTTTCTTTGTCTATCTCTGTTTCTGTGTCTGTCTCTGTTTCTGTGTGTACCTCTGTTTCTGTGTCTGTCTCTGTTTGTTGTGTCTGTCTCTGTTTCTGTGTCTGTCTTTGTTTCTTTGTCTGTCTCTGTTTCTGTGTCTGTCTCTGTTTCTGTGTCTGTCTCTGTTTCTGTGTCTGTCTCTGTTTCTTTGTCTGTCTCTGTTTCTTTGTCTGTCTCTGTTTCTGTGTCTGTCTCTGTTTCTGTGTCTGTCTCTGTTTCTGTGTCTGTCTCTGTTTCTTTGTCTGTTTCTCTGTCTGTCTCTGTTTCTTTGTCTATCTCTGTTTCTGTGTCTGTCTCTGTTTCTGTGTGTATCTCTGTTTCTGTGTCTGTCTCTGTTTCTGTGTGTATCTCTGTTTCTGTGTCAGTCTCTGTTTCTGTGTCTGTCTCTGTTTCTGTTTCTTTGTCTGTTTGTTGTGTGTATCTCTGTTTCTGTGTCTGTCTCTGTTTCTGTGTCTGTCTCTGTTTCTGTGTCTGTCTCTGTTTCTGTGTGTATCTCTGTTTCTGTGTCAGTCTCTGTTTCTGTGTCTGTCTCTGTTTCTGTTTCTTTGTCTGTTTGTTGTGTGTATCTCTGTTTCTGTGTCTGTCTCTGTTTCTGTGTCTGTCTCTGTTTCTGTGTCTGTCTCTGTTTCTTTGTCTGTCTCTGTTTCTTTGTCTGTCTCTGTTTCTTTGTCTGTCTCTGTTTCTTTGTCTATCTCTGTTTCTGTGTCTGTCTCTGTTTCTGTGTCTGTTTGTTGTGTCTATCTCTGTTTCTGTGTCTGTCTCTGTTTCTGTGTCTGTCTCTGTTTCTGTGTCTGTCTCTGTTTCTGTGTCTGTCCTTGTTTCTGTGTCTGTCTCTGTTTCTTTGTCTGTCTCTGTTTCTGTGTCTGTCTCTGTTTCTGTGTCTGTCTCTGTTTCTATGTCTGTCTCTGTTTCTGTGTCTGTCTCTGTTTCTTTGTCTGTCTCTGTTTCTTTGTCTGTCTCTGTGTCTGTGTCTGTCTCTGTTTCTGTGTCTGTCTCTGTTTCTGTGTCTGTCTCTGTTTCTGTGTCTGTCTCTGTTTCTGTGTCTGTCTCTGTTTCTGTGTCTGTCTCTGTTTCTTTGTCTGTCTCTGTTTCTTTGTCTGTCTCTGTGTCTGTGTCTGTCTCTGTTTCTGTCTCTTTTTCTGTTACTATCTCTATCTCTTTTTCTGTGTCTGTCTCTGTTTGTGTCTGTCTCTGTTTGTGTCTGTGTCTGTTTCTTTGTCTGTCTCTGTTTCTGTGTCTGTCTCTGTTTCTGTGTCTGTCTCTGTTTCTGTGTCTGTCTCTGTTTCTTTGTCTGTCTCTGTTTCTTTGTGTGTCTCTGTTTCTTTGTCTGTCTCTGTTTCTGTGTCTGTGTCTGTCTCTGTTTCTTTGTCTGTCTCTGTTTCTGTGTCTGTCTCTGTTTCTGTGTCTGTCTCTGTTTCTGTTTCTTTGTCTGTTTGTTGTGTCTGTCTCTGTTTCTGTGTCTGTGTCTGTTTCTTTGTCTGTCTCTGTTTCTGTGTCTGTCTCTGTTTCTGTGTCTGTCTCTGTGTCTGTGTCTGTCTCTGTTTCTGTGTCTGTCTCTGTTTCTGTTTCTTTGTCTGTTTGTTGTGTCTATCTCTGTTTCTGTGTCTGTCTCTGTTTCTGTGTCTGTCTCTGTTTCTGTGTCTGTCTCTGTGTCTGTGTCTGTCTCTGTTTCTGTGTCTGTCTCTGTTTCTGTGTCTGTCTCTGTTTCTGTGTCTGTCTCTGTTTCTGTGTTTGTCTCTGTTTCTGTGTCTGTCTCTGTTTCTGTGTCTGTCTCTGTTTCTTTGTCTGTCTCTGTTTCTGTGTCTGTCTCTGTTTCTGTGTCTGTCTCTGTTTCTGTGTCTGTCTCTGTTTCTGTGTCTGTGTCTGTTTCTGTGTCTGTTTCTGTTTTGTGTCTGTTTGTGTCTGTCTGTCTCTGTCTTTGTTTCAGTGTCTGTCTGTTTCTGTATCTGTTTCTGTGTCTGTGTCTGTCTCTGTTTTTGTGTCTGTCTCTGTTTCTGTGTCTGTCTCTGTTTCTCTCTCTGTTTCTGTGCCTGTCTCTGTTTCTGTGTCTGTGTCTGTCTCTGTTTCTGTCTTTGTTTCTGTGTCTGTATGTTTCTGTCTCTGTTTCTGTGTCTGTATGTTTCTGTCTGTATTTCTGTGTCTGTCTGTGTTTCTGTGTCTGTCTGTGTTTCTGTGTCTTTCTCTAATTCAGTGTCTGTCTGTTCCTGTCTTTGTTTCTCTGTCTGTCTCTGTTTCAGTGTCTGTCTGTTCCTGTCTTTGTTTCTGTGTCTATCTATGTTTCAGTGTCTGTCTGTTCCTGTCTCTGTTTCTGTGTCTGTCTCTGTTTCTGTGTCTGTATCTGTTTCTGTGTCCGTCTGATTCTGTCTGTTTCTGTATCTGTTTCTGTGTCTGTCTCTGTTTCTGTGTCTGTGTCTGATTCTGTGTCTGTCTGATTCTGTCTGTTTCTGTGTCTGTTTCTGTGTCTTTTTATGTTTCTGTGTCTGTCTGTTTCTGTCTCTGTTTCTTTGTATCTCTGTTTCTGTCTCTGTTTCTGTGTCTGTTTCTTTCTATGTTTGTGTCTGTCTCTGTTTCTCTGTCTATCTAGGTTTCTGAGTCAGTCTGTTTCTGTCTCTTTTTGTGTCTGTCTCTGTTTCTCTGTCTGTCTGTTTCTGTCTCTGTTTCTGTGTGTCTCTGTTTCTGTCTCATTTTGTGTCTGTCTCTATTTTTGTCTGTCTGTTTCTTCTCTCTTTCTGTCTATCTGCGTTTCTGTATCTGTCTCTTTCTGTTTTTGTCTTTTTCTGTGACTGTCTAAATCTTTGTTTCAGTTTCTGTCTATTTCTATCTCTCTCTTTTTCTGTCTATGTATTTCTTTCCCTGTAGCTGTGTTTGTCTGTTTCTGTATTTATTTCTGTGTCTATCTTTGTCTCTGGTTCTGTCTCTATTTCTATGGCTGTTTCTGTGTCTTTTTTTTATCCGTTTCTTTTTCTGTTTCTGTCTGTTTTCGTGTCTGTCTGTTTATCTTTTTCTGTGTCTGTGTCTGTTTCTATCTCTGTCTGTTTCCCTCACCTTCTTCTTCCATCTCTCTACTCTCTCTCCCTTCCTTCCTCCCTCTCTCTTTCCCTCACTCCCTTCTCTCACCTCTTACTCCTCCCCTCCCAGTCGTTCTCTTTCCTTCTCCCTACCTCTTCCCTCTCCTTTCCTGTGATTCATTCCACTCCCCCCGGTCTTCCCCCTTTTCTCTCCTTTTCCTTATTCTCTCACGTCCTCTTTCACTTCTTCTCCTTGTTCTTCTCTCACTACCTCTCGTTTTCCTTCGTCATACTACTCTTCTTTTCCTTTCCTTCTTTTCTTTGCCCCTTCCTTCACTCCCACCCATCTGGCCTCCCTCTGGTCTTTCCTTTTTCCGTTCCATTTCCTCTCCCCTTTCTACCGTTCTTCACTCACTGTGACGGGGGCCCATTAAGTCTCACTGTGACTGAGGCCCATTAAGTCTCACTGTGACGGGGGCCCATTAAGTCTCACTGTGACTGAGGCCCATTAAGTCTCACTGTGACGGGGGCCCATTAAGTCTCACTGTGACTGAGGCCCATTAAGTCTCACTGTGACGGGGGCCCATTAAGTCTCACTGTGACTGAGGCCCATTAAGTCTCACTGTAACTGAGGCCCATTAAGTCTCACTGTGACTGAGAGCCAGTATAACTGGAACTATTATAACTGGGGCCTACTACAATATGTTTGGGGCCTTTCAGTCGACCAGCCGCCAATACAGACACAGTTCAGTCGTTGGCAGGAGCTAGATGGTTCGTGATAATAAGACTGGATATTGTAGGTATCCGGAGGTGAACTTGCTTCTAATGTGATTGTCCCACCTAACACCGAGAGAGAGAGAGAGAGAGAGAGAGAGAGAGAGAGAGAGAGAGAGAGAGAGAGAGAATCATCTCTCACCAGTGAAGATTGCTTCCGCATCTTTCTCATATGATCATATCTAGACCACGTTTAAGAAACACATCTAATGACGAGCTGGAGGTTATAGATCGCATGAGGCTGCAATAAAACTTTTATCTTTCAGTTAAATTGAAGCAGAATAATCGCTCTTAGTATACACGCATTCAGTTCCTGACCGCTCACGCCCCCCTTGGCATCTTCTGGCGCCCCCCAGTTAAAGAACCACTGGAATAGGTAGTAAAAGACAGAAAGCAATGGTGTATTTCTGTGGGGGGGGGGGGGGGGGGGTGATATGAATCTTGTAAGTTCACAATAAAATTAAATAAAGTTTGTTCCTCGTAGCAGAGAGCCAGAATTTAGACCATATGGGGAAATGATCTAAACAATAATCATATTTAAATAAAACAAGCGGTATGGCAGTATACTAGCACAGCGTTAGTGTGGCTTGATCATGTATTGAAAAGCGACATTCTTGAGCATCTACAGTAGTCACTGCAGATAGAATTTCAGAAGTATTTTCCGGATTTATACGACAGAGGCAAAATTCTTGAGGAATGTTATTTTTATCAACCTTCTTGTGGAGAACATTCAGGAGGCAATGCAAGATGAATTCCTATAACTCCGTAACGATTCATTTGCCGGAAACACATCCGAAGAGTAGATAAAAATGGAGTTTTGGGTTCAATGGTTCGCTATTTTAATACAGTATCAGCAAAATGGCTATCCGGATGTTTCAGCCATTCTCGTCTACCTATAGTATATCTGTGCAGCGGGTTTTTTCACGCTATTGAGCATCAACTCGAAGAGCGTAATCGGCTCCACTTCTGCTGTGCCCTGACTGATTCAACCACGGATACTCCAATTAGTAGTAAAAATGCAATTTCAGCTATCCTACTGAGTTTTTAATTAACTTTTTGAGTGTTAATTTTTATAACCTGAGTTTTTGTCAAGTAGAGTCGAATTTATTTTTGTGAGAGTATAAGAGACTGCATTTACTGCAGACACAACATATCCATGACTTAAAACCTTTTCACACTGTTTTCTTGAGTGGCAGTTCTATTTTATGCTGTCCCTGTAGTTATTGATACTGTACCACTAATAATAATAAAATTTAAATTTCTTATCCAACATGCCCATTCGAACGACGTTGCTTTGTCAAAGAATGATGTAGACGAGGACTACCAAGGTTACCTGATATTTTTCCCGGGGCCACAGAACGGAAAAGGTTGGGAACTACTGAAGATAAGTGGAAACTCGCGACAGAAAATAACGACACAGTCATAAAATAGAATCCTTACAGATAGACACGACACAGAAAGAAAAATAGTATAAAATTAAAATGCTGGAAAAAAAATAGTAAGTTAATCGGCTGCGCCGAACTGTAAGGGGCCTTGGGAAGGGAACACAATGGTGTAGGTCAGTGACTCACATTAGACATCGATGTTGCCAAACGTAAATAAGATAGTCGTGATAAGCCTAAATGTCCTGATTCACAATTACGGTTCATCACGTAAAGTACACAAACGTCAGAGCTTACATTCTACAACAACAGGTTATAAAACAAAGTGAACTGAGGGGGGTGTAACTCCATCACTCTCTCTCTCCCTGTTGGCAGCAGTGATATCACACACATGAATCTGACCTATATATACTGATAATGATTATGGCCTATTTCTTTGTGTATGGACATCTGGCCTGCGTGGCAGTGAGAAGTGATAGCACCCACAGTGTCAAGACGTGACTGAATTACTCAGAATAGGCAAACTGTACTCTAAACTTTGCCAATAAATTTGTTAACCGAACTTAACCTCTGTTGGTATCTCGCTCTACAATAATACACATAGATATAAAGGGGAACAGTAATTCTCTTGATTACACACACACACTTTTACATACACAAAAATCATACACATATTCATATACATAGACACAACCGGTTCCCACATAACAATCGGGTGTCTGCGCAAACAAGTGGCCGACGTCGCCTCCAACGCTGCCGAATCACAATGACTGGCAGACCCAGAAGCCGAGACAGTTACTGTTCAACCAATGCATAATAGTTGAATTTTTTTGTGTGTCATTTCCAACCCAAGTATTCTTATTCCGTAACGACGTTATAAAGATTGCAATTTATAAAACAAATAATACAGGACAATGTGGATATTTTTGCTGTTTATCTCTCTCTCTCTCTCTGTATATATATATATATATATATATATATATATATATATATATATATATATATATATATATATATATACATATATATATATATATATATATTATATATATATATATATATATATATATATATATATATATTATATATATATATATATATATATATATATATATATATATATATATATATATATATATATATATATATATATATATATATATGAAGGATCTAGGAAGACGAAGTTAAAGTCATATAGCGTATTCGAACGTCATGTACCTCCTACACCTTTCAAGGTCTGTGTGGTTGGTCCACCGTGAAGGAGTAAGATGAGGTGATGTGGATGGAATGTTAAAAAATCAAACTGTACATGGAGAAGATCACGTGGATTAAACACCTAAGTTCAGTTTATTTTCCTTACGTTACCAGGAGGAGGGCTAGGTTAGGTTAGGATAGGTTAGGCTAGGTTAGATTTTATAAGGTTAGGTTAGGATAGGTTAGGTTAGGTTAGATTTTATAAGGTTAGATTTTTAAGGTTAGGTTAGGTTAGATTAAGATAAATAAATTACGTTTAATTAGAATTTTTTTAACTTTTTTTTATAGGTAAGTAAACATTAGATTAGGCTAGGCTAGGTTAGGGTCAGTTTAGCTAGATTAGGTTAACGTTGGGCCATTTAATCATCGCGTTAGATAAGTTAGTCCCTAACCTTTACATGATACCCGAGGCACCGACTCTATTCAGAGATAGTGAAGAAAACAAATTAAGCGAGATAGTAGTTGTTAGGTTCTGAATAATAAGTTCTATATACAGGAGAGAACACAAACACCTGTATAGTTTTGTAGGTTCGGTTTACTGGATAAGAGTATGTACACAGAGGGAAGCAGCACTCTCCCTTGGCTAGGCTCCTTGTCAACTGCTATAGACGACGTATGGCAAGTGATACATTAGCAGCTTCCATACGTCGCCAGGCACATTAATTAGGCATGTGGGATATGGTAATAACATTGCCACACGCTGCTAGCTACATAAATGGAGCACATACATAATATACATACATAATATATAATCCAGCATACATAATATACATACACCTCCCTCCCCCCTATACGCTCATAGCAAAGTCTTGAGCGGACCTTTTCTTTTGGATCCGTTCTGAGCGTCGAGGGACATCATCACTGGGAAGGGTATGGGACTCAACACTGGTGGCGGGGCCAGCAGAAGGCATTGTTACGGGTCGGAGAAAACGGCGGTTCCTCCACCACACACGACCACTGGGTAACCGCACCTGGTAGTCCCGTGACCTGCCGAGACCCATAACTACGCCTACTTTGTCCCAACGTAGGGAGGTCGGGTCCTGAACACGGACTTGGGTGCCGACACTCAACCTGGGGAGAGAACGGGCGTGGTCATTGTAGCGGGCGGCGACGTCCTGAACACGTTCGGCGGCTCGGCGATCACAATCCTCTGTCTTGGCCTGCCACTCCTTGGAGAGGGATTGAGGGTGAGCAGGGACACAAGAACGAAGGGGGCGTCCATACAAAACCTGGGCAGGGGAGCGTCCGGTGTAGTTAGGTGTGTTGCGGAGTTCAAGAAGACCCCTGTCGAAGGCCTCGCAGTCAATGTTCCCAGAAGGGGCCACCTTAAGGATGAGGTGCTTCAGGGATTTGACAGCAGCCTCAGCGTGGCCGTTGGACTGCGGGTAATGGGGCGATGACAACACATGCCGGACTCCCCATCGGTCAAGGAACACAGCAAAGTCCCGGCTTGTGGACTGAGGCCCTCCATCGGTTCGCAGGCGTACAGGAACGCCCACGTCACGGAAGTAGTGGCGGAACTTGCTGATGGTGGCGGCAGACGTCGTGTCATTACCGCACTTGATGACAACCGGCCAACCAGAGAGACGGTCGACGATAACGAGGAAGGACTTTCCTGACACACAGA
Organism: Homarus gammarus; assembly: GCA_958450375.1. Taxonomy (NCBI): domain Eukaryota; kingdom Metazoa; phylum Arthropoda; class Malacostraca; order Decapoda; family Nephropidae; genus Homarus; species Homarus gammarus. The sequence goes on from CAUDMG010001281.1 coordinate 2,976,994, forward strand.
AAAAGTCGGCCGACACAGACTCAAAGGGGCGGGTGGGGTTGTCGTCACTCATAAAGGGTTCCTGCTGCTGGCTGGGTTGTAATACGTGGCGGGGCTTACACACCTGGACAGCATTGGAGATGTCGGGGTCGATGCCAGGCCGGAACACAGTCTGTCTTGCACGCCGTTTGGTGGCCTCGGCTCCACAGTGACTGTCGTGGAGGCGAGCCAAGGCGTGGAGACTTGAAGCAGCAGGGACAACTACCGAAGGAGAGGTGTCACTGGCCAGAGGTAGGGGTAGGGCGGCAGCAGGGTAGTTGCTGCTCCCTTCGTGCACCCTGTTGGCGTGTTTTACCTCGAGAATCGGTGTTGGGAAGTCCTGAGAGATGATGGCCAACTCTTGGCAATGTCTGTAGGACAGCAAAGGAGTCGGGACGCCATTATGCACATCAATCCAGGCTTGACACGACCTGTTGCCAAAGGTGACGTGTGCATAGAGTGAACCTAGGGCCGGGGTCATCTGTGAACCATCTGCCATAAAGCGGAGATCCTTGGGGGGCGGTCCTAGATCACTTGGAGAGAGCCCCAAGCATTGCAAATGCTGGGGACCGATGACTGTAGCATCAGCGCCGGTGTCGGGCAACATCTGAAGACGGGATGACACACCGCCGTAGGTCACGATGACGCTGATGTACTGGGGGACTTTGGTCCTGGGACGCGGGGGGGAGCACACATTCCTAATGTGGCTCGAGCGTTGTCAAGAGTCGTCGTACCTCTGATTGGAAGACTGTGGGCGGCCCTCTCTGGTGGAGGGGGGCTGAAGCTTCCGCCGACGCGGTCCCTTGGGTATGTTGGAAGGGCAACACTTGTCATAGTGGCCCAGACGACCGCACACATTGCACTGGACGCGTTTGGCTGGGCACCGTACTGTGAGTGACCAGTGGCCCTTACGGTCACAACTGTTGCAGGTAGACTGAGCAGCTGGACACACCTGTGTTCCGTGCTGCTTACCACAGTTGTTGCAATATAAACCGGGCGTGGACGTGGTGGGCGAAGGCGTAGGAACAGACTTCTTGTCCTTCTTGTACCGGGACACAGCGCGTACAGCTGTAGGGGGAGCGCGGATGGCAGAGGTGGCACACCTGGCAGCCTCATAGGAGCGACATATCGTCGACACATCCTTAAGAGAAGAGGAAGAGTCGAGGGAGGTGAGGCGTTGGACAAGTTCCTCGTCCTTAACACCCATCAGGATCACCTGCTTCAACTGGGTCTCCTCGCACTGCTGGTGGTGGCCTGGACATATATCTACCTCTTCCGAGGCTCTCTTAAGACGTACGTAAAAGGCGTCAAAAGACTCACCCTCCATCTGTCTGCAGCTAAACAATTCCCTCCTGCGCAGAGCTTCATTCTGCTGTCCTTTGATGTGCCGTTGTAGAACGTCCAGTACCTCCTCTACAGACAGCAAAGAGGTTGGGGGTACCTGCAACGTATGTTCCAAGACACGCTGAATTTCCAAGGACAGGCACATACGCAGCTGGATGAGTTGTTTAGGCTGTGACAAACTCTGGAGATCCACCATTGTAGAATAATCAGTCCACCGTCGCCGCCATTCACGAAAAGTCTGGAAAGTCTCATCAGGCTTCAAGATGGGCGGTGTTTGAGCTGCTGCTTTAGGTGGGGCTGGGGGGTGTGAAGGAAGCATGGATGAGGTATCTGAACCAGTCAGTACCGAGGCAGTGTTAGAGCCAGGGGCTTGGTTAACAGTGAGGCGAGATATCAAGGCTTCAAACCGTTCACTGTCTTCCAATCTCCGTTGGTGGTCTCGTTCTGCCTCTGCTTGCCTTCTGTGCTCATCCGCCAAACGTCTGTGGGCTTCATCCTCGCGTTTCTCATCTCTCATAAACTTCAGTAAAGCAATTATCTCTGGAGACAACGCTGAATATTGAGGTGAGGGACTGCGCGATGTGGGGGCTGGAGCGTCGTGGCCGGCCTGGTCATCCATCTCTGCGGGGCTATCACCCGCCTGTCTCATCCAGACGCTGGGTCCACGGCTACGTAAGGCGTGAGACATAACTACTTCCTCTGTGTACTATGTCTTAAATCAGTGTTGACCGGTCAGCCTGTCGTATCAACAAGATTTCAGACAAAAATTAATTAAATACACAGATAAGTAGGTTATATATATAAAATATATATAAGAAGCCGCGCGGTCAGCGAGTGTTAGTACGTGTATGTGTGGTGTCCCGGGCTGGTAGAGAGTCTCGCCCCATCTGTGAGGGTGGGGGTGGAGGCGGCGCTGTGAGGGGGTGGAGGGAGAGGCGCGGCGACTCCCAGTCAGCCCAGTACCCTCAGGACGCGATCAGAGACGGGTGCACTGAACTCTACTCCTTACAAATGCCCAGAACGTGCCGTATACCTTGGGGAGCCTTTAGAACAAGGTCACACATGAATGGCACGAAACACACAATGCGCTAAACACTTCACAGAAAATCACTGTCACTGACACTGCTCAAAGTTGCTGAAATTCTTCGAGGAGAGATGGCGCGGGAGTTGACCCAAGCGAGAGTCCATAGAGGCCATAGCCGGCTTTCCACAAACTTTGCACTATCACTCGTAATTATCCAGTAAGATCCGATCACTGCGCCATGTTAGGTTCTGAATAATAAGTTCTATATACAGGAGAGAACACAAACACCTGTATAGTTTTGTAGGTTCGGTTTACTGGATAAGAGTATGTACACAGAGGGAAGCAGCACTCTCCCTTGGCTAGGCTCCTTGTCAACTGCTATAGACGACGTATGGCAAGTGATACATTAGCAGCTTCCATACGTCGCCAGGCACATTAATTAGGCATGTGGGATATGGTAATAACATTGCCACACGCTGCTAGCTACATAAATGGAGCACATACATAATATACATACATAATATATAATCCAGCATACATAATATACATACAGTAGTGACTAGTAACGATGTTAGTAAGCAAATAGACAAACTGAAGCCTAATATGTCACCTGGTCCCGATGAGATATTTGCCAGAGTATTAAAGGAATGTGAGGATGAGCTGAGTATGCCCTTAGCAAAGTTGTTTAACATGTCATTAAAAACAGGTGTCTTACCAGAATCCTGGAGGATAGCGAATGTAATACCGATTTTCAAGAGGGGGGATAGATCACTATCCTCTAACTGCCGCCCAATCAGTCTAACATCATTAGTAGGTAAATTACAAGAATCAATTATTTCAAACTCTATTCGAAACCACCTGGAGAAGCACAAGTTGATCAATGATTCCCAACATGGCTTCACAAGCGGGCGTTCATGTCTAACTAATCTATTAACATTCTCCTCATCAGTTTTCGTATCGGTGGACGAGGGGCACAATTATGATGTGGTATATCTCGACTTAAGCAAAGCCTTCGACAGAGTCCCCCACGAAATACTAATTAGAAAGGTTGAAGTGCATGGCATCAAAGGTAATATCCTTAAATGGATTAGGGCGTGGTTACAGGACAGGAAACAGAGAGTGAGCATAAAAGGCACTAAATCGCATTGGAGCAACGTCACTAGTGGAGTTCCCCAAGGCTCAGTACTTGGACCATTATTATTCATTATATACATAAACGACATAGATATTGGCATAGACAGCAACATAAGTAAATTTGCTGATGACACTAAAATAGGACGTGTAATTTAATCTGACGAGGACTCTGCAAAACTACAGGAAGATCTAAACAAATTTTTCGAATGGTCGGAAAAATGGCAGATGAAATTTAATGTGGACAAATGTAAAGTACTCAGTATAGGAGATGTAAACAGGGAAACCAGTTACCAGATGAACAACGATGCCATTGTGGAATCCAACTGGGAGAGAGATTTAGGAGTAATGATAAGTAGGAATCTTAAGCCAAGTAAACAATGTGTTTTTGCTCGTAACAAGGCTAATAAAGTACTTGGGTTCATACTAAGGAGTGTTAGTTACAAGGCTAGCGAGGTCATCTTAAAATTATATCTAGCGCTTGTGAGACCTCGCCTGGATTACGCAGTTCAGTTCTGGTCACCGTATTACAGAATGGATATAGAATCATTGGAAAGAATCCAGAGGAGAATGACAAGACTAATCCCTGGCATTAGGAACCTTGAATACAGAGACAGGTTAAAGCATCTTAATTTGCACTCCCTCGAGAGACGTAGAGTGAGGGGCGACATGATAGAGGTGTATAAATGGAAGTCAGGGTTAAACAAAGGGGGACATTACAAAGGTACTCAAACTATCCAACCAGGAGCGAACTCGTAACAATGGTTTTAAATTAGACAAATTTAGATTTCGGAGTGAAATTGGTAAACACTGGTTTGGAAACAGAGTAGTGGATGAGTGGAACAAGTTACCAAATATCATCATTAACTCGAATATGCTGAATAGCTTCAAACATAGGTTGGATGCTTATATGAGCAATAGGGGTTGGGTATAAACGGGACTGCCCAGTATGGGTCAATAGGCCCGCTGCAGTTTCCTCCATTCTTATGTTCTTATGTTCTTATGAGTCAGCATAAGAAATTACAATGAGTCTCCATAAGGATTCACTATAAGTTGATACTGATTCACCATTAATTATCAATTACGTGCAGTAAGTTATTACCGAGACACCATAAGTTATTACCGAGTCACTATAAGTTGTTTCTGATTCACCATAAGTTGTTATTGAGTCACCATAAGTTGTTACTGATTCACCATAAATTGTTATTGAGTCACCATAAGTTGTTACTGTGTCACCATAAGTTGTTACCGAGTCACCATAAGTTGTTACTGAGTCACCTTAAGTTGTTACTGTGTCACCAAAGTTGTTACTGAGTCACCATAAGTTGTTACTGAGTCACCATTAGTTGTTATTGAGCCACCACTAGTTACTGAGTCACCATAACTTGTTATTGAGTCACCATAAGTTGTTACCGAGTCACCATAAGTTGTTACTGAGTCACTATAAGTTGTTACCAAGACACCGTAAGTTATTACAAGGAATCACAAGGACAATGATTCAACATTATAATGACACAGCAAAGGCACATTACGTACTCCACCCCCTCCCCAACACACACACACACACTCTCGAAAGCCTTTTCGGGTCATTATCAGATTATCCCTTTCTCCCATGCTCTTAACACCTTTCACTAGCAGCTAGTACCCAGAGCTATGAGATGACCGTGGAATACCTTGAGGACCTATTTAATTAAATGGAAGGCCGATTAATTCTCACAAGATTAAGAAGCAGTTGAATAAGCATCTCTCTCTCTCTCTCTCTCTCTCTCTCTCTCTCTCTCTCTCTCTCTCTCTCTCTCCACGGCTACAACTACCGCGCTGGTGCCGTCGACCTCCCACAACCCCAGCACTTCCGTCGACCTCCTAGAACTTCGGCACTTCGTTACCTCCAACAACTCCAGCACTCCCCTAGACCTCCAGTAATTCCAGCACTTCCGTCGACCTCCCAGAACTTTAGCACTTCCGTCGACCTCCAACAACCCCAGCACTTCCGTCGACCTCCCACAACCCCAGCACTTCCGTCGACCTCCCAGAACTTCAGCACTTCCATCAATTTCCAACAACTGCAGCACTTCCGTCGACCTCCAACAACTCCAGCACTCCCGTCGACCTCCCAGAACTTCAGCACTTCCGTCAGGTAGTACGTAGTAAGCAGCTACCAAACAGGGAGGTACTACCGCCTGGGAAGATATTGGAAGCATACTGTGTTGTCTAATGGTAGACCCTGCAGCCATATGGCACCAAAAAAATTGTGACCAAGTCCCAGGTTGCTGATCTGATTTTCTGCCTCATTTACACGAATTTGCAGGGTCTCAATTGTTTCTCGTATTATTGACAACACAACATTCATATATCGTTTCCCACTATTGATCTTTTTCCATTTTTGTATTTCTTTATGGTTCTTTATTATTATTACTATTATTTGTGTTGTAATTGTTATTATTATTTTATATTTTATTTGTTAATATAAATTTTATTCACTATGAACTAATTATTATATTTATTATTATTATTATTATTATTATTATTATTATTATTATGATTATTATAATTATTATTATTATTATTATTATTATTTTTATTATTAATTATTATTATTATTATTAATATTATTATTATTATTATTATTATTATTTTGTTATCATTGTTATTATTATTATTATTATTATTATTATTATTATTATTATTTTTATTATTAATTATTATTATTATTATTATTATTATTATTATTATTATTATTATTATTATTATCATCGTTATTATTATTATTATTATTATTATTATTATTATTATTATTATCAGTGTTATTATTATTATTATTATTATTATTATTATTATTATCATTATTATTATTATTATTATTATTATCATTATTATTATTATTATTATTATTGCATTTTCACTCCCCAGGCCCCGATGTGGGTCAGTGTCCTGTGCCCGGCTGGGCTAATCCCCGTAAAAAAAAAAAAAAATAACTCGCGTCGACCTCCCACAATTCCAGCACTCCTGTCTACCTCCCAGAACTTCAGCATTTCCATCGACCTCCATTAATTCCAGCATTCCCGTCGACCTGCCACAACTACAGCACTTCCATCGACCTCCAGTAATTCCAGCATTCCCGTCGACCTGCCACAACTACAGCATTCACGTCGACCTCCAGTAATTCCAGCATTCCCGTCGACCTGCCACAACTACAGCATTCACGTCGACTTCCTATTACTGCAGTGCTCCCTTTACGGTGTCATCCTACTCCGGACTTCATCCAACTAAATAAAAATTTTATACACTATAAGCCTTAATATAATTCTTTATTTCAGAACTGTGTATGGACTTTGTCCAACTCATTTTGCCCAACCTTATTTGTGGAATACACACACACACACACACACACACACACACTACTATTACTACTACTATAAATACTTTGCTGTCACTCTGAATCGAGTATGATGGTCATCCAGCTGTAATGCAATGATATGAATTATTAAGGTTGTCACCTTCGTTGGTGAGCTCCGAGGTGATTCGAGAGGCCGACACTAGACCGGCAGGGTTGTCCACAGATGTTGCACGTGTGGAGGACTACATGTAGTGAGGGAGGGGCGGCGGTAGTGTCTTTCCGGCGCTGGCGCTTGTCTGCCTTGGTATGCAGCAGGGCTAGCTGGAAAGTATTGTCGCCTTCTCATGTGGTGCTCCTCCAAGCGTTACGGTGTGAAGTGATCGTCTCTCAGATGAGGAAGAGAATTTGGCACTTTTTTCAGGTTTGTTTTAAGACTATCCTTATACATTTTTAGTTGCCCGCCAGCATTGCGGTTATGATTAGTTAGGTGACTGTAAAGAAGTTGCTTTGGTAGTCTACTCTCGTCCATGCGGGTAACATGGCCAGTCCAATGTAGTTGTTCATAGATAATGGTAGCAGTGCTCTTGTAGTTGGTACCAGCATGAATACTGGAATTTGTTGTCTTGTCTTCCAGCGAATTCGGAGGATGGAACGTAGACTACGTTGGTAAAAGATTTCAAATGCATTTAGGCGCCTCTTGTATGTGACCCAGGATGGGAAGGACCACTGCTCGATATACATGCAACTTTGCAGATAATTTCAGTTTCCTACAGCTGAAGGCGTAGATACGATGTTTGCCAAAGGCAAGAGGTGCACATCTGATCCGATGTTGAATCTCTTCATTGATGTCTTCGGTGGTGGACAAGTGGGAGCCCAGGTACTGAAAGTGGGTAACATTAGAGAGGGTAGTACCGTTAAGCTAGATGGATGGTGGAGGGGTGGCTGAACCAGGGCAGACTCAAAGGAAATCTGAGTCGTATAAGCATTCACCTCAAGGCCGAAGTATGCATACGCATCAGCGTAGGTGTTCAGGACCTCCTGTAGGTGACCAACAGGAGATCCTGTGAGCGACGAAGGTGAAGTCGTCTCTATACTGAAGTTCAGTGATGGAAGCAGATGACACCTTTGTTACTGCCTGGAGTCGTCATATGTTGAAAAGTCACATTATCCTGTATTGGATGTTCACCCCACCAGCTAAATTGGCATTGATACGAGTAAGAAGGCAGCCAAGAAAATGGAAAAGAGTATTGGTGCCAGTGCACACCCTTGTTTTAGCTCCTTCTGATTGGGGAAGAACTCAGAATGGATGCCATCATGGAGTTACCTCACAATGTCAATGAATTTTGGTGGGCAGCTGAACTGACTGAGGGTCTGCTATAGAGCTTCCATTTTGACAGCATCGAAGGCTTTAGTAAGGTCAACGAAGGCCATATACAAGTCACAATGCTGTTCTCTGCATTTTTCCTGTATCTGGCGGGCAACAAAGCTCATGTTAATAATGCCACATGATGGTCTAAAGCTACATTGAGATTCTGGGAGGAAGTTTTCCTCCTCAGGAAGAAGTCTGTTTAGTATGACTCGGGCGATAATTTTGCCAGCAACGGACAGCAGCGAGATCCCTCAGTAGTTGCCACAGTCTGACAGGTCTCCCTTGTTCTTATAAATATTGACAATGGAGGCTTCTTTAAGAGCTTGGGGGATTTCCTCCTTTTTTCATACATTCTCCAGAGATAGTGGACACGGCAGAAAAGTAGAGGTCCTCCTGCTTTATACACCTCGGCTGGGATTACTTCAGGCCCTGAGGCTTTGTTATTTTTCATCTGTTTGATGGTAGTAGCTAACTCACCCAGGGATGGAGGATAGCTGAGGTTTTTCAACTCTGTATGCTGAGGGACCTGCTGGTAGTCAAGACATCCACATGGGTGTTTCGGTTGAGCAGTGAATGTTAGTGCTCTCTCCAGCACTGAAGGATGCCTTCTTCATCTTTAATTAAGGAGTTACCATTCAATGAGCGGAGGGGGGCTGCGCCATGTGTGGTTAGCCCATAAAATGTATTAGCGGGATTGAAAAATTCGCGCATCTTATGTTGATGTGCAAGTTTTTGTGCTTCACATGCTTTATTTCTAAACGAGTCGTTCTTTAGATTGCGAATTTCGCGCTGGACCACCGCTTTCTTAATGTGGAAGGTATCAACTTTGGTCTGAGAATGAGGGATGTTTTGCCAGTCAGTTAAAGCAGCATATTTATCATCGACGAGTACATTGATTTCCTGGTCAATTTCACCAAACCAGTCCCGGTGTATTCTTTCGATCTGGCCTAGGCTTTTGTTATGACAGTGTTGAGAATATCCTATTTGACACTGGGATTTGGGTTGTTTGTCGTCGGGTTGTTTATCAGCCCATGTTCAAGCTGCTCTCTGAAAGCATGCGCTATCGCTGGATCCTCTAGACTCTTAGTGTTAAAACCCCTTCTGGAGGCTTGCTGCCTTCATCGTTTTGGGGGGACGTGAAGTGAGAGCATGGCTCGGACGAGCAGACAATCAGTGTTGTAGTGGTCTGAGCCACGCACGGCTCGGATGATGAGGACATCTTGGCGATCTTTCTCTGACGATGATGTAGTCTATGAGATGCCAGTTTTTGGGTCGTTGGCGTTGCCACGAACCCTTGAACTTATCGGCCTGTGTAAACAAGGTACTCTGTATTGGTGATAGTGAGGTTATGAGCAGCACACTCGCTGAGGAGGAGGAGGAGGAGGCCGTTTTTTTTTTGTTTTTTTTACGGGGATTAGCCCACCCGGGCACAGGTCACTAACCCATATCAGGGCCTGGGGGTGAAAATATAATAATAATAATAATAATAATAATAATAATAATAATAATAATAATAAAGAACCATAAAGAAAAAAAAATCTATAGTGAGAAACGATATATGTATGTTGTGTTGTCGAAGGAAGAGAAACAATTGAGACCCTGCAATTGTGTGCAAATGAGGAAGAAAGTCAGATCAGCAACCTGGGACTTGGTCACAATTTTTGTGATGCCATATGGCAGCAGGGTCTACCATTAGACAACACATTATGGCTCCAATATCTTCCCAGGCGGTAGTACCTCCCTGTTTGGTAGCTGCTTACTACCTATTACCTACTACCTACTACCTACTACACTTGCTTAGTCCATTTCTTTCTATGATTCTTTTCCAAATGTCAGCATCTCTACCAACTTTAGCATTGAAGTCACCGAGCAGCACAACCTAATCTTCTCTAGGGATAGAGGTTAGCACTCTGTTAAGGTCGGCGTAAAAGGTCCCCCAGGCTCCGTTGTGGGTCGTTTGACCTGTGCCCTGGTGGGCTAATTCCTATAAAAAAAAAAAAAAAAAAAAATCCTCTGCTTCCAGTGTTTTGGGCGTATTCACATATGGAGAAGGCATGACGTGAGTGACCTATTGGGACTCGGAGCATCACGAGGTGTTCGTAAAATTCCAACAAGCATTTCAATTAGCCTATGCAGGATGCATTGGCGGATGGCAAAGCCAACTTCATAAATGCAGTTTTTCCCTCTGCAGCAGGCTTACCCTTCCAGGAGAAGGTAGAGCCAGACCTCCGTTCTGTAAGTCGACCCTCGTCTGGGAGCCAAGACTCACTAATAGCTGCTTTGTCGATGTTATACCTAGCCAGCTCTTTTGCCGCAGCGGCAATTCTTCTTTCAGCTCGCTCATTTGTGCCAGTATCCAGAAGGGTCCTAACATTCCATGCAGCGACCATAAGAGGTTGTATAGTTTGATTTTGTTTTGATCTGTAATTATGATTGTGTTTTCAACCACATAAGGATGACCTTACTGGGTGCGGTTGCCTTATCAGGTTGGTTCTTTAGGCAGGCTATGCTTAGGGCACCTTTTCTAACCTCCTCTCCATGTGGGGTGAGCAGAGTGGCTCCTCGAAAGGGCTGCTAAGTCGCATAGTCAGAACCGGATTGCACTGCTGCCAAGATTCCAGTGCATAAACGACCTTCTTATCTTTGCCGCCCATGTGCACAGTTGTGACTATAGACTTCCTGGCAGTCATCTCTGCCTGTTTCCACGTCGCCACTCGTCCGTCGCCGTAGGATTTATGGGGGTATAGGGGTTTTCATGATGATGAGATGTATGATGAACTGGATGATAGCTGCGTATCAGTTGATTTATGTGATGCACAGGCTGCAATCACACATCTTAGCTTTCCATTTTCCTGATCCAGTGGTTTAATTGTTGCAACGACTGGGTAGAGGGAGAGTTGCAATGGACTGCCGATAGCCCAGTTTGTTGGGTTTCGCTTTAGTAGCCTGTCCATCATGCATTGCCTTCATCCGCCAGTGTAGTCATCCGTGTTGGTTACCTCTTCTGCCTATACCGCCGTTGGGGTCTTGTTGAAGCTCCATAGGCACGTCTGCCTGATGCAGAGCCCCACTGCAGATTTTACATTCCGGGTTTACTCCCGTAACCTTATCCCTACAAAGGTTAATCTGCAAGGCAGTGGGGCAGTGGTTGGTAGGCGCCAGGACGCGTCAACATGCGAGTGGGCCTATGTGCCTTCCCTCTAGGGCCCACTGCTGCTCCGAGATCCCCTGCTGGGCCCACGAGGCACCCAGTTACCCTGTCTTACCACGAGGAAGGACAGCAGGAGTCTTGATGGTTAAGAAGCTGTGTACTGGCAGGCGAAGACTCTTGCAAGTTGCTTCTTTGCTCACCACGAGGGCTAGCTAGCTGCGGTAGCTGAAAACGAGAGGAAGCAAGCGGTGCCTGTACCTGCACACACACACACACACACACACATGTAACTAGTATAATTTACATACTGTAAGTAATAAATAACTTACAACCATGGATGTATTATTACGAACATTCATTATTCAATGACCTGTAGAGGGTAGAGGTTGTTCATAGGTTATTGGTTATAGCGCTTTAGTCGCGTGGATGTTATAATGCAACCCTTCCTCCGGGTAGTAGGTAATTCTTTAAAGCACTGACTTGATTGCTCATATTTGCAATTGTATACTTTGCTTCACACTTGCAATGCGACAGGTTATATTAGTTAAGTAATATAAATAGATAGTAGCACCACTAGTTAAGAGTGATTCATGGGTCAACGAGATCATTTCCAGCCGGTTATTTATAAAGAGCAACGTAAACATTGCTGACTGGTGATCGACATAAAATACCACGGAGGTGACTATTCCGCCTTCGAGAACTTTCTAGAAGCTTGACTCATGGCTGACTCTGGTGGCGAATGTTGATATTACTCCTTTCCGGGCGTGACACCGCACCCCTTTAGTTAAGTCTCGAGCAACTCACACTGGGATCTCTTAAGTACTAGGTCATGGGGCCAGCTTATTATTTGTACAGTTTATAAATAGATACTGTATAATACAAAATGTACAGTACATACACACAAGTGTCGTGTCTCAGTTCCCCACTTTCATGAAAGGCGTGAAACAAAAACAAAAACAATAATTATCTACAATCTCCGACATTGTGCTGGTCACAACGGGACTAACTAATTGCATGCAAATTATTTTTAAGTGGGACGGTCTATTGGCAATTCCCACTCCTCACAGGTCTTACAGTTCAGCAGGCCTTACAGACACACACAAACACACACTCCACCATTGGGATCAGTATCAACAACTCTGCTCCCGAGTATACCGCCCTCCAGGATTTATTGAACAGTGTCCAAAATTGGGCCACCAACAACCATGTCACCATCAACCATACCAAGACCGTGATTATGCATATAAACCTCGCCTCCGACGTCGTCCCACCCCCTTCTATTACTTTAGGCCTCAACACACTCAACTCCTCGGCGTCACCATAGACCACAAACTCAATTGGAAAACACACGTCAGTGAAGTTGTTAAATCCTCCAGTTTCCGTCTCCACCTCCTCCGCCGACTCAAGTCCTTCGGAGTTCCTGTGCCTGCGTTCCTCAGTGTTTACTCAACATTCATACTTCCTAAGTTCACCGATGCTTCCCCTACCTGGTTTTCCTCCCTAAATACCACACAATGTAAACACCTAGAAAAAGTGCAAAAGAGGGCATGCAAGATTATTCTCTCCCCTTCCTACTCCACAAATCAAGAAGCGCTCAGCACACTGACCCTCTCGGCTCTCTCAGACCATCACCACGACCTCATCTCCAAATTTGGGGAGAAGCTTCTGCACCATCCTCGACACTGTCTCCTACTTATACCAAAGATCCCTCGTCCGCGAATTGCTCTGCGACACCACAACCGTATCCAGCCCGTACGAGCACGTACTGATCGCTATAAGAACAGCCCAGTCCCAACCATTGTAAAAATTATCAACTCGTAATTAACCAGTGTATTCACTCCCAGTCATTCTTACCCTTTTGCACTATCACTATGTTGAAATCCCCTGAAGTAGAATCTTCTCCCCACCTCGTCATCATATATTATATTTGTATCACTTATAACATGTTTCTTGTATATTATTCGTCAATCAAGTGCCCCATTCCCCAGTTATGTAGTTGTACATTTTCAGCCTTCCGGCTGTTATGCGCTTTCAATAAACCGTTAATTATTATTATTATTATTATTATTATTATCATTATTATTATTATTATTATTATTATTATTATTGTTATTATTATTATTATTATTATTATACACACACACACACACACACCTACACATACACTCACAAACACACGCACACCACACCACACACACACTCACGTACACACATATACACACAAAAAAACACATACACATTCACACGTACTCACACACACACACACTCCATACACACACACTCCACACACACACACACACACACCTGAACAAAGAAGTAGTATTACTCACTTGTGGTAAGTACTTCCTGTTTCCTACCGCTTGTGTCAATTCCTCCTTGTGTTTTACTTCTTACATGGGCTATTAAATTCTTTACCGTAATGTCTTTCTTCAAAATTCTACCTTTCCTCCTCACATTGCCTTGTATCCCTCACACTGTCTGGAGACTTCAGTAACAATCTGTCTGTGGCGGAGATCGTACGGTATATGTATGTCACGTAGAGTTACCAGTTAATGATTTTTTTGTTCAATGTGGTAACTTACCGCCGTCCGTTCCCTAGCAGGAAAAGGAAAACACTGGAGCACCTTAGCTTTTGTCTTTATTCAAGACAACTGTAAATTCAGTTGCCTTTGAAGATGTCGTGAATAAAGACGAAAGTTAAGGTGCTCCAGTGTTCCCCTTTTACTCTGTGGTTTTTATCAATATAAATAACGAAATAAATAAATAAAAAATAAATAAATCTGAACAATCTTATTTAAACACAAACCACCACTATAAAGTAACCGATATGATATAAGCAGCCCTTTTACTATACCGACGTGAATTGTGCACTTTTAATTTCATATTGAATGAGGGGTAATAGAAGACCAAACTTATGGATGATGTAAGGGTGTTAGCCAATGTAAATGCGTGCCTAGACACATCAGTAATAGAGCAGCAAATTTTCTGGTCTTCATATTATAGCATATTATAGCATAGGAATTATGAAAAATTTAAAAGAATAGACCAGCTACACAATGACTGCAGAATTACGACTACCTGTTGTTTTTTGTTTAGTTTTTGCAGAGAGAGAGAGGGTGAAAAAAGATTAGAGGTGGAGGAAGGAAGTTATAGTTCGGAAATTGAAGAAATTTAGGTGGAGGTAGGAGAGAGCGGACTTGCTCTGGGTTAGCTAAGCTAATTGTATGTTAGGGATAAGTCATGGGTTAGTTGTTGTCTGTTGGCACAGGCACTAGACAGCCTACCCTATCCCATATACAGTATGGGTGTTTTGAGGGCCTTATTTCATATTCCGCCGACCCTTCTAGCGGATGCTGGTCTAGGGAGGTTGTCTTTTGCCTGGCCGTATAGATCGGGAGTGGTAATGGACCTTTTGAGATTGGTAACTTTTTGGGAACCATGTATAGTTGTTGTCGTTATCTGGTGGGAGTCTTTGAAGGAGTTTTTGCTCTGAACGTTCTGTCTATTACTAGACTCTGCTGGCCAGGGTGTGCAGCTGCTGGTTGATGGGTTTTATTCTCAGGTCTCTATGTATCTCGGCAGTGGTTCTGGTGAAGGGGTATCTTTCACCTGTTGCGAATCTCAGAGCATAATTTTGGACCACCAGCAATTTTAATAATTGGGTGGTGCTCATTGTATGAAGAGGTGCTGCTGGGTAAGTTAATATCGGTTTGATAAATGATGTTACCAACCGGAGTTTTATTTTCTCAGGAATCGCGTTAAAGCGGTATAGTTTTTTTCAGTTCTCTTCTTGCCTTTTCCTTCCTGGTGTGGACATGATGGGAGTAACCTGTCGTGGATATATGCAGGCCCGGGAGGGTCCCTCTGCTTTTGTATTCTATCTGAGCATTGTTGGTTACTAATGGATGGGTTTTCCTTCTGCATATGGGTGTTGCTGTGAATTTCGGGAGACTGGTTTGGAATTTCCTTTTTTTTCATAGTTATTTACCCTTTCTATTTCCCATCTTGTGTTGTAGACCTGTAGTGCTCGTGATTTACCTCGATGTGTTGATATTTGAGTGATGTCATCTGCATACATAATATCTTCGTTTCCTATTCTAGTAGGAGCCGGGGCGTCACTTGTGTAGAATGAGGACGCTGCCCTGAGGGACTCCTCTCATGAGTGGGAAGGTCTCTCCTGTGTGTTGTCCTGCCCTCAATCTGGCATTGCTGCCGTCAAGAAAGTTGCAAAGCAGCTTTTCAATGTTGGCAGAAAGTCCGAGTTGGAGGAGCTTATATTTTAGGCCATCATGCCAAACTTTGTCAAACGCCTTCGCTACATCCCGGAGAGTTAGATTGCATTGGCTACCACTCGCTGCGGATCTGGTGGCTATGTTCTCATATGTCAGGGCTATCGCTTTTGAAGTGGACTTCCCTTTCCTCAACCCAAATTGTCTGCAATTGATTCTGTTGGTCGTTTCCAGGTGATGTCTCAGACGGTTATTGATGATTTTTATTTATATTTTTTTCCAAGTTCTTCGAGGAGGGAGATCGGTCTATAGTTTAGTGGGACGGCAGAATTCTTTCCTTGTTTTGGTGTTAGGCCCTAACACCAAAGCCGTTAATTATTACCCTAACTTAATAAGTTAGGGTAATAATGGCCTCTTTGAATTTACTTGGGAAGTAACCGACACCAGGCAAGCGTTCATCGAGGTTCTCAGTCTCTCCATGGCCGGGTTGTTTATGTGGCTGAGGATCTCCTTGGTGATGCCCGAGTAGCCCTGGGATTTTTTTTTTTGGGGGGGGGGGGGTATTGGAGATGGCTGAATTGAGTTTGGATAATAGGCTGTCCACTCTCAGATGCTCCCATATGATTTCAGGGGAAGGCTGAGTGCGGTGCGTCAGGCTCCAGAGTCCATCAAGGGACGAGCTCCTCGTGGGTACCATCAAATCCCCTATTCTCCTCATTTGTTATTCGGTAGGTGTTCCTCCATATGTCCCTGAATATGGTTTCTTTGTCTTGATCGTCATATATTATACTTCCTGTGTGGTCTCCCGTGTAGTCTCCTGTACCAAGATGGCCGTCACCGACTTCAGTCAGAACCGGAGAATCCGCTTCCACCCATATTAAATTTCCCTGAGTCCAATAGCCGGCCTTTTCGGCGATACTATTAACAAACGAAGGAAGCCTGTTTTTCCCTTAGCTTTTTGTTTAATTTTAGGGGATGGTATCTCACCACGTCATCTCTAGCCCCATGGAAGGCTACAAAGCCCCTTTCTCCTTCCCTCAATGAGGGAAGGAGGAAAATGAGGACCAAATGAGTAGGCATGGAAGTACTGTAGCAGACTTGAGCCTGCCCGTTATTGACCACGAGACAGAAAAACGTCAACTACCAAATCGAGAGGACACACATATCATAAGGTATTACAAGAATAGTTTCCCTTGACAAAATTAATACATATGAAATTCCCAAATGCATTAAGGATGCCGACGGTGAAGTGAAAATGTGAGACGTCTTAGAAACGGTGAACCCCAGGTTAAACTGAAAAATGTTGGTCAGGTTAAGCATACCATATTACTAAAATATTTTCATTCATGTGAAGTTGAGGCTTATGTACCTAGCTTCCCTAATCCTTGTAAAGAGTGGTTGTTACCAGCCCCGAATTTCGGTATAGGGATGAAAAATATATTGTTATCTGACCGAGACGTGGCTGATGCCTAACCAAGACGTGGCTGACGCTTAATTTTTCATTAATATAATAAACGGATCTCGACGCAAAATATGGGCTGTTATCTTTTAATCTTTGGAAAACTGTTCTCTCTGAACACATGATGGAGGGGTTTGAGAGGGTTAAGTCCGACAGTACATTCCCTTCCCATTATGGTGCCAGGAGAAGAAATGCAGGAACACTGATATTTGTTAGCGCTGTGGGAGATGACACCGTGAAGTGTAATAACTGAAAAGATGACCGCACCTGCGAGACATGGAAGAGGTGTGAGATATGTAAGGTTGCTGTATTATTGGCTATAAGGCTTAATATCAAAGTATTGTATAATCAGTCTCTACTACTCCGACAAAACTTCCAACTGTAATTTCAAACCATCCCACCTCTTTTTCACTATCTCCTCGAGGATTGGGAGTGCAGGTAACGGTGGAGCAGTGCCTAAGTCCCCGGAAATAAGCATCCAGAGATATAGGTCATGTAACAGTGAATGAGTGAGTATTCCCCACCAAGTGTGAGCCAATCGCAGTGACCTGTGAGTGTGAATGTCTTAGGCCTGAACCAATAAGAGCCGTAGAGACGTGACGTCATGACCATGTGGCGTCTTGTAAACCTTCCCCAGTGACCTGTCCACTGCTATAACACCGTAGCTCGTATTTGAAAGTAATTACACCTGTTCCATGACATAACCACTTATAGCGTTCTCTCTCGCTATCCTGCATGGGTTACTTTCGGATTAACAAGACAGACATTGTGTTGCATAATATCATGAAGGCATTTAGAGACGTAATATTGTTAAAGTAAATGATATTAACTTCTAGACATTCAGATTGAGGAAGAATTAGATCCCCCTTATTGGATGTCACATTGTCTCACAATATATGATCGAGTTGGGATTTATCTGAGATACCTGAGGATTATGGGTAACTGTAATCTAAAGGGTGTGTACACCGCCTCCGGCCTAATGACCCCGTGACGTCTCATACTGATCTCACTTCCAGCCAGACGTAAATCCAGTGGGTGTGAAGTTCATGTCACTAGACTTCCCCAACTAAGTCATACCTCTGTAACTCACACACTAGAGGGAGATCAGACGACCATGGCGGTCAGTAAGCAGTCAGAAAGCAGCAAAGTCTGTCCAGGATGGTGACAACAATGCACCCCTGCCGGCTCATCCCTGTGATGCTCTACACAACATACGGAAAAACCCGACGGAGAGAATGACATTGTGTCCCTGCCAGCATGTCCTTCCGTCAACTTGGGTATGCCGGACGCAGAGATGTCCCCAGCTGGGATCCTGACATCATTGTTCCAGTCAGGCCGCCAGCCCGACGACGCCATCTGGTGGATTGCTGGTACCAGTCACCGTTTTTTTTTCTTCACGGGGATTAGCCCACTCGAGCACAGGTCACTGACCCACATCGGGGCCTGGGTGGCGAAAATATAATAATAATAATAATAATAATAATAATAATAATAATAATAATAATAATAACAATAATAATAATAATAATAATATAATAATGATAATTAATAATAATAATAATAATATTTAATAATAATTAATAAAAATAGATAAAAAATACTACTAATAATAACCATAAATAAATACACAAACGAAAAAATAAATCAAGAGTGAGAAACAATATACAGCATGTTGTGTTGTCAATAGTAAGAGAAACAATTGAAACCCTGCAATTGTGAGAAGCAAATATCTAGGGATGAGAGAGCCGACTTAGAGCTTCTCTTTGACCCAGGAGCCTTGACTTAATTGGTTGGGTAGGAAGGGGCTGACCTTAATTGTGTTGGTCTGAAGTCAACGTGTTGGCTACAGTCAGCGTTTACAACGTCCAAACTACTTGTGAACGACAGCTGCTAGAAGCAAGGATGAGGAGAGAAGTGAGAAATTGATGTCCCGGAGAAGTGACACATACTGTCCTGGAAAACACCTGTCCCATTGGCAGCTCTAGTAAGGATCCGCCCCATAGGCACTTACCAATGTAGATGTGTCTTGCCGACCCTGATGGAGTGAGGGAAATGTTCAACGGAGCAACACAACAGTTCACAAAGGTATTAGTACGGATAGGATTGTGGTCATTGTGGATACAAGCGATGTTGTGTGTGGAGTTGTTGAGAAGAGAGGAGAGGATCCTATGTCCTGTGGGATGATCATTCCTGGTGTAGAAAATTGACTAGCTGACCCCCCTCCCCCCTCTCCACTATTGGAAAAGCTCCTGTTCTCGTTATGAGTTCTGAAACTACGCCGTTCAATAAGCGACAGCCATTGCGGAATGTGGCTATGCCGCCGAAATTAGTACCAGGGTAGAGGTACAATCGATATTATCAATACGAGTAACTCTAGGCAGTTAGTACGTAGTGAATAATGTAGTCAAGAAACTCCACGTCTCCAGAAACGATTTGTTCTCTCAGAGTGGATGGAAGCTGAAAGTTAGTGAAAAGTAAGCAAGTGTCTGTGGGTGACTTGCCATCCGCAAATATTAACTCTGTATCTCTGCCTGCTGCCAGCTGTACCATCATCAATTGTGAGATGAAAGACCAGCTGAACAACAGAAAATAAGAGATACAAAGTGTGTGTGTGTGAAAGATAAGATCCACCAGAATATGTAATGAAAAAAGGTATATGTGAAATCATCTGAGAGAATGAAAAACCAGAATTTTAAGTCATTAATATAAGAAGCGAAGAAAATCTGGTTTGAGAAGTTCTGTAAATTGTTATTGAAAATTAATATACTGTATTGAAATGTTAGGCCTTTCGAAAATTGATGTTGAAGATTTAATAAGAGTTGGAAAATTTATTTTCTATAAAATCAAAAAGAGACAAATAAAAAAATCCATCTTTTATATACAGTGCATTCGCTTGTGCATGACTAGTAATTAAGCCTTTTGTTTTTTTCAGCGAGTTTATTATGAATAATTTTCAATAACTTTATAACTTATTGATTTTATCTTTATTTTGAATTGAGACTTAAATGAATTGAATTTTGCTTGATTATTTTAATTTGCCATTATTCATGGTTTTTATTTTAGAGTGCTTTCACTACTGATCTTTTATATTGAGTTTATCCATCAGTTCAGTTCTCATGATTTTGTGTGATTCATAGTTGACATTTTTATTATGTTTCTTTTCAGCAATTTCTAGTTTGTTACCTTGAAGACTAAGAAGAGTTTAAACTTATTTTGACATTTACTAGAATATATTTTCTTTGAATTTGTGATATCTAGCTTATTACAATTTGATCTGCAAATATTAAGAAACATGATTTGTGTTGTCAGTTTGATACGCTAATTAATTTGAGATATTCCTAGCTAGGATTAGGAAGGAAAATTTGCGAAATATTTTGTCAACATCTCAAATTTTCATATAAGCGACCAGGGGGAGTATTGTAACAATGGCATCTGTGAATATTTCCCGCCAAGTGTGAGCCAATCATAGTGACCTGTGAGTGTGAATGCCTTAGGCCTGAACCAATAAGAGAGCCGGGAGAAATGACGTCATGACCAAGTGGCATCTTGCAGACCGCCTGTGTTCTCAAGGAGAGTCTGTTTTGGCATTGTGACGTATAGACGTGCGTGGATCATCTTCTCCCATGGCGGGATATACATATATGTATGAGTATCCGTCAGGTTTTATCCGTTTCACGAAATGTATTGTGATTCATGTGACCCCTGTTTAACTAGCTAGGAAGATAGGTTTATTGTTTTGAAGTATAATTGTCAATATAAATAGATGATATTCAATAAACAAAGACCCATTAAGAAGTGTTATAAACTCCAAACTAACTAGAAAATAGTGTTTTTGAGCAGAAAACAAGCGTCTTGCGTGAAAAGAAGTAAAACTGTGCAAAAAAACACTGTTTTTAAGCAAAAATGGGTGTTTTCCGAGAAAGGAAGTAAAACTAACAATAAAACAGTGTTTTGAGCAGAAAACAAGCATTTTCCGTGAAAAAAGTAAGTCTGTGTAAAAACCATTTCTTTTAAGCAAAGATTGAGTGCTTTCTGTAAAAAGAAGTAAAACTAGCTAAAAACAGTGTTTTTGAGCAGAAAACAATCGTTTTCCATGAAAAGAAATAAACCTACTAAAAAATAGTATTTTTGAAAAGAAAACAAGATTTTTTTCGTGAAAGAAATAAAACTAACATAAAAACAGTGTTTTTGAGTAAAAAAACAACGTTTTCGGTGAAAAGAAGTTAAACTAACGAAAAACCAGTGTTTTTCAGCAGAAAACTAGTGTTTTCCGTAAATTAAAAACACTGTTTTTGAGCCCCAAAATTTGTGTTTTCCGTGAAAAGAAGTAAAACTAACTAAAAATAGTGTTTTTGAGCAGAAAAAATGGGTTTTACGTAAAAAGAAGTAAAACTTACCAAAAAAAATTGTGTTTTTGAGCAAAAAAAAAACAACAACCGTTTTTCCTGAAAAGTGTAAAACTATCTAAAATTAATGTCTTTCAGCAAAATAAAATGTGTTTTCAGTGAAAAGAGGCAAAACTAACGATAAAACAGTAGGTTTTTGTAGCAGAAAACAAGAGTTTTTCATGAAAATAATTAAAACTGTGTAAAAACCACTGTTTTTCTGGCAAAAACTGAGTGTTTTCCGTGAAAAGCAGTAAAAGTAATTAAAAACAGCGTTTTTGTGCAGAAAACAAGGTTTTTCCGTGAAAAAACATTAAAACTATCGACAAAAAACAGTGTTTTTTTCCAGAAAATGAGCGTTTTCTGTGAAAAGAAGTAAAACTGTCTCAGAAAAACAAGGTTTTTCAGCAAAAACTGAGTGTTTTCCGTTAAAAAAAAAGTAAAGCTAACTAAAAAACACTGTTTTTCAGCCAAAAATTAGTGTTTTCAATGAAAAAGAGTAAAAACTAACTAAAAATTGTGTTTTTGAGCAGGTGAGTGTTTTCAGCGAATAGAAGTAAAACTAACAAAAAAACAGTGTTTTTTAGCAGAAAATGAGCGTTTTCTATGAAATGAAGTAGAACTGTAAAAAACACGTTTTTTCAGCAAAACCTGAGTGTTTTCCGTGAAAAGAAGTAAAGCTAGCTGAAAACAGTGGTTTGTGCAGAAAACAAGTATTTTCTATGAATATAAGTAAAACTAACTAAAAAACAGTGTTTTTGAGCAGGAAACAATATGTTTTCCGTGAAATGAAGTAAAACTAACTAAAAAAACTTTGTTTTTGAGTAGAGAAGAACTGTTGTCCCTGAAATGAGTAAAACTGTCTGAAAACACTCTTTTTCAGCAAAACAGAGTGTTTTACGTAAAAAGAAGTAAATCTAACAAAAAACAGTGATTGTGAGCAGAAAACAAGCGTTTTCCGATAAAAGAGGTAAAACTAATTAAAAACATTGTTTTGACCGGAAACAGCGTTTTCCATGAAAAGAAGTGAAGACTAATAATAAAACGGTGTTTTTTTAACAGAAAATAAGCATGTGACTAAACTTATTAGTAACAGTGTAACACAGTAATGGGGAGAACAAATTATCTCTACCTTTACCAACTGTAAAACAGTTAGGTGACTCTTACCGTTCTGACCTCACTAGGGGAAAGGTCACGGCAGGGTTAGCTCCGGAGGGATAATTATCAGATATGGCCAGAGCAAGGTGCGGTCTTGGGTATGAGAGTTTGTTGACCAAACTGGAGTGGTCCACTGAAGAATTGGCGAAGGCCAAGTTAGAAATTGAGAGGGCCACGTTGGAGAACTTGAAATTAAGGGAAGAGATGGCGATGTTAAAAGGAGAGGCTGGACGAGTAAAGCCAGTGGCTGACGAAAAATCAAGCGAGTGGAAAATTGTGAGTAGTGGGAAGACAAAGCTTTTGGTGAAGAAGCACACCAAGGATACGACAACAACGACAACAACAGCTAAGTGTACCAACCCGTTCAGTCCCTTGATAGACGAATTGGACGTTAGTACAGTCAGGGAAAGGGATGACAAGGAAGGTATAAAAACTTTAATTGTTGGTGACTCACAGGTAAGGTACATGGACAGGGCCTTTTGTGGTAAAAACAAAAATAGGATGAGGGTGTGTTTGCCAGGAGCTGGGGTGGGGGATATAATTGACAGGATGGACAATGTCTTGTCTGGTAATGGGAACAAACCCATTATCTGCCTCAGTGCAGGAGGCAATGATATTGGCCGGTGTAGGAGCGAGGAGCTTCTTGATAAGTTCAAGGCAGCCATAGATCGTATTAGGACTAAGGGAGGGATCCCTATCATATGCGGTGTCCTGCCTAGAAGGAGAGTTGGCAGTGAATGGTTGTCAAGGGCAGTTGGTGTAAATGACCGTCTTGACAGATATTGCAAGTCAATATCAGTCCCATTCATTGACAACTGGGACAACTTCTATGGCAGAAGGGACCTTTATGCTAGGGATGGGGTGCACCTGTCTAGGGATGGAGTAGCAACCCTGGCTGGGGCTCTAGAGGGGGCAGTTCAAAAGATATCGAAGTCTTTAAACTGCTAAGAGAACATAGGGGCACGGGGGTGGAGGAGACTGCAGTGGGAGCGGGTAAACAAGGCGAAAGATTACAGGGAAATAGTGTTAGGAATGATGACATAACTAAATTAGACAGGGAGTTTAAAACTAAACGCGGTAAGGGAAGGACTCAGAACACGACTAACTTAAATGTATATTACGCGAACAGTAGAAGTATGAGAAACAAAATGGATGATATTAGGGCCTTGGTATGTACCGAAGAAATCGATATAATTGCATTCACTGAAACATGGATCAACCTAGACACACGTGAATTACCAGTCGAATACCAAATTGCGGGTTACAAACTGTTCCATACCGATAGGCAGACCAGGAAAGGAGGCGGAGTAGCAATCTATGCTAGGGATAACCTGAAGTGTGAAATAAATAAGGAAATAAAAACTGAGAGGAATACAGAAACAATTTGGATAGAATTAAGCGACGGTCGGGAAAAATTAATCACAGGAGTAATATATAGACCCCCCAATCTTGACAGAGTCAATGAGCGACTTATCTGGGATGAAATGCGCAGGGCTTCCATACACAACAAAGTCTGTATAGTAGGCGACTTTAACCTTGGCCAAATAGATTGGACCGACCTTACGGGAAACTCAGAATCAGAGGATTTTCTCGAGACGATCCAGGACTGTTTCCTAAGTCAACATATAACCGAACCCACACGGGGTAATAATATATTGGATTTAGTTTTGTCAAACAGAGAAAACCTCATTAGCAATGTCGAGGTAGGGAACGAACTTGCAAACAGCGATCACAAAGAAATTCGATTCCAGTTAGATTTTCAGGGCAGACGTAAGGAAAATTCCACTAAAGTACCAGATTTCAGAAGGGCAAACTTTGACAGTTTAAAGAGGCAGCTGAGAGAGGGGGTGTCGCGCTTGGCCGTGAACCTGACAGATGACACCGACCTGATAACGAGATCTGAGATTGCCGAGTTCCACGACAATTTAAATAGTGAGTTACTTAATGCACAAAGGCAGAACATACCATACAAAAAACTCAGATCAAACAACAATGACCCTAAATGGATAAATAATTATTTAAAGAACATCATTGGCCAAAGGAAGGCTATAGGTAGAAGGATAAATCGTGGCGAAATTCACCTCCGGGACTATTATAGGGTATTGGCGAGTAGGGTTAAAACCGAGATAAGGAAAGCAAAGAGGAATAATGAGGTAAGGATAGCAAGGGAGGCAAAGACAAACCCCAAAGGATTCTACCAAATGTACCAAACTAAAACACGAGAAAAGATTGGACCAATACGGTCAGACTCCGGCGAGCTCACTGATAACGACGGAGAAATGAGCAATAATTTGAATAAATATTTTTCAACAGTTTTCACCAGCGAAAATTTAAACATGATACCCGAGGCACCGACTCTATTCAGAGATAGTGAAGAAAACAAATTAAGTGAGATAGTAGTGACTAGTAACGATGTTAGTAAGCAAATAGACAAACTAAAGCCTAATAAGTCACCTGGTCCCGATGAGATATTTGCCAGAGTATTAAAGGAATGTAAGGAAGAGCTTAGTATGCCCTTAGCAAAGTTGTTTAACATGTCCTTAAAAACAGGTGTAGTACCAGAATCCTGGAGGATAGCGAATGTAATACCGATCTTCAAGAAGGGGGATAGATCACTATCCTCTAACTACCGCCCAATCAGTCTAACATCAATAGTAGGCAAATTACTGGAAGCAATCATTTCAAACTCTATTCGAAATCACCTGGAGAAGCACAGATTGATCAATGATTCCCAGCATGGCTTCACAAGCGGACGTTCTTGCCTAACTAATCTATTAACATTCTTTTCATCAGTTTTCGAATCAGTGGACGAGGGGCACAATTATGATGTGGTATATCTCGACTTTAGCAAAGCCTTCGACAGAGTACCCCAAGAAAGACTAATTAGAAAGGTAGAAGCTCATGGCATCAAAGGTGACATCCTTAAATGGATTAGGGCGTGGTTACAGGACAGGAAACAGCGAGTGAGCATTAACGTCACTAAGACCCATTGGAGCAACGTCACAAGTGGAGTTCCCCAAGGCTCAGTACTTGGACCATTATTGTTTATTATATACATAAACGACATAGATATCGGCATAGACAGCAACATAAGTAAATTTGCTGATGATACTAAAATAGGACGTGTTATCAAATCTGACGAGGACTCGGCAAAACTACAGGAGGATCTAAACAAATTTTTCGAATGGTCTGAAAAATGGCATATGAAATTCAACATTGACAAATGTAAAGTTCTCAGTATAGGAAATGTAAACAGGGAAACCAGATACCAGATGAACAACGATGCCATAGAGAAATCCGACTGAGAGAGAGATTTAGGAGTAATGATAAGTAGGAACCTTAAGCCAAGTAAACAATGTGTTTTTGCTCGAAACAAGGCTAATAAAGTACTTGGGTTCATACAAAGGAGTGTTAGTTACAAGACTAGCGAGGTCATCCTAAAACTGTATTTTGCTCTTGTGAGACCACACCTGGATTACGCAGTCCAGTTCTGGTCACCGTATTACAGAATGGATTTAGAATCCTTGGAAAGAATTCAGAGGAGAATGACAAGACTAATCCCGGGTATCAGGAACCTTGAGTATAGAGACAGGTTAAAGCATCTTAATTTGCACTTCCTTGAGAGACGTAGAGCGAGGGGCGACCTGATAGAGGTGTATAAATGGAAGGCAGGGCTAAACAAAGGGGACATTACAAAGGTACTCAAATTATCCAACCAGGAGCGAACTCGTAACAATGGTTTTAAATTGGACAAATTTAGATTTAGGCGTGAAATAGGTAAACACTGGTTTGGAAACAGAGTAGTGGATGAATGGAACAAGTTACCAAATATCATCATTAACTCGAATACGCTGAATTGCTTCAAACATAGGTTGGATGCTCATATGAGCAATAGGGGTTGGGTGTAAACGGGACTGCCCAGTATGGGCCAATAGGCCCGCTGCAGTTTCCTCCATTCTTATGTTCTTATGTTGTGAAGCTGTCATATGTGTAACAACCAACCTGGGTGGTCACCACTTGTAACAGTCACTTGTGCAGTCGTCACCTTATATTTTAGACGAATTAAAATATAGATTAATGTTTATTGGATTTTCCGTAGTGAGACCCTATATATTCCTTTTCTGTATTTTTTATAAAAAGGTTTCTATGAACACTTTCAAAAAGCATACGCTATCACGGTAATTATTTCAATTGAGTTATGGATGTTAGAAACATAGACGGAAAGCTTTTCAGTGAAGCTTATTTATCAATACGTTTATTTCTCGTGAGGGTTGAGTATCAATTGAGTGATCACTGGGGTTAAATAGCCGGCTTCTTATAGCCGACCTAAGGTCTAAATAGAGGCGCGCCCTCCAGTGGAAAATTACTGATCACGTGTTCAATGAATGCACCACATGCTCACTGCATGACATCTCACTGCTCATGAAAAGTTACCGAGAGTGATGGAGTTATATAAAATTAATGTAATTAACCCACTTTTATATAATATTACTGTCAACAACGAGACAGGGGCTCATACACCGTGAAAAGAAGTAAAGCTGTCTAAAAACCACTGTTTTAGCAAAAACTGAGTGTTTTCCTTGAAGAGAAATAAGACTAACTAAAACCAGTGTTTTTGAGAAAAGAAACGTTTTTCATGAAAAGAAGTAAAACTAACTAGAAAACTGTGTTTTTGAGCAGAGACAAGGATTTTCCGTGAAAAAACTAAAACTATATAAAAATACCTGTTTTTAAGCAGAAGACATACGATTTCCGTGAAAAAAGTAAAACTGTCTTAAAACAACTGTCTTCCAGCAAGAACTGAGTTTTTCGTGAAAACAAGTAAAACGAACTGAAAACAGAGTTATGAGCAGAAAACAAGTGTTTTCCATGAAAAGAAGCAAAGCTGTGCATAAAACACTGTTTTTCAGCAAAAAAATAGTGTTTACGATAAAAGAACCAAAACTAACTATAAAAGAGTGTTTTTGAGCAGAAAAAAACATATCGTAAAAAAAAGTCAAGCTGTCTATAAATAACTGTTTTTCAACAAAAATGTGTGTTTTCCGTCAAAAGAAGATAAACTTGCTAAAAATAGTGTTTTTCAGCAGAAAACAAAGCTTGTGACTCATGTTTCCCGCGAAACATATACATGTTTATCTTCGCTTGAGAAACGCTCTTTTCCTGTCCCAAAACACTATTTTTAATGTTAATTCTTTTCACGGAAAAAACCAATATTTGGCTAAAAAACAGTGTTTTTAGATAGTGTTACGAGCGTCGGAATAAAAACCAATGGATAGATTACTGATCGGCATAAGAACGTGGGATGATTCGTTATGTGGACACTGTAGCATAAAAAGTAACGCATTGATTTATTTGAGGTAGTTTAATGGAAGTTAGTTACAGGTAGATAGGCAGCTAATAAACAGGGAGGTAATACCGCCTGGGAAGATATTGGAAGCATAATGTGTTGTCTATGGTAGACCTTGCTGCCATATAGCATCACCAAAATTATGACCAAGTCCCAGGTTGCTGGTCTGACTTTCTGCATAATTTACACACAATTGCAGGGTTTCAATTGTTTCTCTTACTATTGACAACACAACATGCTGTATATTGTTTCTCACTCTTGATTTATTTTTTTCGTTTGTGTATTTATTTATGGTTATTATTATTAGTATTTTTATGTTTTGGTTATACTTTTTATCTATTTTTATTAATTATTATTAATTATTATTATTATTATACTTTTTATCTATTTTTATTAATTATTATTAATTATTATTATTATTATTACTATTATGATTATTATTATTATTATTATTAATTATTATTATTATTATTACTATTATGATCATAATTATTATTATTATTATTATTATTATTATTATTATTATTATTATTATTATTATTATATTTTCGCCCCCAGGTCTTGATGTGGGACAGTGACCTGAGTTCGGGTGGGCTAATCCCGAAAAAAAAAAAATACATATATATATATATATATATATATATATATATATATATATATATATATATATATATTATATATATATATATATATATATATCTTGATAAAATCACACGGGAAAATGGAAACAACGGAGTACCTTAGCTTTCAAGTATGACTCAACCATTACCAATATGTTAATAAGGAATAGCCCAAGTTTGAATGTAAATGGAAGTGTTTATTGTATTCCATGTAGCAAATGTAATTGTAATTATGTAGGTCAGACATGAAAAACATTGCAGCTCAGAATCAAACAACATAAGTATAATATCAAAACTGCATCTGAAAGCAGTGCCTTGTTCGTTCATGTTAGGAATAATAATCACCCCATTGCTTGGGAAAAAAGCTTAGAAGTATTCAAATCATCTTGTGTCACAGAAAGACTTCTGGTTGAAGCTAGTTTGATTAAGGAATTAAAATCAATAAACCTTAGTGATGGTCAGTTCAAAACTGATAATATGTTACATAAATTTATTTGTCAGTGGCCCAAGATTAAAAATGCTTTGAAAACCTTTGATCTAGATGTATGATAGTTATTTTGTGGGTCCCTTATTTCTGACCTGACCTGGCTTGTCACGTCACCACCCTTCTCTTAAGCTCCTCTACGTGTGTGTTGGTGTGGGGATTAGTGGATGTCATCATTATGACCTGACCTCATGTTTTTAAGGTCACCCTGTATATTTAAGCCTCTCTCTGTCCATGTAATCCAGTTGCCTCTGAAGATGTCTTGAATAAAGACGAAAGCTAAGGTACTCCGTTGTTTCCATTTTCCCGTGTGATTTTATCAAGATTTATTTTATCCACGTTTTCATTGTGGATTTACATGAAATATATATATATATATATATATATATATATATATATATATATATATCTATATATATATATATATATGTATATATATATATATATATGCAAGTAAATCACTGTAGGTGCGCGTGATCTAGGTATATGCTGATAACCACCAGGAAAGAAGAAAACACAAAGTTCCCAAGCGCTTTCGTGTAATTCACATCTTCAGGGGTGAGTACAGACTAGATAGAGTAATGCAAAACAAGATGAATATATACAGAGGAGGGTGAGACCAGGTCCACAATGGTCAGGTAATGACCCTACTAATCTTTAAATGGCACACAACGGTTGGTGGTTGGGTCAGATGGGACAGTGACCCGCCCTCTCACCTGATCACAAATCTTCTTAATTACAAAGTTGTCCAGCTTGTACATGCCGTTACTCAAATTCATGTTGAATGCTTCGGTATGTTTAATAAGACTAGATTCTATGATGTTCCTACTATCAATTGAATTACAAGGTAATATTGAGGAGGCATTATCCCAGTCAATGCAATGCTTGTTATCCCTCAAATGAACAAACAGAGCATTGGATTCCTGGCCTGTCCTAACACTGTATTTGTGTTGTTTAATTCTAGTTACAAGATCTTTACCTGTCTGGCCTAAGTAAAACATATTACATTCCTTGCAAGGAACTTTATAAATGCAACCAATTGTGTTGTTGGGGGAGTTCTTGATTAACATTTGTTTAACAGTGCATGAGTTTTTAAATGCCGTTGTGTGCCATTTAAAGATTAGTAGGGTCATTACCTGACCATTGTGGACCTGGTCTCACCCTCCTCTGTATATATTCATCTTGTTTTGCATTACTCTATCTAGTCTGTACTCACCCCTGAAGATGTGAATTACACGAAAGCGCTTGGGAACTTCGTGTTTTCTTCTTTCCTGGTGGTTATCAGCATATATATCTATATCTATATATGTAACCGGTCGGAATATACGGGACTATAGTTTCTCACTTGACTTGGGGTTTATTAAAGATTAATGGATGGTAATGGCAGTGGCGCCCCTTTGAGAAAAATCCCGAACCAGCACAAGAACACTTAAATCTACTAAACAAAATGAATTGTCCGTGACCCGTGGAAGGATAGCATCTGTGACTGGGATGAATGAGACACACTGTAAAATTTAGACACTTATATTCCCTCCAACACTACAAACACAATCAAATAATGGTACACCAATATGAGCACCTCTTAAATTGAACTTAAAACACTACTCTGGGGAATAAAAGTTATACATGATATAGAAATTATTAGAAACTCAGGCAACAATAAATTTGAAGTATTAAGAAATGTTGCTTGCACACATGAAACAGGCCTTAAGGGCTTTCAACAAAATAATATCCAGCACTGAGAAAATGGTAACAAAAAATAAGAAATTAAATACTCTACAATGAATAGGCCTTAAGGACACTCAATATAATTATATTGCCCCAACAGATGCACAATTCCTAACCTAACTTAAACACTATTCTGGGGAACAAAGGTTTTCCTGAGGTCGGGATTATGAAGAAAAATTAGATGCATTAAAAGAATCAAATCACAGTATCACTCTGGTTCCACTTAGTGACACAAATATTCAAAAAACAATACTATCAAAATTATTTAAGAAATATTAAGCCACACACGTCAAGATAACATCAGTAACTGAGAAATGGTATTAACTATACACAAATATAGTCACTATTATTGATTTGTTACTGGGTCCACCAATACTCGTGAACCATGCTCCACCCAACTCAACATACACCCGTAATAAGGGAGATAGAATGTTCCTCTAGGTATCCCCTAGACTCATGGTCTCAGTGTGCGACCCTGTATCACTCAGCTGGCCTCACTTTACCCCCAGTACATCCATGAAACGGAAGGGAGTGAGCAAATCAGACCTTGTACAGTTGAGAGAAGCTTTAGCTTCCAGTTAGCAAGAGGGTTTCACTAAGTTGCTCGAGACATGTGGTGTTGTGAGCCGAGGTAGAGGAGAGCTGAGGACCCCCACAATCGTCCCGTCGTCAGCTGGGCACCCAGACGGCTAGATTCCCTCAAGAGATCCTTTGATACCCCGCTAAACAGTGACAAGCCTACACTGATCGGTCCAATGGCGACAATCGCCACCCTCAATCATCAACGGCAGTCTCAAACGGCAGTCAATCTCTCGCAGTCATCACTCTCGCAGTCAAACTCCGGTCAAGTGGGTTCTGACGGAAACCCTGAAATGAACTCACTGTTAGCTCTTGTTAACTTTACCACTGCCCTATCTAACCCTGTCTGAGATCGAATGAGACTTACTTGTTATACTGCCATAGTGCAACACAGGTGACTAGGCCACGTGACTATTTCTGTGACGAACGCGCAGGGATGTCTTGTTTGTCTGAATGCTTCTCCGTGATTGGGAGAGAGCCCGCGGCACGTCCTCTCAAGGCGTTAGCTTAGGCCTACGTGACATATTTTCCGCCTAACTAATAACTCCTTGGGACACCCGTAACATTATTCAGACTGATAAACGATCTATAATAATTTCAAATTCAATAATAGTCCCTTAACTTCATGAATCGCATCATTATTAATTCGGTAAATTACATTTAATATCAGAAAGGCCTAGTTCCACAACCTCCCACTACGTGTGGGGAGTGCTCTCTTCCCTCAGACGACCTTGAACGCTCAGTGTCCCTAATGGTGGGGCATTTGAAATTTCTGAATATTACATATATATATATATATATATATATATATATATATATATATATATATATATATATATATATATATATATGTATATATATATATATATTTATATATATATATATATATAAAATCAACACCTCAACCCGCGAGGACTCAAACCCATGGCCCACCAGGTCACAGTCATGGACTTGTGGGCCGTGGGTTTGAGTCCTGGCGGGTTGAGGTGTTGATTGTATGTAGAAGTCCGCGTGCTTTATTGGGCTAATGAAATATATATATATATATATATGTAATATTCAGAAATTTCAGAGTAATTTCGAATGCCCCGCCATTAGCGATACTGAGCGTTCAAGGTCGTCTGAGGGAAGAGAGCGCTCCCCGCACATAGTGGGAGTTTGTGGAACTAGGCCTATATGATATTTAATGTAATTTGCCGAATTAATAATGATGTGATTCATGAAGTTAAGGGACTATTATTGAATTTGAAATTATTATAGATCGTTTAGCAGTCTGAATGATGTTACGGGTGTCCCAAGGAGTTATTAGTTAGGCGGAAAATAAGTCACGTAGGCCTAAGCTCACGCCTTGAGAGAACGCGACGAGGCCTCTCTCTCAGTCCCGGATAGCACTCACACAAACAAGACGTCTCTGCGCGTCTGTCCCAGAAATAGTCACGTGGCCTAGTCACCTGTGCTGAAATATTGCAGTATAACAAGTAAGTCTCATTCGATCTCAGACAGGGTTAGATAGGGCAGTGATAAAGTAAACTAGAGCTAACAGTGAGTTCATTTCAGGGTTTCCGTGAGAACCCACTTGACTGGAGTTGACCCGGAGTTGACTGCGAGAGATTGACTGCCGTTTGAGACTGCCGTGGATGATTGAGGGTGGCGATTGTCGCCATTGGACCGAGCAGAGTAGGCCTGTCACTGTTTAGCGGGGTAGCAAAGGATCTCTTGAGTGAACGAGTGCTCCCGACAACTAAACGACCCGGGACCAGCAGTGAGTGATCAGTTCTTACCACTCCGGGCACATCACCACGTGTCCCGAGCTGCTAGCGAAACCCTCTTGCTAACGGGGCGCTAAAGCTTCTCTCAACTGTACAAGGTCTGATTGGCTCACTCCCGTCCGCTTTATGGACGCACTGGGAGTACACTGAGGCTATCTGAGTAGACTAATGGTCACACACTGAGACCGTGAGTCTAGGTCTCTAGGAGATACCTGGAGGAACATTTTCCCTCCCTTATTACGGGTGTAGTTTAATAGTTTCTAGATAATTTTGATAATATTGTTTTGAATGTTTGTGCCATCAAGTGGAACCAGAGTGATACTGTGATTTGATTCTTTTAATGCCTCTGATTGTTCTTCATAATTCTGATCTCAGGTATAACCTTGTTCCCCAGAGTAGTGGTTAGGTTAGGTTAGGAAGTGTGCATCTGTTGGGGTGCTATAATTTTGTTGAGTGCCCTTAAGGCCTATTCATTGTAGAGTATTTAATTTCATGTTTTATTACCATTTCCTCAGTGACTGATATAATTTTGTTGAGTGCCCTTAAGGCCTATTCATTGTAGAGTATTTAATTTCTCATTTTTATTACCATTCCTCAGTGACATATAATTTTGTTGAGTGCCCTTAAGGCCTATTCATTGTAGAGTAGTTAATTTCTTTTTTTAATACCTAAGTGACTGATATTATTGTGTGAAAGCCTTTAAGGCCTGTTTCATGTGTGCACGCAACAGTTCTTAATACTTCAAATTTATTGTTGCCTGAGGTTCTAATAATTTTTATATCATGTATAACTTTTATTCCCCAGAGTAGTGTTTTAAGTTCAAGTTGAGAGGTGCGCATATTGGTGTACCATTATTTGATTGTGTTTGTAGTGTTGGAGGGAATATAAGTGTCTAAATTTTACAGTGTGTCTCATTCATCCCAGTCACAGATGCTATCCTTCCACGGGTCACGGACAATTTATTTTGTTTAGTAGATTTAAGTGTTCTTGTGCTGGTTCGGGATTTTTCTCAAAGGGGCGCTTCCACTGCCATTACCATCTATTAATTTTAAATAAACCCCAAGTCAAGTGAGAAATTAAAGTCCAGTAAATTCCGACCGGTTACAAATGGTAGCAGAGCGTAGTTAATTTTATTTCGTGA
Source organism: Homarus gammarus (assembly GCA_958450375.1). Classification (NCBI taxonomy): domain Eukaryota; kingdom Metazoa; phylum Arthropoda; class Malacostraca; order Decapoda; family Nephropidae; genus Homarus; species Homarus gammarus. The sequence goes on from CAUDMG010001281.1 coordinate 3,011,267, forward strand.
CTGATAGTTCTGTGGTTGGGATAATGAGCGTAATCATGGAGTGGATGGAAACGGTAGAGAGTGTGACCCCAACTCTACTCATGCTCGCCGTGGGAATGGGTTTGTTGTGGTTGACGGTGCGGGGTTACTCGGAAAAAAAGAGAGACAGCCCGGGGTTGGTGCAGTTGAGAGAAGAGTTCGTGGAACGTATTGGGAAGCTAGAGGGGAAAATCCGGGGAGAGTACCAGGAACGATTGGAACAGTTAGAAGGGAAGATCAATGGGGAATGTCAGGCATGGGCGAACCAAATCGGGGGGAGTATGGAGTATATGTACAACAGTTAAGGGGGGAGTACCACACACAATTGCAACAGTTAGAGACGGAACACCAACAACACTTAGCTCTGTTGGGGGATGCACTAGATAGGGTAAAGACACAGTATAAAATACAGCACGAGGAGACAATGTGGGAGATGAGGAGACACAATAGTAGAGAGGGAATTAGTCTCGGGGCCGGGTTGACCATGTCTAAGTTCGACGGTAGGCCAGGAATAGAGGTAGGAAAGTGGTTAAGAGAGGTTGACCGAACCCTCAAGCTGCTAGACGGAGACGAAGTCAGTCGAATCCAATTCATAATAAGGCATCTTGCGGGGCCTGCGGCAGATCGCGTATACAACGCACGCAGAGACTGGGAAACCGTAGATGAGTTAACTTGTTATTTGAAGCAGCAATATGGCGGACAGACGGCCACGTACGACGCCATTCAGAAGGTGATGACGCGGAAACAAGGGAGCAACGAAACGCTTCTTGAATATTATGATGCTATGTTAGATTTAAACGATGAGTTGAACCACCATGATCATAAATATGATAAGGCCCTGTTGGGAGATGCAATCACTCGGGGGCTCAAGGAGGAACAAAGCCGTATGTGGTTAGTGGATGAGATGAAGAATTATCCTCACCATAGTCTAGACGAGTGGATCACGGGGCTGAGAGAGGCGGAACAAAAACGAGAGGCTTTGAGGGAGGTACCGCTGACTAAAGGAAGAGAGAATGAGCCGCAGACTGGAGGCTCGATTCCCCCGAGGTGCTATGCGTGTGGACAAGAAGGCCATTTCAGTTTCAATTGCACGAACGGGTCCAGACCAGGAGAGAGTGTCCCAAGGGGATACGTGGCCAATGGCCAGTATCGAGTTGGAAATAACAATCGGAACTGGCGGTCGGGAAATGGCCAAGGCCAGGCAGTCCCCGCCAACCGTTCCTGGCCTCACCAATAGATTCCACCGGCGATGTTATGAGTCAAGAGAGAGCGGACCCATGGTCAAGCGTGGTTCGCATGACAAATTTAATCACAACAGAAGGTACCTTAAGGCTGAAAGCAGAGTGTCCTAAGGTCTCGGTGCTGGTAGCCGGTCGTGAAATGTGGGGTTTAGCAGATACTGGGGCAGAAGTGTCGCTAATTGATGAACTTTTCTACCGTCGGGAGCTGGAGCCTGCAGGCGTGGTGTTGCAGCCCACTCGAATAAGGGTAAAAGGGGCGTCAGGGTTTCCAGTGCCGTGTGTGGGGTGTATTCGGGTCACTATGGTCGTATGTGGGGTGGAAGTCACTGATGTGGGGATGTTGGTCTGTCCAGGGATTGAGACCCAGGGTAAGGGGCAATCTCATGTCGGGTTGTTGGGGATGAATGTGCTGGGGGAGGTTGCGGAGATCTGGCCGCACATGTATCACTTGTGCAGGGAAGCCAGGAGCACCGCTCAGTGGGAAAATTGCTTGCAGGAGGTTAGGCAGTTATGTGCAATAGAGGCCATCAGCCTGGGGTATTGTATGACAGAGAGGAAGGAAAGACCAACCATTCCTCCCCGGAGTACTCGGTTGCTGTCAGTATGTGTTCCCTCATTAAGCCAGGTAGCTAACAAAGAAGTAGTGATTGAACCTCTAACAATAGAGGATGAAGGTTGGATGCCTGAGGGTGTGATAGTGTTGCCGACAGCTGTAAGAGTGGTGAGAGGCATGACCCAGGTGTTGGTGGCAAATCTGTCTGACAGTCGTATGAGCTTGAGGGGCAATTGGCGGATTGGGAAAGTGGCTTCGGGGACGGAAGTCGAGGAAGACATCAGTGAAGAGGTGTATGTGAGGACAGTGCAACCGGATGCCCGTACAGAGGTCAAAGTGCACACGGAGGAAATGAATGAGGGACAAGAGAGTGCAGTTAGGTGTTTAATAGAAGAGTTTAGTGATATTTTTGAAGAAGAGGGCCAGCCCATAGGAAAGGCTATTGGGGTTCAGCATGAGATCCCAGTGACCACAGACAGGCCAGTTAGGGTGCCATATCGGAGGATCCCTCCAAACCAGGTACCAGAGGTGAAGCAGCACATTAGCCAGCTGTTAGATCAGGGAGTAATTCAGCATAGTGAGAGTCCGTACTCTGCCGCCATTGTAGTAGTGAGGAAAAAGGACGGGACGCTGAGGTTGTGCATTGACTATCGTGACTTAAATAAGGTCACGGTACGCGATGCGTTTCCTCTGCCTAGGATAAATGAAACTCTAGAATCTCTGACGGGGGCCCAGTTTTTCTCAACGTTTGATCTGGCGGCGGGATATCACCAGATAGAAGTAAAACCTTCAGACCGTCCAAAGACTGCCTTCAGCACAAGCTTCGGACACTTTGAGTACAGGCGACTGCCTATGGGATTGTCAAATAGTCCGGGAACCTTTCAGAGATACATGGAGCGGATTTTAGGGGATAAGATCTTCTCCTCGTTGCTTGTATACCTTGATGATGTGATGGTGTTTTCAAGTACAATAGATCAACATGTAGTCAGATTGAGGGAATTATTTTGCAGGATGAGGGAGAATAACTTAAGATTTAAACCTAAAAAGTGTGAAATAATGGCTTCAAAAGTAAGTTATTTAGGATATCAGGTGTCAGCTGAAGGCATCACAGCTGATCCTGAGAAGATTAGGGTAGTAAGAGATTGGCCAGTCCCTCAGACGGTGAAAGATGTGCGGTCTTTTGTAGGGTTCACATCATTTTATAGGAAATTTGTTAAAGGGTTTGCCCAAATAGCTGCTCCACTGCATGCGTTGATGCATGGGAAATCTAAGGATCGGGTAGATAGTGAATGGAGAGAGGAACAGCAACAGGCTTTTGAGGAGTTGAAAGACAAGGTGACGCAGACACCAGTGTTGGCTTGCCCAGATTTCACTCAGGAGTTTATATTAGAAACAGATGCAAGTTTTCGTGGGCTAGGTGCGGTGCTGTCCCAGCGGAAGGATGGCAGGTTGCATCCGGTGTGCTATGCGAGTCGGGGCCTGAGGAAATCGGAACGTAACATGAACAACTATAGTTCTCGTAAGTTAGAGATGTTAGCACTCAAATGGGCAGTAGTGGATAAATTCAGGGATTATTTGGCAGGGAAACATTTCACAGTCTATACAGATAACAACCCACTCAGTCACCGCGAGAAGGCTAAACTAGGTGCCGTGGAAAGTAGGTGGAATGCGGATCTCGAGCAGTTTAACTTTACTATAGAGTACAAGCCGGGGAAGAACAACATTGTGGCGGATACGCTATCTAGAATCCCGGCGGAACAGGAGGAAGATAGTGAAGAAGAGTATACAGCGATGCATGTATTAGAGGAGAACGGGGCAGGAAGGAAGGAACTGTGGACGATGGATGGGCTGCGTAAGGAGCAAGAAGGCATGGACTATATGACAAAACTGCGAAGATGGTTGGTGGGAGAGCTGCCGGAGGATGAGGTACAGGTAGAGCTTAAAAATGATGATTTCCGCAAGATGTACCGAGCTAGGAAATCCCTGATCGTAAGAGAAGATGTTGTTTGGCATAGAAGACCCGAAGGGAAGAATCTATGGAGGGAGGTGCCAGTGTTAACTCCAAACTTGCAGGAGGCTTTGACTAGAGCCTGCCACGACGAGTTTGGCCATCAGGGGCGAGATCGCACCCTGTCGCTGGTGCAGGAGCGAGGGTTCTGGTCAGGCATGGGAGAAACAGTGCGAGACTACATAGCCAGCTGCGAGAGGTGTGGAGTAGCAAAAGATGAAGTGCCGAAACCCCAACTGCATGTAGGGACGATTGAAGCTGCCAAACCATTAGAGACACTGGCCGCAGATTTCACCTTGCTGGACAAGCGGCAAGGATTGGAGAATGTCCTGATAATGGTTGACATATACAGTCGTTACACTTGGGCCTTTCCCACCAAAGACCAGAAAGCCTCGACGATTGCAAAGATCCTGGTGAATCGAATCTTCCTGGCAGTGGGTGCACCTGAGCGACTGTTGACCGATCAGGGGAGGAATTTTGGCAGTGCATTGGTCCGACAAACTTGTGCCACCTTTGGGGTGAAGAAAATAAGGACGTCAGCATATCACCCACAGGGAAATGGCATGGTGGAACGGTTCAATCGAACCCTGCACGGTCTGCTGGCCACCCTCGAGGCAGAGGAAAAGAATAGGTGGCCAGAGCATCTGCCGGCAGTGGTGTCACAATACAACGCGACTCCGCATGCCACGACAGGGTTTTCCCCATTCCTGTTGTTTTACGGGAGAGAACCAAACCTGCCGTTTGACCTTAGGCCGGAAGTAGACCCAGAGCCGGTAGATGAGTGGGCGATGGTGATTCGAGACCGGCAACGAAGATTGCAGGAAGCAGTGGAGATCAATGTTCGGAGACGTAAGGAAATAAATAGAAGAAAAAGAGAAGAGAAAGCCCACGAGAGTAGCTGGGAAGTGGGCCAGGAGGTCTTGCTGAGGAACAATGTAAAAATAGGCCGGTGTAAGCTGCAAAACCATTGGTTTGATACGAGATGGCACATTGTTGAGGTCCTAAATCCAAGGCCTGGTTTATATCGCATTGAGCCCAGTGGGGAAGAAGACCTGGAAGCGAGAGTGGAAAACCGGAGCAACTTGAAGGCTGCTCCAACCCTAAGGCATCCGGGAGACCCAGCGATGGATGAATCTGAGGAGGAAGACGAGGAGCCCCCACTCCAGATGAGCAAGATGAAGAGAAGTAGTTCAGAGAGGTCGATCGAGCCTGCAACTGAAAGACGAAGCCGACAAATTACAGTTTAGGTTGCAGGGTAAGGAGAAGGGGCAGGTTGTCGAGGGTGAGTTGGAGGAGTTGTGAGTAGGGCAGGGGGGATTGGAGAGATGGTTAGGTCAGAGATGTGCGTTGAGTAGTGGTTGCTGTCATGAGCGGGATTGAGTTGCTGTCATGAGCGGGATTGAGAGTACGGTTGTAATGTCCAGGGCCTCACTAATATGGACTGGTACATTGTCAGAGGGTTGGTCTGCCGGCATGAGGTTCGGAGACGTGGACTGAGTATTTTTTTGACACTGGTTCCTCTTAGCTCAAGGGCCAGGCAAAGGAGAGAATGTTTGTTTTGGACTGTGTATTGTTTTGACACTGGTTCCTCTTAGTTCAAGGATCAGGCAAAAGGAGAGCATGTTTGTTTTGGACTGAGTATTGGTTTGACACTGGTTCCTCTTAGCTCAAGGGCCAGGCAAAGGAGAGCATGTTTGTTTTGGACTGAGTATTGTTTGGACACTGGTTCCTCTTAGTTCAAGGGCCAGGCCAAAGGAGAGCATGTTTGTTTTGGGCTGGTATTAATTTTGACATTGGTTCTCTAGTTAAGGGCCAGGCAAAAGGGGAGCGTGATGTTCTGGTTGGTTTGAGTTGGGCTAGGAAGAAATAGGGAAGAAATGGAGTTGCTGGCTGCGAGTGGAATAGTACAGAGTTGAAGGTGGGTTCTAAGTTGGTCTCTCAGCACATGAGGGCAGTGCTGTTTTTTCTTTAGGGGGGTCGAGTGTTAGCGGGAGAGAAAAGGAGAGAAGAGAAGACGGGAATGCTGCGTTTAGCAAAAGGGGCAAGATGCAGTTTCTTAGAACAAATTTTTAGGGGGGTCGTATGTATGTTTTTCTCAGCACATGAGGACAGTGCTGTCTTTTTTTTAGGGGGGTCGATTGTAATATTCAGAAATTTCAGAGTAATTTCGAATGCCCCGCCATTAGCGATACTGAGCGTTCAAGGTCGTCTGAGGGAAGAGAGCGCTTCCCCGCACATAGTGGGAGTTTGTGGAACTAGGCCTATATGATATTTAATGTAATTTGCCGAATTAATAATGATGTGATTCATGAAGTTAAGGGACTATTATTGAATTTGAAATTATTATAGATCGTTTAGCAGTCTGAATGATGTTACGGGTGTCCCAAGGAGTTATTAGTTAGGCGGAAAATAAGTCACGTAGGCCTAAGCTCACGCCTTGAGAGAACGCGACGAGGCCTCTCTCCCAGTCCCGGAGAGCTCTCACACGAACAAGACGTCTCTGCGCGTCTGTCCCAGAAATAGTCACGTGGCCTAGTCACCTGTGCTGAAATATTGCAGTATAACAAGTAAGTCTCATTCGATCTCAGACAGGGTTAGATAGGGCAGTGATAAAGTAAACTAGAGCTAACAGTGAGTTCATTTCAGGGTTTCCGTGAGAACCCACTTGACTGGAGTTGACCGGAGTTGACTGCGAGAGATTGACTGCCGTTTGAGACTGCCGTGGATGATTGAGGGTGGCGATTGTCGCCATTGGACCGATCAGAGTAGGCCTGTCACTGTTTAGCGGGGTAGCAAAGGATCTATTGAGTGAACGAGTGCTCCCGACAACTAAAACGACACAGGACCAGCACCAGCAGTGGGTGATCAGTTCTTACCACTCCGGGCACATCACCACGTGTCCCGAGCTGCTAGTGAAACCCTCTTGCTAACGGGAAGCTAAAGCTTCTCTCAACTGTACAAGGTCTGATTGGCTCACTCCCGTCCGCTTTATGGACGCACTGGGAGTACACTGAGGCTATCTGAGTAGACTAATGGTCACACACTGAGACCGTGAGTCTAGGTCTCTAGGAGATACCTGGAGGAACATTTTCCCTCCCTTATTACGGGTGTAGTTTAATAGTTTCTAGATAATTTTGATAATATTGTTTTGAATGTTTGTGCCATCAAGTGGAACCAGAGTGATACTGTGATTTGATTCTTTTAATGCCTCTGATTGTTCCTCATAATTCTGATCTCAGGTATAACCTTGTTCCCCAGAGTAGTGGTTAGGTTAGGTTAGGAGGTGTGCATCTGTTGGGGTGCTATAATTTTGTTGAGTGCCCTTAAGGCCTATTCATTGTAGAGTATTTAATTTCTTATTTTTATTACCATTTCCTCAGTGACTGATATAATTTTGTTGAGTGCCCTTAAGGCCTATTCATTGTAGAGTATTTAATTTCATGTTTTATTACCATTTCCTCAGTGACTGATATAATTTTGTTGAGTGCCCTTAAGGCCTATTCATTGTAGAGTATTTAATTTCTCATTTTTATTACCATTCCTCAGTGACATATAATTTTGTTGAGTGCCCTTAAGGCCTATTCATTGTAGAGTAGTTAATTTCTTTTTTTAATACCTAAGTGACTGATATTATTGTGTGAAAGCCTTTAAGGCCTGTTTCATGTGTGCACGCAACAGTTCTTAATACTTCAAATTTATTGTTGCCTGAGGTTCTAATAATTTTTATATCATGTATAACTTTTATTCCCCAGAGTAGTGTTTTAAGTTCAAGTTGAGAGGTGCGCATATTGGTGTACCATTATTTGATTGTGTTTGTAGTGTTGGAGGGAATATAAGTGTCTAAATTTTACAGTGTGTCTCATTCATCCCAGTCACAGATGCTATCCTTCCACGGGTCACGGACAATTTATTTTGTTTAGTAGTTTTAAGTGTTCTTGTGCTGGTTCGGGATTTTTCTCAAAGGGGCGCTTCCACTGCCATTACCATCTATTAATTTTAAATAAACCCCAAGTCAAGTGAGAAATTAAAGTCCAGTAAATTCCGACCGGTTACATATATATATATATATATACTTCATTTTTAGTCCATTTAACACGCGGACTTTGAACATATAATCAACGACCTCACCAGCAAGGAATCGAACCCTCGACCTACTGGGTGGCCCGAGGGAACGCTTACCGGCTAGCCCACAAGGACACTAAAAGCAGTTCTAGACTCTGTTATATTTCACACAAAGCCTGTTCATCGAGCTGATGGCGCCGTGAACCTCATTGGGAAACTGCCCGTGCCTCGTATGTGGTGTCAGTAGCATTTTACCGAATCCAGCTGGTATGAAACAGCTGGATTCGGTAAAATGCTACTGACACCACATACGAGGCACGGGCAGTTTCCCAATGAGGTTCACGGCGCCATCAGCTCGATGAACAGGCTTTGTGTGAAATATAACAGAGTCTAGAACTGCTTTTAGTGTCCTTGTGGGCTAGCCGGTAAGCGTTCCCTCGGGCCACCCAGTAGGTCGAGGGTTCGATTCCTTGCTGGTGAGGTCGTTGATTATATGTTCAAAGTCCGCGTGTTAAATGGACTAAAAATGAAGTATATATAATGTACCTCGCGTTTCATACCAGCTGGATTCGGTAAAATGCTACTGACACCACATACGAGGCACGGGCAGTTTCCCAATGAGGTTCACGGCGCCATCAGCTCGATGAACAGGCTTTGTGTGAAATATAACAGAGTCTAGAACTGCTTTTAGTGTCATTGTGGGCTAGCCGGTAAGCGTTCCCTCGGGCCACCCAGTAGGTCGAGGGTTCGATTCCTTGCTGGTGAGGTCGTTGATTATATATATATATATATATATATATATATATATATATATATATAAATATATATAATCAACGACCTCACCAGCAAGGAATCGAACCCTCGACCTACTGGGTGTGACTAGGGAGAGCTTACCGGCTAGGCCACAAGGACACTAAAAGCAGTTCTAGACCCAGTAGGTCGAGGGTTCGATTCCTTGCTGGTGAGGTCGTTGATTATATGTTCAAAGTCCGCGTGTTAATTGGACTAAAAATGAAGTATATATATGTACCTCGCGTTTCATACCAGCTGGATTCGGTAAAATGCTGCTGACACCACATAAGAGGCACGGGCAGTTTCCCAATGAGGTTCACGGCGCCATCAGCTCGATGAACAGGCTTTGTGTGAAATATAACAGAGTCTAGAACTGCTTTTAGTGTCCTTGTGGCCTAGCCGGTAAGCGCTCCCTAGTCACACCCAGTAGGTCGAAGGTTCGATTCCTTGCTGGTGAGATCGTTGATTATATGTTCAAAGTCCGCGTGTTAATTGGACTAAAAATGAAGTATATATATATGTACCTCGCGTTTCATACCAGCTGGATTCGGTAAAATGCTACTGACACCACATAAGAGGCACGGACAGTTTCCCAATGAGGTTCACGGCGCCATCAGCTCGATGAACAGGCTTTGTGTGAAATATAACAGAGTCTAGAACTGCTTTTAGTGTCCTTGTGGCCTAGCCGGTAAGCGCTCCCTAGTCACACCCAGTAGGTCGTGGGTTCGATTCCTTGCTGGTGAGGTCGTTGATTATATGTTCAAAGTCCGCGTGTTAATTGGACTAAAAATGAAGTATATATATGTACCTCGCGTTTCATACCAGCTGGATTCGGTAAAATGCTACTGACACCACATAAGAGGCACGGGCAGTTTCCCAATGAGGTTCACGGCGCCATCAGCTCGATGAACAGGCTTTGTGTGAAATATAACAGAGTCTAGAACTGCTTTTAGTGTCCTTGTGGCCTAGCCGGTAAGCGCTCCCTAGTCACACCCAGTAGGTCGAGGGTTCGATTCCTTGCTGGTGAGGTCGTTGATTATATGTTCAAAGTCCGCGTGTTAATTGTACTAAAAATGAAGTATATATAGCCTATATATATATATTTATATATATATATTATACGCTATACATGAATATAGTAACAATAGTTTCGATGTGTTTATTGAAACAAAATAATCTTTATTGTATTAGTCTCGAATACTAATGAATGAGTGAGTGTTCGATAGTTATTTGCGGATTCCCAACTTGAACTCCTTTTGTTTATGACATCATTTCCGCCCACCTCTGGTGGCTTAGTTTTACCTCTCAGAGCCGGGTGACTTTGGTATTGAGCTGGCAGTCATAAGATAAATATCTCCTTTTTTATTGTATATTTCTAGTGGTATAACGTGTAAGCCTTGCTCGAATTTAAAGAACATCAAGTATTATATAGTGATTTATATGTAAGATCGTGGGTATTCATATTTCAGAATTCCACTGTAAAATAACTTACTTTTTTATGAGTTACGTGTGTTGAATAACCCCGTTCTCCACGGTAGTTTGTTAATTTAAATAAGTGTTTAGTCATTACTTTTATGATTATTATTTTGTCACTCGGTTGAGTCACTTGTTTGACCAGATTTAGTTTTTCTTTGTTATATTTTTGTACATAACTGATATATATATTTTTTGTTTGTTAATGTACGTAATTAAATTTACTTCATGATTTTCTATATACCCCTTAGTAATGAGGTGATGATTTTGGTGGGATCTATTGCTTAGACCTTCGATACAAAGGTAACCATAATGATAGAGTTAACACAACTTTAAGAATATACAAACAAAAGTTGAATTTGAGCTGCCTTATTACAACTTAAGAGGCCAAGGTCGTAACACCTGCACATTTATTATGGTAAACTTTTGTTATATAATTTTATTTAAATCTTTTGTGACGTTTATAATTCCAAACCTTCACTCCTGAACTGTTGTGATAAAGTAAGAGGGCTGTGATTGAACCCAAGATGCACAATTTCATCCTTATATGTGTTTATAACTGTTCCATTTAACATTGTTTGTCGTGTATTGAAGTAACATTAATTTTAAGTATTAAATATTAAGGAGTAAGTTGTGCTGAGATGCCAAATTGTTTTTTATCGTGCCATATGTGCCCTCATTATTATATTCATCTTTAACGTAATTCAAGTTGCCAAGTCATGGCATAACATAACTGTAGCCTTACCATAACCTAAAATAGTTGCAAACTAACTGTAACGTTAACCTAACCTATAATAGTTCCTGCATATCCTTATTCATGACGTACAGAGTTGGCTGCTTCCATTGCTCTAACATCCTCTCAACTCCCATGTGATGGTATAGCAACCGTGTTTGACTTATATGTAGCAGTTTATTGGGGCCTTTTTTCTCTCTTTTTTTACGGGGAATAGCCCACCCCGGCACAGGTCATCGTACCCACAACGAGGCCTAGGGGGCGAAAAAATATGAGAAGAAAGAGATTAAAAATAGAAAAGGAAAAGGTTATATTAATCTACACCACGAAGATGCCGGAAAACCAGCTTTTTCAAGTGACACAGATTGTATGAGTGTGGAAACACAGAAGAAGGCAGAGCATTCCACAGTTTGGCTGTGTGAGGAAAGAAGGATTTACTATAACGGGTTATTCTAGTGTGACCGACATCCACAGAGAATCGGTGGGCACCGCGGGCATGACGTTTGTTACGAACCCACGGCTTTGCCGGCGGTACACAGGATGCTAAATCCACGGACATTACACATTAAAGTACCTGTAAAAGAGAGAGAGTGAAGCATCATTGCGGCGAAGAGAAAGGGTAGAAAGATTGTCAACTAAAGGAGGAGAGTTAATAAGACAAAATACCTTTCATTCCACACTATCTAACAGTTGGACAGAAGAAGAGCCACTCCAGATATGAGAGCAGTACTCCAAGCTAGGACGAATGAATTCCTTATATACTTGAAGCAACTGCTCAGGAGTGAAGTAGCTACGGCAACTGTACAGCATTCCCAGGAGGCAGCTCTAGCAATGTTGAGGAAAAACAAAGATCAAGAATGTTAGTAAGATGATCGTGTCGATCAGGAAGGCGTGTAGGGTGTTTAATTATTTGTTCCAAATCATTAAGTAGAGAAAAAGAAAGTGCCTCAGCTCCACCTGGGTCGTCCCTTGCAGAACCAAGCCACTCTCTGTGATGTACATTGAAATCCCGTAGGTAGAGGATCTCAGTGCTGGGGTGTGTGGATAGTAACGATTCATGGCAAGAAGTTGGTAGAGTTGGGAGAACAGTATAGGAAACAAAAGAAAGATAGTCATAGCAGTAGGCGCATACACCTCCCTTAGAACGGAAGGAGTTATAAAGGTTGTAGTTGAAGACTTGAAAAGGTTTGGGCAAAGCTGCTGTGGTCAGTTGGAGTTCGGAGAGTAGTAAGAGGTCGGGGAAGAGGTTAATAGATGGTGCTCCACAGAAGGAAAATTGGATCTCAGGCCGCGAATGTTAGAAAAATGAAGTGTGAAAAATGCCGATCCTCCAGCAATCGCGGTGGCGTCACTTAAGACCCCAGTAGTTTGATTATGATCAGCTCGGCCCTGGGGTCCACAACATTCCCGACCAGTGGGACCCATACGAGAAGGCCCCGATTCAATATTATTATTAACTGACATAGGAGAATAAAATAGCATGAACAGAAATGATCATGAGTGAGTACTGTTATATTTGTTGTGTTTTCAATAGCAAGAGAGACAATTAAGACCCTGCAATTGTGCATACTTGCAGCAGAAAGACAGATCAGCAACTTAAGACATGTCAGAATTTACGTGATGCCATATGGTAGCAGGGTCTACCATTGACAACACATTATGCTTCCAATATTTTCCCAGGCAGTAGTACCTCCCTGTTTGGTATCTGCCTACTGCCTTAAAATGCGTAAACTCGTGTTTTCTTTTAAAACTGTTGTAAAATTGTGTTCACTATAAGCACTGCGGATCAGATCTTAAACACGACAGGGTAGAAATTTTGTTGAGCGGCTTACGCTTCAAAGGATGGTATGCCCCCTGTGCCTCTGTCATTAGACGGCTGACAACAGAATTATTAGCACCCATGATGTTACTGGAACCATCTTATGCAAATCCTTTTAAATTTTATGGAGGAATTTTGTGTTCCAGTAGATATTACTTTATTGTATTACATAAGTTTTCCCAAGTTGCATCTTTTTTGTCGTGTATTTTGGCAAAGTCTAAAACCCTACTATACTCGTATATCTTCTGCCACAGGATCGCCTAACCTTCCTCAGATGCTTATGTCGCTTTTTAACTATAATGATGGGAAACGTATAATGATATAGTTGTTGGTGGAGGCCAAGCTTGCTGAAATTCACTATATCCTCTGTTATTTATTTATTAATCTTGTCTTTTAAGAGAGCATCTTTGTTGCATATGAAGTCGGAAAAAATACTTTTAATTAAATTTACAAAATGGTCAGCTGTATTAAATGATATATCATGCTCTGCTCACGCTGGTGCACCTGGTTATCATAAGCTGCACTGAAAGCTGAGGCCAGGACTTCTTGCCATCACCTGCGAGCTGTACAGTCTTAATGGAAGTTACGTCTGCAGCAAACACAGGCGGAGGTAATTTATATAAGTTTTATTCAAAGTGTCAATAATGGTAAAGCACATTCTAGATATAGCTTTAATGTTATTGTTAACATACTTGATAAAGCATTAAAAACAAGTCATACGGATTTTTTCGCACTGCTGCAGAGCCGCGGTCTGTGGTTTGGAATGTTAAGATTCTCACTAAATTTTTCTCGGTACAGCAGACGAAAAATGTATGAAACGGCAACACTGGTCCTTACCCGCGGAATCATTAATCTTACACTTGATTTATTTTTATAAAGTCATCATCTAATTTAAGAATACATGGAGCGATATTGTCATAGTACACGTCATAAATCATATACAAAGAAAGTCACAAGTGATCGTGGGCACTTCATGCCCGGTGGCGAGTCCGGTGGTACAGTTTACCAAAGCCTGAAAGTTCAAACGCTCGTGTTTGGCTAGCTCGCAACCGCCAGAAGGCTGGCAGCGTACAGCTACACCATTTCCAGCGTAAATAAAATGGTTAATTAATGCCTTCCTAAAGAAACCTTCGACATGGGACCAGGTTTGTTCCACTTTACGAATTTTTAGCGATTTTTCCACCAAGTTTGATGAAAAACGATTGTGCCGTTTCGGCTCCCCAGAACAGACACACAAACAGACACACGGCTATTCCTATAGTATATGAGATAATCATGGTCGTGGTTGTTATAATCATGGTCGTGGGTGTCATAATCATGGTCGTGGTTGTTATAACCATGATCGTGGTTGTTATAATCATGGTCGTGGGTGTTATAATCATAGTTGTGGTTGTTATAATCATAGTCGTGGTTGTTATAATCATGGTCGTGCTTTTATAATCATAGTCGTGGTTGTTATAATCATGGTCGTAGTTGTTATAATTATAATGAGACAGAACACAATGAGAAGAGGAAGAGGATTACATATAGTAGGAAGTATAGAGAGTAGTAATGTAAAGGTAGGAAGGTTGGGTAGCGTGGCCTTATGTTATTTACTCAGCGTCAATACACTTATCTTATCTCGTATGTCAATACACATATATTACGTTCTTAAAGGGACAACTTGTTAAACACCTCTTCGACACAACTATTTATTAATTCACTTAATGACATGGACACATCAATATCACTATTATATCGGGGTATTAACACGTTAGGTCTAACGTTACTCGACACTGACTCTCGGATACAACAGGAATGAATGCACTTCCCACAGTAGGTAACTCACCCTAGGGATAGTTCTGACAAGACTCACGTGTACCCTGACGTAGGCCCAGTGGGTGCTTGGCTGGGCTGCCTCCTATGGGAGGCTTCTGCTTAGCTGGGGTCTGGTCGGGAAGTCCCCCTCCCGACCTGGAGAGAAGTCGAGCGTGACTCTGAGAATCTCCAGAGTAATGAGCGTCTCCTCAGGAAGAGAATCAGAATGGAATGCCCCTGAACGGGACTGTAGGGCCTTTATATGGGGTAGGCCCAGCCGGCTTTTGACCTCTAACCAATTATCACTAAACTGGTTAGATCTGGATAGCTGTGTGCAGGTGTGGTCCTGCCCAGGTGTCTTGGTTAGGTGAGGTTGTAGGTCACCCGGCTAACTTAGGTCATTAGCGGGCGAGGTCAAGTCCCTCGGATCGACCTGAGGTGTGTCAACCTGGTATGTGGTGGTACCACGAGGTCTGTAGTGTACTTGCTGTTATATGTGATGTAATTCTGGGCTGTAAGCTTTGGTCTGATATTCAATCATTACATAATCATAGTCGTGGTTGTTATAATCATGGTCGTGGGTGTTATAATCATAGTCGTGGTTGTTATAATCATGGTCGTGGGTGTTATAATCATGGTCGTGGTTATAATCATAGTCGTGGTTATGACCATGGTCGTAGTTGTTATAATCATGGTCGTGGTTGTTATAATCATAGTAGTTGTTGTTATAATCGTGGTCGTGGTTGTTACAATCATAGTTGAGGTTGTTATAATCATAGTCGTGGTTTTGATCATGGTCGTAGTTGTTATAATCATGGTTGTGGTTGTTATAATCATAGTCGTGGTTTATAACCATGGTTGTGGTTCTTATAATCATGGTCGTGGTTGTTATAATCATAGTCGTGGTTGTTATAATCGTGGTCGTGGTTGCTATAATAATGGTCGTGGTTGTTACAATCATAGTCGTGGTTGTTATAATCATGGTCGTGGTTATGATGATGGTCGTAGTTGTTATAATCATCGTCGTGGGTGTTATAATCATCGTCGTGGTTGCTATAATCATAGTCGTGGTTATTATAATCATTATCGTGGTTATGATCATTGTCGTGGTTGTTATAATCATGGTCGTGGTTGTTATAATCATGGTCGTGGTTGTCATAATCATGGTCGTGGTTGTTATAATCATGGTCGTGGTTGTTATAATCATAGTCGTGATTGTTATTGAAGGTTCCAACTATTCCCTGAAGAATGCAGTGATGGGTAGGGAAACACCGGGTAACACTGAAGTCCGTTTATTGAAGGATAAGAGAAGTACAAGTGGTGACTAGCGTGTGCCATGCACGGCCACACAGTCAGACTGAGACTGCCTTGCCATATGGCAGCCTCGGGGCAATGTTGCCACATAACGTGCAGTGTTGCCACGTGATTATATATATAAGTGCTACTCGGCACAGTAGCTTATATACAGGGTTGCTACTCGGCACAGTAGCTTATATACAGGGTTGCTACTCGGCACAGTAGCTTATATACAGGGTTGCTACTCGGCACAGTAGCTTAGATGCATAACCTACGTCTCCCTTCCCCCTCACGCTCATAGTCTTTGTCTTGAGCGGACTTTTTAGTCCTAAGTCGTTCCGAGCGTCGAAGTGCACTGTGAGGCGGATCCTCGTGAGGTGTAGGAGACTCGTCCTCGGTCAGAGGGCCAGCAGCAGGGGGTGGGACTAGCCGGAGGAAGCGGTGGTTCCTCCACCAGACACGGCCGCTCAGCATCCTGACCTTGTAGTCCCGCGACTGGCGGATGCCCATCACTATGCCCACCTTGTCCCAACGTGTCGTCGTCGGGTCCTGGACGCGGACAAGGGCACCAATCTCCACTGACTGAAGAGGGTGGGCATGGTCGTCATACCGAGCCTTGGCGTCCTGGGCACGTGAAGCGGCGCGGCGGTTGCAGCTCTCGGCTTTGGCCTGCCAGTCCTTCGCAAAGGCCTTGGCGTGTGTAGGAACGCAAGAGCGGAGAGGGTGACCATACAGGATCTGGGCAGGGGAGCGTCCTGTGTGGGTGGGAGTGGACGCGGGTTCTGGGCAGCTCTGTGCGGCAGCGCCAGGCGCGTCGCTCGTTGACTCACGCACCCTGCTGGCGGTGTACCGAGCAGCTGGGATCTGCTCGGGAAAGTCTCTGGGCACCACGCCTAACTCCTTGCAGTGCTCCCACGACAACAAGGGTGTAGCGAGAGTAGGCTGCACGTCGATCCATCCATGACACGACCTGTCGCCGTAGATGATCTCTGCTTGAAAGGAGCCCACAGCGTCTGGCATCTGGGAACCGTCCCCATTGTAGTACTGCAGCTGCGGCGATGGTCCCAGGTCGCGTTTGGTGAGGCCCTGTTTCTGGAGGTGCTTCAACCCAATCACCGTAGTATCAGCGCCGGTGTCCGGTATCACCTCGATGTGACCCGACACATCACCGTGTGTGACGGCGACGCGGATGGTAGGGGAAGGGGTAGCCCTGGGGCGTGTGGTCGATTCCACCCTCCTCATGTGACTCCGCTGCTGCTTGGGGCTGCGTGGGCCGTCTGAAGGGGGCTGCGTGCGAACCACCCCGAGGGAAGTGCGCTGCTTTCCTCCTTGTCTCAGGCTTTTGGGCTTGGGTTGGCGGCAGCACTTGTCGTATTGTCCATAGCGACTGCAGGCCTGACACTTGTGGCTTCGTGCAGGGCACCTGTCTGTGTTAGACCAGTGGCCCTTGTGGTCACATCCACGACACAGTGCGTCGGCGGCCGGGCATATCTTGGGGCCATGCTGTTTTCCACAGCTGCCACAGGAAGCACTAGGCGGAGGCGTGGAAGAACGTGCGGCAGCCTTCACGTTGTTGGCCGCCTTCTTACCCTTCTTGTACTGAGAGATTGCCCTCACAGCAGGAGGGGCCCGTAAGGCAGAGGTGGCGGACTTGGTGGCCTCGTATGACCGACATTCAATCACTACCACCTGGTGTGTGGAGGAAGCGTCCAGGGGGATGAGTCGCTGCACCAACTCTTCCTGCCTGACACCTGTCAAGATCCCGTGCTTGATCCAGGCTTCCTCACATTCCCAGCTGTGCGCCTTGCAGACGTCGATCTCCTCTGTCAAACTCTTCAAGCGTACAAAAAAGTCGTCAAAGGATTCGTTCTCCGCCTGCTTGCAGCTGGTGAAGGCGCGGCGACGCAAAGCCTCGTTCTTCCGACCTTTAACGTACTCCTGTAAAAGGTCGAGCACATCCTTCACTGAAGAGGTAGAATCAGGAGGCACTTGCAACGTGTGCTCCAAAACTCTCTGGGTCTCCAGCGACAAACACATCCACAGTTGGATGAGCTGTTTGTTTGGAGGCATGCTGTCAAGGTCCACCATCGTGGAGTAATCTGTCCAACGCCGCCTCCACTCACGAAAAAGCTGAAGCGTGACGTCTGGTGAGAGGGCGGGTGGGGGTTGAACAGATGCCTTGGGAGCTGTTGGAGTAGCAAGAGTGCCTGGAGGACGCTGGTGTGGTGGGGGAGGGAGGGTATTGGCGCCTTGATGCGCACTACCTGTGAGTGAGGGAGGGTGGGTTAGCGCCAGGGTCGCCAATAGTGCCTCAAAACGCGACTTTTCCTCCTCTCTTCGTGTCTCCTCCCTCTGAAGTTCCATCTCTCGGCGCCTCTCGTCCCTGTCGTCCATCCACCTCAGAATTGTGGCAATGTCCGTCGCTGGAGGTGGAGGATGAGAGTCTGCGCCTGGTGGAGGGGATGGTGGTGGGGAGTCGTGTCTCCCATCTCGACGTTGTCCCTTCTTACTGCCCATCTTGAACTGCGCTGTTTAGTATATAAAGTGGCGCCTCATCAGCTCGAACCACATATATATAACATAAACAGCGCAGAAATAACGCATAGAGTCCACTGTTCTGTCCGTGAGTGAGTGCGTGCGTGCGTGCGTGCGTGCGTGCGTGTGTGTGTGTGTGTGTGTGTGTCTGAGAGAGCACTTCGTGGTGGCCTTACTGCCGGTGGCTAGAGCCGCCGCGGGGGTGAGACCATCAGTGTCTCCCCGGATGTCACACGAGAAGGGTGTATGCCTGTGTGCTCCGTGGGTACCACAAAAAACAGGCCAATGCTCAACTCTCAGCTCTAGACACACTAATACACTGACACTAACACTGCCACCGTCACTAAAACGCACTGTGACGGAGCAACACTGCACGTCGCGGCGAAACACAGCACAACTAAACACAACACACTAAGAGTCGACGCGCACATCGCCGGCAGATGTAACCGTCGGCATTGTTCACACACTTGTAAGTCCACAGATCTAGTCACTGCACCATGAAGGTTCCAAGTGTTCCCTGAAGAATGCAGTGATGGGTAGGGAAACACCGTGTAACACTGAAGTCCGTTTATTGAAGGATAGGAGAAGTACAAGTGGTGACTAGCGTGTACCATGCACGGCTCACACAGTCAGACTAAGACTGCCTTGCCATATGGCAGCCTCGGGGCAATGTTGCCACATAACGTGCAGTGTTGCCACGTGATTATATATATAAATGCTACTCGGCACAGTAGCTTATATACAGGGTTGCTACTCGGCACAGTTGCTTAGATACATAACCTACAATTATAATCATCGTCGTGGTTGTTATAATCATTGTCGTGGTTATGATCATAGTCGTTGTTGTTATAATCATAGTCATGGTTGTTATAATCATGGTCCTGGTCGTGATGCATACAGTATCTACTATACTATAAGAAGGAATAGAATAAACGTTAGAATAATTAATTAAAAAAATATTCCCCATAAGGAGAGGTTAAAATCATTAAAAAAAAATTATTATGAATCACCGATGATCAGTGCGAGATAAATTATATTATGAAGAGAAATGACCTTGATTCTGGTTATATTAGTCACCATCTGCTTATGACATCACCTGTGTTAAGTCATCATAGTCATCATCTACGTTAGTCAGTTTTAGGCCCATCTCACATGACTGACGGACCATCGATGTTTTTTCCTCGCGAGGGAGTTAGTTAAGAAAAAAAAAACATAAGAATGGAGGAAACTGCAGCGGGCCTATTGACCCTTAGTGGGCAGTCCCGTTTATACTCAACCCCTATTGCTCATATAAGCATCCAATCTATGTTTGAAGCTATCCAGTGTATTCGAGTTAATGATGATATTTGGTAACTTGTTCTATTCATCCACTACTCTGTTTCCAAACCAGTGTTTACCTATTTCACGCCGAAATCTAAGTTTGTCTAATTTAAAACCATTGTTACGAGTTCGCTCCTGGTTGGATAGTTCGAGTACCTTTGTAATGTCCCCTTTGTTTAACCCTGACTTCCATTTATACACCTCTATTAAGTCGCCCCTCTCTCTACGTCTCTCGAGGGAGTGCAAATTAAGATGCTTTAACCTGTCTCTGTATTCAAGGTTCCTAATGCCCGGGATTAGTCTTGCCATTCTCCTCTGGATTCTTTCCAATGATTCTATATCCATTCTGTAATACGGTGACCAGAACTGAACTGCGCAACCCAGGTGAGGTCTCACAAGCGCTAGATATAATTTTAAGATGACCTCGCAATTCTTGTAACTAAGACTCCTTTGTATGAACCCAAGTACTTTATTAGCCTTGTTACAAGCAAAAACATATTGTTTACTTGGCTTAAGAATCCCACTTATCATTACTCCTAAATCTCTCTTGCAGTCGGATTCCACAATGGCATCGTTGTTCATCTGGTAACTGGTTTCCCGGTTTACATCTCCTATACTGAGTACTATACATTTGTCCACATTGAATTTCATCTGCCATTTTTCCGACCATTCGAAAAATTTATTTAGATCTTCCTGTTGTTTTGCAGAGTCCTCGTCAGATTTTATTACACGTCCTATTTTAGTGTCATCAGCAAATTTACTTATGGTGCTGTCTATGCCGATATCTATGTCGTTTAAGTATATAATGAATAATAATGGTCCAAGTACTGAGCCTTGCTCCAATGCGATTTAGTGCTGTTTATGCTCACTCGCTGTTTCCTGTCCCGTAACCACGCCCTAATCCATTTAAGGATATTACCTTTGATGCCATGCGCTTCTACCTTTCTAATTAGTCTTTCGTGGGGGACTCTGTCGAAGGCTTTGCTAAAGTCGAGATATACCACATCATAATTGTGCCCCTCTTCCACCGATTCGAAAACTGATGAAAAAAATGTTAATAGAATAGTGAGAAATCAACGCCCGCTTGTGAAGCCATGTTGGGAATCATTGATCAACTTGTGCTTCTCCAGGTGGTTTCGAATTGAGTTTGAAATAATTGATTCTAGTAATTTACCTACTATTGATGTTAGACTGATTAGGCGGTAGTTAGAGGATAGTGATCTATCCCCCTTCTTGAAAATCGGTATTACATTCGCTATCCTCCAGGATTCTGGTACTACACCAGTTTTTAAGGACATGTTAAACAACTTTGCTAAGGGCATACTCAGCTCATCCTTACATTCCTTTAATACTCTGGCAAATATTTCATCGGGACCAGGTGACTTATTAGGCTTCAGTTTGTCTATTTGCTTATTAACATCGTTACTAGTCACTGCTATCTCGCTTAATTTGTTTTCTTCACTATCTCTGAATAGAGTCGGTGCCTCGGGTATCATGTTTAAATTTTCGGTGGTGAAAACTGTTGAAAAATATTTATTCAGATTATTGCTCATTTCTCCGTTGTTATCACTTAGCTCGCCGGTATCTGACTGTATTGGTCCAATCTTATCTCGTGTTTTAGTTTGATACATTTGGTAGAATCCTTTGGGGTTTGTTTTCGCCTCCCCAGCTACCTTCAGTTCATAGTTCCTCTTGGCTTTTCTTATCTCGGCCTTAACCCTACTGGCCAATACCTTATAATACTCCCGGAGGTAAAATTCGCCACGATTTATCCTTCTACCTATAGCTTTCCTTTGGCCAATAATGTTCTTTAAATAATTATTTATCCATTTAGGGTCATTGTTGTCTGATCTGAGTTTTTTGTATGGTATGTTCTGCCTTTGTGCATTAAGTAACTCGTTATTTAAATTGTCGTGGAACTCGGCAATCTCAGATCTCGTTATCAGGTCGGTGTCATCTGTTAGGTTCACATCCAAGCTTGACACCCCCTCTCCCAGCTGCCTTTTTAAACTATCAAAGTTTGCCCTTCTGAAATCTGGGACTTTCATGGAATTCCCTTTACGTCTGACCTGAAAATCTAACTGGAATCGAATTTCTTTGTGATCGCTGTTTGCAAGTTCGTTCCCTACCTCGACATTGCTAATGAGGTTTTCTCTGTTCGACAGAACTAAATCGAGTATACTATTATCCCGGGTGGGTTCAGTTATATGTTGACTTAGGAAACAGTCCTGGATCGTTTCGAGGAAATCCTCTGACACTGAGTTACCGGTAAGGTCAGTCCAATCTATTTGGCCAAGGTTAAAATCGCCTACTATACAGACTTTGCTGTGTATGGAAGCCCTGCGCATTTCATTACAGATAAGTCTCTCATTAACTCTATCAAGATTGGGAGGTCTATATATTACTCCTATGATTAATTTTTCCCTACCGTCGATTAATTCTATCCAAATTGTTTCTGTATTCCGCTCAGTTTTTATTTCCTTTTTTATTTCGCACTTCAGATTATCCCTGACATGGATGGCTACTCCGCCTCCTTTCCTAGACGGCCTATCAGTATGGAACAATTTGTAATCCGCAATTTGGTATTCGACCGGTAACTCACGTGAGTCTAGGTTGATCCATGTTTCAGTGAATGCAATTATATCGATTTTTTCGGTACATACCAAGGCCTTAATATCATCCATTTTGTTTCTCATACTTCTACTGTTCACGTAGTAGACATTTAAGTTAGTCGTGTTCCGAGTCCTCCCTTTACCGCGTTTAGGTTTAAACTCCCTGTTTAATTTAGTTTTGTTATCATTCCTAACACTATTTCCCTGTAATATTTTACTTTGTTTACCCGCTCCCACTGCAGTCTCCCCCACCCCCTTGCCCATATGCTCCCCTAGCAGTTTAAAGACTTCAATATCTTTTGAACTTCCCCCTCTAGAGACAAAGCCAGGGTTGTCACCCCCTCCCGAGACAGGTGCACCCCATCCCTCGCATAAAGGTCCCTTCTGCCATAGAAGTTGTCCCAGTTGTCAATGAATGGGACTGATATTGACTTGCAATATCTGTCAAGACGGTCGTTGACACCAACTGCTCTTGACAACCATTCACTGGCAACTCTCCTTCTAGGCAGGACACAGCATATGATAGGGATCCCTCCCTTAGTCCTAATACTATCTATAGCTGTCTTGAACTTATAAAGAAGCTCTTCACTCCTACACAGGCTAATATCATTGTCCATCCTGTCAACTATATCCCCCACCCCCAGCCCCTGGCAAAAACACCCTCATCCTATTTTTATTTTTACCATAAAAGGCTCTGTCCAGGTACCTTACCTGAGAGTCACCAACAATTAAAGTTTTTACCTCCTCCTTGTCAGCCCTGTCCCTGACTGTACTAACGTCCAATTCGTCTATCAAGGGACTAAACGAGTTGGTACACTTAGCTGTTGTTGTCGTTGTTGTCGTATCCTTGGTGCGTTTCTTCACCACCAGTTTGGTCGTCCCTCTCCTCACAACCTTCCATTCCCCAGATTTATTGTCATTCACCGGCTCT
Source organism: Homarus gammarus (assembly GCA_958450375.1). Lineage (NCBI taxonomy): Eukaryota > Metazoa > Arthropoda > Malacostraca > Decapoda > Nephropidae > Homarus > Homarus gammarus. The sequence continues at coordinate 3,034,457 of CAUDMG010001281.1, forward strand.
CCTTGTCTCGTTTCTTCTTTCATCCTTGCTATCTCTTCTTTTAATTTCAAGTTTTCTAACTCTAATTTCAGGTTTTTTCTTTGGTATTCTGTGACTCGGCCCACAGAAGGGCGTAACCCCGTTCACCAGTAGCACTAGCCATATCTGATAATTATCCCCAGGAGCAGAGCTGAGCAGCCGTGACCTTTCCTCTAGTGAGGTCAGAACACAACTGAGTGAGGTCAGAACACTGGTGGATGTAAGACCTCCTACCCTCACTGACGCAGCTATGGTCAATTTGGTGTTATTCTTGTTTATAAATGCCTTCTATTCTGTCTCAAGTCTATCCCTCCTGTCTATTGCCATCCCAACTGTCTGTTCGTCTGCGTGGTGTTTGAATGTAAGCATGTCTGTACTCTTTGTGTCGTCAAATCTGTCTGTCTTATCCCTTGTTGGCGTGTGTCTGCACAGGCAGACAACCAGACAGACAGACAGACAGTCGGATAGCCCTATAGTATATTAGATAAGTGATTGTGGGCCCTTCGTGCCCGGTGGTACAGTTTACCAAGGCGTGAAAGTTCGAACTCTCGTGCTTGGCTAGAGAGCTACCTCAGTCCGGCTGACAGCATACAGCGACATCGTTTTCCAGATGGTCATGGTTGTTATAATCATGGTCTTGGGTGTTATAATCATGGTCGTGGTTGTTATAATCATGGTCGTGGTTGTTACAATCATAGTCATGGTTGTTATAACCATAGTTGTGGTTATGATCATGGTCGTATTTGTTATATTCATGGTCGTGGGTGGTATAATCATAGTCGTGGTTGTTATAATCATAGTAGTGGTTGTTATAATCATGGTCGTGGTTGTTATAATCATGGTCGTGGTTGTTATAATCATAATCGTGGTTGTTATAATCATGGTCGTGGTTGTTATAATCATGGTCGCGGTTGTTACAATCATAGTCGTGGTTGTTATAATCATGGTCGTGGTTATGATCATCGTCATAGTTGTTATAATCATGGTCGTGGGTGTTATAATCATCGTCGTGGTTGTTGTAATCATAGTCGTGGTTGTTATAATCATGGTCGTGGTTGTTATGATCATGGTTGTAGTTGTTATAATCATGGTCGTGGGTGTTATAATCATCGTCGTGGTTATTATAACCATAGTCGTGGTTGTTAAAATCATGGTCGTGGTTATGATCATAGTCGTGGTTGTTATAATCATGGTCGTGGGTGTTATAATCATGGTCGTGGGTGTTATAATCATGGTCGTGGTTGTTATAATCATGGTCGTGGTTGTTACAATCATTGTCGTGGTTATGATCATAGTCGTGGTTGTTATAATCATGGTCGTGGGTGTTATAATCATGGTCGTGGGTGTTATAATCATGGTCGTGGTTGTTATAATCATGGTCGTGGTTGTTACAATCACAGTCGTGGTTGTTATAATCATGGTCGTGGTTATGATCATGTTTTTAGTTGTTATAATCATGGTCGTGGTTGTTATAATCATGGTCGTAGGTGTTATAATCATAGTCGTGGTTGTTATAATCATTGTCGTGGTCATGATCATAGTCGTGGTTGTTATAATCATGGTCGTAGTTGTTATAGTCATGGTCGTGGTTGCTATAATCATGGTCGTGGTTGTCATAGTCATAGTCGTGGTTGTTATAATCATTGTCGTGGTTGTTATAATCATGGTCGAGGTTGTTATAATCATGGTCGTGGTTGTTATAATCATGGTCGTGGTTGTCATAATCATGGTCGTGGTTGTTATAATCATTGTCCTGGTTGTTATAATTATTGTCCTAGTTGTTATAATCATGGTCGTGGTTGTTATAGTCATGATCCTGGTTGTTATAATCATGGTCGTGATTGTTACAATAAGGGTCGTACCTGAGACTAACACAGGTAGAATAAACCCCACACCTTATCTTTAATCTCAATAAACCCAGATTAACCTCGCCTAATCAACAGGATTAGAGACCATTAGGATTGTACCTGACCCAGCTCTGTTGCTACCTGACCCAGCTTGGAGAAGGTCGTACCGGCAAGTGCTCCCGTTAGAGACCAAGGAAAATGGCTGCCTTGGATCGTTGTCTCTTGGGGGAAGAGGAGGGGAGTGTGGGGAAAGACGACCTCCTTGCCACTCTGTTAAGGCAGCTGGGGCAGTTGAGGAGTGAGGTTGACACTGTAAAGGGGGAAAATGAGGCCCTCAGGACGGAACTCCTTCAGGTAGGTGTCCTGCCTAGCAGGACACCTGCGAAGGAGGAGCAGGCGTGGAGAGTGGTTGTCTCCAAGGGGACTAGTGTCAGGCTCAGGAAAGCTGACCAGGGTGTAGACTGTAGAGTGTAGTAACCCTTACCAGGTGCTGCAGGAAGCTGGCGAGGAAGAGAAGAGGCAGGACGGTATTGATCAAGGAGAGGAAAGGGCAGTTGTACAAACCCTGCCCACAGGTAAGGTCGTGGTAGTTGGGGACAGCCAGGTGAGGTTTGTAGATATGGCTTTTTGTGCGAGAGATAGGAAACGTAAGACTAGGGTGTGTTTTCCTTTGGCTGGGATAGGGCATGTAGCCGAGGGGTTAGACAGGGTTTTGTCAGGGGAGGGTACCAATCCAGTAGTGTGTCTTAGTGTGGGAGGAAACGACATTGGTAAGGTTAGGAGTGAGGAACTTTTCAAGAGGTATAGGGAGGCGCTGGGGAAGATTAGAGATAGGAGAGGGATCCCGATAGTATGTGGTGTCTTGCCTAGAAGAGGGGTTGGTCGTGCATGGCTGTCCAGGGCAATTGCTATAAATTGCCGACTGGAAAAACATTGTGCAAACAATGGTTGGGCATTCATTGATAACTGGCAACGATTCTATGGCAACGACTACCTGTACAGTCGCGACGGAGTACACTTGTCTCATGAGGGGGTAAAGACGTTGTCTGCATCCCTGGAGCGTGAAATTGTCACTCCGAAGGGGGGGGGGGGGGGGTTCGCCAGTAGAGAGAGGTCGGGGAAAGTGGGAGTCATAAAACAAGCAGGTCCTGGGAAGTAAAATTAGTTGCTCAGGACAAGGGGTAAAACAGGACCAGGGAAGGGTAGGTTTAAATGTACAATATACAAACAGTAGGAGCGTTAGAAATAAAATAGACTTGCTGAGAGCGGTTGTATGTACCGAGAATGTAGACGTCATAGCAATCACCGAAACTTGGATGAATCTGGCGAGCAAAAAATTTTTTTCAGAGTACCACATAGAAGGGTACAACCTTTTTCACAGAGACAGGGAAGGTAGGAAGGGGGAAGGGGTCGCACTCTTCGTCAAGGATACATTAAAATGTTGTATTAATAATTCAATAAAGGGTGAAATAGGAACCGAGTCTGTGTGGGTAGAAATCACGGAAGGAAGAGAAAAACTAATTATGGGAGTGATTTACAGGCCCCCAAGTCTTGGCAAAGAAGTAGCTCAGCCCATATGGCAAGAAATGAGTAGGGCAGAAAATATAACAACCTATGCATTATGGGGGATTTCAGCTTCAGAAATATTGACTGGGACAACATTGTAGGCGACTATGAATCTGAAGACTTCCTAGACGCAGTACAGGACAATTTTTTGAAACAACTAATTACAGAACCTACTAGAGGTGACAATATATTAGACCTAGTATTAACAAATAAAGAAAATATTATCAGAGATATCACAGTAGGGGAAGAACTGGGTAACAGTGATCACAGAGAAATCAGGTTCACCCTAAATTGGGAAACGAAAAACAATGACAATATGGTCAGAGTCCCAAACTTTCGGTTGGCGGATTATCAGGGGTTAAGAAGGTACCTAGGTGAGGTCACCTGGGAACAGTCACGTCAGTCCCCAGTAGGAAGGGGTGAGGTCATAGATGACACAACAATTGATCATGACAAGAACAAAATATACCATACAGAAAAATTAGGTCAAATAAGAATGAGCCAAGGTGGATGACCAGAAAACTTAAACATGACATAGGAATAAAGAAAGGATTATATAAGAAATTAAAGGGAGGGGAGGAGCAGCTCAGAAAGAGGTATAATGAACTATCTAGGAATGTTAAGAAAAATGCTAGGAAAGCAAAGAGAGATTATGAAATCAAAATAGCAAGAGAATCCAAGGCGAATCCCAAGGGATTTTTCCAGGTATATAGGACAAAGGTCAAGGACAAAGTTGGGCCTTTAAAGTCAGGGAGGGGAAAAGTGATAAATGGCAGTGAAGAAATAAGCAAAGCATTGAACAGCTACTTCTTATCAGTTTTCACAGAAGAAATTTGGGATGAAATTTCAGAGGTGGAACTGATATTTAAGGGAAAGGAAGAAGAGAAATTAAAGAATATCACCATCAGAAAAGAGGATGTTCTTAAGAAGATAAATAAACTAAAGAAAACAAAATCCCCAGGGCCGGATGAAATTTTCCCTCGAGTTTTGAAAGAGTGTAGGGAACAGATTAGCGGACCCCTCATAAACTTATTTACAAAGTCATTAGACACTGGAGTTGTGCCAGACTTGTGGAAACAGGCAAATGTAGTACCCATATTCAAAAAGGGAGACAGAGCATCAGCGTCAAATTACGGGCCGATCAGTTTGACGTCAGTAGTAGTAGGAAAGAAGAAAACACGAAGTTTCCGAGCGCTTTCGTGTAATTCACATTTTCAGGGGTGAGTACAGTCTAAGGAGAAATACATAGCATGGTATATATATACAGAGGAGGGTGAGATCAAGTCCACAATGGTCAGGTATTAGGTAATGGCCCTACTAATCTTCAAAAAGCACCGCAACGGTCGGTAGTCAGGTCAGAGGGTAAGATGACCCAACCTTCTCACCTGGTTACAAATCTTCTTAAGTACGAAAGTATCCAGTTTGTACATACCATTACTCAAATTCATGTTGACGGATTCGGTATGTTTAATGAGACTGGATTCTACAATGTTCCCTCTGTCAATTGAATTACAAGGTAATATTGAAGAGGCATTATCCCAGTCAATGCAATGCTTATTATCCCTCAAATGAACAAACAGAGCATTGGATTCCTGGCCTGTCCTAACACTATATTTATGTTGTTTAAGTCTAGTTACAAGATCTTTACCTGTCTGGCCTAAGTAAAACATATTACATTCCTTGCAAGGAACCTTACAAATGCAGCCACCTGTATTGTTGGGGGAGTTCTTGATTAGAACATAAGAACATAAGAAAATAAGGAGTCTGCAATAGGCCGGTTGGCCTGTGAATGGCTGCTCCAGTCGAAAGTTACTTCCACTCTCTATCATCCATGAATCTTTCCAGCCTCCTTTTGAAACTTTCCAGCATTCCAGCACTTACTACAAAGTCGCTAAGCTTGTTCCACTCGTCCACCACCCTATTTGTGAACCAGTTCCTTCCTATCTCCCTCCTAAACCTAAACTTATCCAACTTAAATCCGTTGCTCCGAGTCTTATCCTGCTCGGATATTATAAGAACTTTATCTATATCCCCTTTATTGATTCCTTTCACCCACTTAAATACTTCTATCATATCTCCCCGCACTCTTCGTCTTTCTAGGGAATGCAAGTTAAGTTTCTTTAACCTATCCTGATATGGAAGGTTTCTAAGTCCCGGAATCATTTTTGTCATTCTTCACTGCACCGACTGTAGTGAATTTATATCCATTCTATCATAGGGGCACCAGAATTGAACCGCATAATCGAGGTGCGGCCTGACTAGCGCAAGATATAGTTGTAATAAGACCTCTGCACTCTTGTTACTTACACTTCTAGATATAAAACCCAATACTCTGTTTGCCTTATTTCGAACATTAATGCACTGTTTTCTAGGCCGTAGGTCCGGGCTTACAAGTACCCCTAGGTCTCTTTCACAAGTCGACTTCTCTAGTTTGATGTTGTTAAGGCTGTATACATTATCAGTATTTGTTCTTCCAATATTAAGTACGCTGCCCTTGCTGGTGTTGAATTTCATTTGTCATTTTTCAGACCACCCCTGCAGTTTATTTAGATCCTCTTGTAATGCATTTGCATCCTGCCCTGAATTAATCTGCCGCCCTATTTTGGTGTCATCCGCAAACTTGCTTATGTCACTGCTGATCCCAGTATCTAGATCGTTTATGTAGATTATGAACGAGAGTGGGCCTAGTAATGACCCCTGAGGAACCCCACTGGTTACACAGCCCCACTCAAATTTAACACCATCTACGCTGACCTTCTGCTTTCTATGGGTGAGCCATGATTTTATCCAATTGAAAACTTTCCCCTCGATACCATGAGCCTTAACTTTTCTCTGAAGTCTCTGATGCGGTACTCTGTCAAATGCTTTGCTAAAGTCTAAGTAAATAACATCGTAATTTTCGTCATTATCTACTACCTCGAAGACTTTCCTAAAAAACATCAGCAGATTTGTTAGACAAGATTTTCCCTTTGTAAACCCATGTTGAGAGTCGTAGATTAATTTGCTTTTCTCTAAATACGATCGGATGCTATCTGCTATAATTGATTCAAGAAATTTCCCCACTTCTGAAGTCAAATTGATCGGCCGGTAATTTGACGCTGATGCTCTGTCTCTCTTTTTGAATATGGGTACTACGTTTGCCTGTTTCCACAAATCTGGCACAACTCCCATGTCCAGTGATTTTGTAAATAAATTTACACTCTTTCAAGACTCGAGGGAAAATTTCATCCGGCCCTGGGGATTTTGTCTTCTTTAATTTATTTATCCTTTTAAGAACATCCTCTTTTCTGATAGTGATATTCTTTAATTTCTCTTCTTCCTTTTCCCTAAATATTAGTTCCACCTCTGGAATTTCCTCGTGAATTTCTTCTGTGAAAACTGATAAAAAGTAGCTGTTCAATGCTTTGCTTATTTCTTCACTGCTATGTATCACTTTTCCCCTCCCTGACTTTAAAGGCCCAACTTTGTCCTTGACCCTTGTTCTATATACCTGGAAAAATCCCTTGGGATTGCCTTGGATTCTCTTGCTATTCTAATTTCATAGTCTCTCTTTGCTTTCCTTACATTTTTCTTAACATTCCTAGATAGTTCATTATACCTATTTCTGAGTTGCTCCTCCACTGGCTTTAATTTCTTATAAATTCATTTCTTTATTCCTATGTTATGTTTAAGTTTTCTGGTCATCCACCTTGGATCATTCTTATTTGACCTAATTTTTCTGTAAGGTATATTTTGTTCTTGTGCTTTATATTGTATACTAGTGAATATATTATAGACATGATCAATTGTTGTGTCATCTATGACCTCACCCCTTCCTACTGGGGACTGACGTGACTGTTCCCAGGTGACCTCACCTAGGTACCTTCTTAACCCCTGATAATCCGCCAACCGAAAGTTTGGGACTCTGACCATATTGTCATTGTTTTTCGTTTCCCAATTTAGGGTGAACCTGATTTCTCTGTGATCACTGTTACCTAGTTCTTCCTCTACTGTGATATCTATGATACATCGATACATTTCACACTGGATTAATAACAAAATATTTAATCACATTTCCAATAGCTAAAGTCTTTCGGATATCTTATCAAGTTGTGAGTCTTACATGTCTATATAGTTATTTTTTATTCTTACAAATATTTATAGTTCGTTGTGTATTGTATTGTATGGTGTAGTATTGTACTGTATTGTACTGTATTGTATCCGGCTGACAGCATACAGCCGTAAATATAATGGTAAATTAATGGCAACCTAAAGAAACCATCGACATGGGACCAGGTTTGTTCCACACTACAATTTTTTTTGCGATTTTTCCACCAAGTTTGATGAAAAACGATTGTGCCGTTTTGGCTGCACAGACAGACGGACATACATTCGGATAGCGCTATAGTATATTAGAGGACAAAATACAAACATAAGAACATAAGAAAATAAGGAGTCTGCAATAGGCCGGTTGGCCTGGGCATGGCAGCTCCTGTCGAGAGTTACTACCGCTCTCTATCATCCATGAATCTATCTAGCCTCCTTTTGAAACTTTCCAGCGTTCCAGTACTTACTAACAAGTTGCTAAGCTTGTTCCACTTGTCCACCATCCTATTTGTGAACCAGTTTCTTCCTATCTCCCTCCTAAACCTAAACTTATCCAACTTGAATCCGTTGCTCCGAGTCCTATCCTGCTCGGATATTATAAGAACTTTATCTATATCCCCTTTATTGATTCCTTTCACCCACTTAAATACTTCTATCATATCTCCCCGCACTCTTCGTCTTTCTAGGGAATGCAAGTTAAGTTTCTTTAACCTATCCTGATATGGAAGGTTTCTAAGTCCCGGAATCATTTTTGTCATTCTTCACTGCACCGACTCTAATGAATTTATATCCATTCTATCATAGGGGCACCAGAACTGAACCGCATAATCGAGGTGCGGCCTGACTAGCGCAAGATATAGTTGTAATAAGACCCCTGCACTCTTGTTACTTACACTTCTAGATATAACTCCCAATACTCTGTTTGCCTTATTTCGAACATTAACGCACTGTTTTCTAGGCCGTAGGTCCGGGCTTACAAGTACCCCTAGGTCTCTTTCACAAGTCGACTTCTCTAGTTTGATGTTGTTATGGCTGTATACATTATCAGTATTTGTTCTTCCAATATTAAGTACGCTGCACTTGCTGGTGTTGAATTTCATTTGCCTTTTTTCAGACCACCCCTGCAGTTTATTTAGATCCTCTTGTAATGCATTTGCATCCTGCCCTGAATTAATCTGCCGCCCTATTTTGGTGTCATCCGCAAACTTGCTTATGTCACTGCTGATCCCAGTATCTAGATCGTTTATGTAGATTATGAACAAGAGTGGGCCTACTACTGACCCTTGGGGAACCCCACTGGTTACACAGCCCCACTCAAATTTAACACCATCTTCGCTGACCCTCTGCGTTCTATCGGTGAGCCATGATTTTATCCAATTTAAAACTTTCCCCTCGATACCATGAGCCTTAACTTTTCTCTGAAGCCTCTGATGCGGTACTCTGTCAAATGTTTTGCTAAAGTCTAAGTAAATAACATCGTAATTTTCGTCATTATCTACTACCTCGAAGACTTTCCTAAAAAACATCAGCAGATTTGTTAGACAAGATTTTCCCTTTGTAAACCCATGTTTAGAGACATAGATTAATTTGCTTTTCTCTAATGCGATCGGATGCTATCTGCAATAATTGATTCAAGAAATTTTCCCACTTCTAAAGTCAAATTGATCGGCCGGTAATTTGACGCTGATGCTCTGTCTCTCTTTTTTAATATGGGTACTACATTTGCCTGTTTCCACAAGTCTGGCACAACTCCCGTGTCCAGTGATTTTGTAAATAAATTTACAAGGGGTCCGCTAATATATTCCCTACACTCTTTCAAGACTCGAGGGAAAATTTCATCCGCCCCTGGGGATTTTGTCTTCTTTAATTTATTTATCCTCTTAAGAAAATCCTCTTTTCTGATAGTGATATTCTTTAATTTCTCTTCTTCCTTTCCCCTAAATATTAGTTCCACCTCTGGAATTTCCTCGTGAATTTCTTCTGTGAAAACTGATAAAAAGTAGCTGTTCAATGCTTTGCTTATTTCTTCACTGCTATTTATCACTTTTCCCCTCCCTGACTTTAAAGGCCCAACTTTGTCCTTGACCTTTGTTCTATATACCTGGAAAAATCCCTTGGGATTTGCCTTGGATTCTCTTGCTATTCTAATTTCATAGTCTCTCTTTGCTTTCCTTACATTTTCTCTTTGCTTTCCTTACATTTTCCCTTTGTAAACCCATGTTGAGAGTCGTAGATTAATTTGCTTTTCTCTAGATGCGATCGGATGCTATCTGCTATAATTGATTCAAGAAATTTCCCCACTACTGACGTCAAACTGATCGGCCGGTAATTTGATGCTGATATGTAGAGAACCTAGGGGAACAAGTCATTAAACTTACACTACAATAATACATAGAACACGTGAAACATATACATAAAACAAGTCATGAAACATACCCTACTGTAGTAGGGTGTGTCATAGGAGGGAGGATCAGCTAAAACTAATGGCCCATCACTTTTTTGGTAGATTTTAGTATATATAAACAGAAAATAATTTCATTTTCAATATTTTGCAACCTTTTGCTAGGTAAATTTTAGCGTGAAATTTATCGAAAATCTAACGTACAGCTGCATTAGTGCATTACAATTAAATATTGAACATTGCTTTCTGACTTCATTCTTTAACAACCCAACTAACAATATTTTTTTCTGTTTCAGATTCTGATGCATTTATAAGTTGATAATATTTGCGATGGCTGCTTGTGTCAGGACGAGGAACCAAAAATCCAGCCATCTCAGTCACTATCTTGGGTCTGGGAGAGAGCTCCTGAAGTCGGAGTTGCCTACATTGAGAGATGCTTTGAGATACGGTGTTTTAATCAGGCAAATCAGTGAAAAGAACCAAAGAACTTACGCAAACAAAGACATTGCCAGTGATATGACCAAAGCTGTCTTGGCACAGTACACTCTGGCTAGCGCTCAGTTCAAGCCTCCAGTCATAACAAGTCAGAAGAAGATTAGTGAGAGACTGCTAGCCAGTTGGAAAAAGGCAAGAGATATCTCTCTTGGGAGAGGAAAACTTGCAGTTAAGGACAGCTTTGCCAAGCAACTGGACCAGTTATTTGACATAATTACTTGCAAGTGCCCAATTGTTCTCTGTCCTGAGTTTGGATGCGATCGTGACTGTAAATCCGAGGCCCACATCTCCTGTATTTGCAGGCGTGAACTGAAGATTCCTGTGATCGAACTGGCATTTGTCAAAGCACAGAGAGAGAAGACTGGCAGTATAGGGGCTCTCATGATTTCTAGCCAAGATATTCCGGAGTCCAAGAGACAGGAGGCTGCCACAGAGAGACAGAAGAGGAGAAGAGTTGCCGAGGAAAAGAGACTTGAGAAGGCCCAGGGTGAGGTAAAAAAGGCCGATGATTGGAGTCAAGCTGATTCAGAGTTTAATGACTTCCCCATGGCTGATCCGAGTGCTGACCAGGAGAATGGTGACTTTGTCCCTAACCCAGAAAATAATGATCCCAAACCTTCCAGGCATAACATTCGAAATAGGAAAGATATCCCGAGCATAGCTCTGGCCAGCATGCGACACCACACTGGTCTCAGAGAAACTGCAGAGATAGCAACAGCTGCCTGGATTGACGGTGGTTTGATAACACCTGATGATGTTCACCTGGTGATAGATCATAACAAAGTAAGGAGAGCTCAGGAGAAACTTATCAGTCACCTAGAAGAGGAGTTTGATAAGGGGATAAGAGAAAATGGAATCAATTGTTTGTTCTTTGATGGGAGAAGGGATGACACTAAAGTGTTCATGAAAGTTGAAGATTCTGACAAGTTGTTCCCTGTCATGGTGAAGGAGGAACACTACTCCTGCTGCAGTGAACCAGGAGGGAAGTATTTGTGGCATTTCACTCCAGAGAAAGATGACATCAGGAAACCAGCTGAGATAGTGGCAGATAACATTGTGAACTGGCTGAGAGAGAGGAACGTAGACCAGACCCTGCAGGCCATTGGAGGGGACAGCACCAACACGAACACAGGGTGGCAAGGGGGTGTCATACAGTGGATAGAGCGGAAGATTGGGAGGAAGCTGGTCTGGATTGTTTGTGACCTCCACACCAACGAGTTGCCACTCAGACATCTGATCCAGGAGCTGGATGGCAAGACTCTTTTAAACAACAGATGGTCTGGTTACATACATATATATATATATATATATATATATATATATATATATATATATATATATATATATATATATATATATATATATATATATATGTATATATGTATATATGTATATATGTATATATGTATTTATATAAAGTGTAGATATACACAGCACTTCACATATATTTCTCAAATACTCGTATACTATGAATGCTGGTAGCAGTAGAATTGGTTTCGTAATAAATAATCGAAGACAATGCATTTTAATTATTCGTATACTACAATTAACTTTAAAATCATTGCTGCTTACAAATATATTTTTTCTAAAAAGCACTAACTGGTGTCTCACATCATCCATGTTACTTAGCTTAATCTCAGAGGAATAGCACACTTGCGCTCAGCAAGAGCTAAAATTACTTCAGAATTTACATCAACACTTGTACCACCAGGTGTTCCATACCACGAGTTGTCAGTTATGTATATACTAATCTATTTTGCACTGAAATGTTTTGTTATAATCGTTGAAAATTATAATAATTAGTTTTCAGTTATATTTTTCTTTGTTTTTTGGGGTCCCTCTCAAAATGCGACAAATATTTTAGCCATTACATATGAACGTGTAATCATTTACTTCTTTTACTACAATATAATTCAGCTGCGAAACAACCCGCACCAGTCATCAATCAGGTGTGTAGCTTCAGCAATGACGTAGTTGTACCCGAGAGTCTGCCCGACGGACACCCACTCACACAGCTCAAGGTAAACCAAACATTTACTTCATGTTCAGTAGCTTACAATATCAAAGGACAACCTCTAGTGTCAGCAGTATTGCAAGGTAGTGTACCTACAAGTGCTGCTGCTGACAAGGCTGACTCCTGTTAGCGTACCAACAAGTGCTGCTGCTGACGAGGCTGACTCCTGGTAGTGTACTAACAAGTGCTGCTGCTGCTGCTGCTGCTGCTGCTGTAACAGCAATAACAGCCAAGACAGTAACAGTAATAACAACCAAGACAGTAACAGTAATAACAGCCAAGACAGTAACAGTAATAACAGCCAAGACAGTAACAGTAATAACAGCCAAGACAGTAACAGTAATAACAGCCAAGACAATAGCAGTAATAACAACGAAGACAGTAACAGTAATAACAGCCAGGACAGAAACAGTAAGAACAGCCAAGACAGTAACAGTAATAACAACCAAGACAAGACAGTAACAATAAGAACAGCCAAGAGAGTAGCAGTAATAACAGCCAAGACAGTAAGAGTAATAATAGATAAGACAGTAACAGTAATAATGAACTAGCCATAAAGTATATGGGACTAGACATATAGTATAATGGGTAAAAGTAGGGAAACCCAATTGTTGTTTCTTCTTTTATTGAAAAAAATATTGTTTATATAATTCCTGAGTGTAAATCAACCGTAACTTCCACTATCTATGAGTGTGAAAGGAGAGGACGGCGGATATATAAATAGACCGTTTAGTCACGTCCGTTCAATGTAAGATTATGAGTGTGACTGCTATGAGTAGTGACCCATCGAGGGAGAACGGAATAAGCACGTCGTCCTCCCTCGAGGGAAGACGGAGCCATCCACGATGGCTCTCAAATAACGTCTTCCTCTCGTCAAGGGTTTCAAGCTACTGCCCACTTTGGGTGCCAAAAAGCCGGCTACCAAATGCCTTAACTCAGCTTAATATGAGGCAGCCTAACCATGTTACAAACATATGTGTAAACACTAAGCTGGGGACTCTGAAACCATAGGTTCATCAAGTACTGGGGTCCTAGACTTAAGTGTCTGACGGACTAGTATCTCATGTAAAATGGCAAAATTGGATGATTCTGACTTTAAACACAAACATTACTGCCAATATCAACACAATATTGGAATCGTTAACTTGGTTAAGCATAATGGCAGAAATAATCTTCGCCTACTTCGTGTTTACGCCTTCTGAGCAATGTACAACTTTTGCTACTGTAATCACGCTAGATGAATGAGTGTGTGGTGGTTTAGACTCTTTCTACAAAACATTCATATTTGCGGAGAGCAATGGTACTGAGTTGTAAAGGGTTCTACACGGTATGGCTGAAAATTTACAGTCTGTGATACTTTACTGTAGAACTATCATATTTTTATTTTAAGAAGATGTGTCTTTGACATCATTAAAATATGTAGTTTGAAAATTATAAACATTCTTATCCTCCCTGGGATCAAAAGAAAATGTCCACATTTTCTATGTCTAAGGTTTGAAAAATTAATTAGATACAAACCAAAGAAATATCCTTGTCCATCCATTTACAGGAAATTGATAAAAATTAGAGTTAAAATAAATAAAGTATCAATAACTGAACAGGTAAGAAATAAATACTGGGAATTATATCACGTCAGTGTATATTAAAATAAGTAAGGCACTTACAACAATGACATAACCTATCCGATGTCCTATCAATGTGGAGGCATTCCGTTGGCTATGTAAATGTATGTATTTATTTAATGTATGCCTAGATACTACCTATTCCTTGCAGGCTTGAAAACATGAAATTGTTGCCGCAATCCCGTAGACTTGCGTGTGTCACTCACAGGAGACACAGCTGATTCCAAGGTCCAGTGACTGGGTCAATGTCTACGAAAATTCTGCAATTCTTCTTCCTTGTATAAGTAAATGTAACACATATAACAATATCTTCGATTGCTATTTCAACTTTACATTTACGTTTCATATATATATATATAGGTTCTTCTTCTAAACCAGTATGCCACAGTAGTGGGAAGAACATAATACCTCTACCTTTACCAACTGTGTTTATGGTGAGATGACTGTTAGTGTGATATATCAGTTACATGTGAAACTAATAACTGCAACAACCTTCTTGGGTTATCACCACTTGTAACAATCACTTGAGAAGCTATTTCGTATAGAGTCCCACTGTGTATAAAATAAATGAACCACGAAAATGAAGGAGTTGGACATCTTCATAGAAAACTCGATCCACAGATGGTCCCAGGTGGGGGGTTAGTCGGGTGGGTACAGCAATCGTCCCTCCCACTCTGAGTCGGCGGCGAGCGAGCGCTGCTCCACTGCATATGTCGGGTTGCCTAGCAGCCACCAGATGCGCTGCAGTGACGAACGCGGGGTGAATCCACTTCACGACAGAGGAGTACCTTCCACAGTATGGTCAGCTGCTGACAATGACGAATCAGGTCCTCTACTCGCTGATACGATGTAGCTGTTTCTGTGTGCCTAACCTTCTGCAGCCCTGTATATATGAAGGACTTTCTGGGGCACTGGAAATATAGCAATCAACGATCACGAAGCCTCAATTGTCGTCTGGACACTTGTGAAAGGTCTTTTGTTAGTAAACCCTGAAAGTATTTGGGTATGTCTGCAACACTGCAAGCGGAGGGCACAGGATAAGAATGCTGACAAGACACTTTCCTGACCACTCTCACTTGTTGTTAACAGGGGCATCACTAACTAGCCGTATGGTAATAAGTCAACAATAACTCAGAATTGGTTATTGGAATAATTCTGCACACCACTATGGGAGAAAGAATGAGGAACACTCAAGTACAATCGTCTCACTACGGGATATAGCAATTCACTCTGATATGTAACACGTCACTGTTTTTTGTTTTTCTTATTTCACAAAACACTGACGCCTTGATACGTAGACTGGTATGTCATATTAGGACTCACACTAGCTGCCACCATCCAATATTCTATAGCGCTATCCGTCTGTCTGTCTGTCTGTCTGTTTGTCTGCCTGTGCAGCCGAAACGGCTCAATCGTTTTTCATCAAACTTGGTAGAAAAATCGCAAAAAATTCCTAGAGTGGAAAAAACCTGGTCCCATGTCGATGGTTTCTTTAGGAAGGCATTAGTTAACAATTATATTTACGAAGGAAAACGATGACAAATCTACGGACATGGCGCACCTTTATTCGATGTACGCTGTCAGCCCACGATTGCAGTTATCGTACGGCTCCCTCCTCCTCCCACCCCTTTTTTTCTTAGCCTCCTATTTTTTAATGTTGTTTGGATTAGTAAAGGACGGAAGATGAGTAAATAAAAGAATAAAGAAGGGAAAACAGAAAATAGTTAGAGATAACAGGTGGGGGGAGCTGAGTTTCATCATGCGTCTGGATGCGCAGTTTCAACGTTACCAGACGACCTTACAGCTACAGTGTATACTTATTCCTGTGGCTGACTGTACGTGGAAAAGAGATAATAACAGGAATGCATGGAGAAGATGACTACAATAGACACAGGGTGAATATAGACAGTGAAACAGACAGGAGGTTGACAAAAATATACAGATTCATACATGCACAAATAGACAATATGGCAACTAACATGACAGACAGACAGCTGACTGACTGGTTCGCATTAGTGTTCACAAACAGGCAGACACACGCCAACAACGGATAAGACACACAGATTTGACGACACAAAGAGTACAGACGGGCTTACATTCAAACACCACGCAGACGAACAGACAGTTGGGATGGCAATAGACATGACGGATAGACTTGAGACAGATTAGAAGGAATTTATAAACAAGAATAACATCAAATTGACCATAGCTGCGTCAGTGAGGGTAGGAGGTCTTACATCCACATCTTAAATAATAAGAAGCATTGAAAACTAACACCCTAGCGTGGAAAAAACATTGATGGTCAGTCAGTCATGTGAGATGGGCCTAAAACTGACTAACGTAGATGATGACTATGATGACTTAACACAAGTGATGACTTAAGCAGATGGTGACTAATATAACCAAAATCAAGGTCACCTCACTTCATAATATAATTTAACTCGGAATGATCATCGGTGATTCGTAATAATTTTTTTTTATGATTTTAACCTCTCCTTATGGCGAATATTTCTTTAATTAATTATTCTAACGTTTATTCTATTCCTTCTTATAGTATATTAGATACTGTAAGTATCATGACCACGACCATGATTATAACAACCACGACCATGATTATAACAACCCCGGCCATGATTATAACAACCACGACTATGATTATAACAACCACGACCATGATTATAACTACCACGACTATGATGTGTAACAACCACGACCATGATTATAACAACCACGACCATGATTATAACAATCACAACTATGATTATAACAACCACGACCATGATTATAACACCCACGACTATGATTATAACAACCACAACTATGATTATAACACCCACGACCATGATTATAACAACTACGACTATGATCATAACCACGACCATGAATATAACAACCACGACTATGATTGTAACAACCACGACCATGATTATAACCACCACGACCATGATTATAACAACCACGACCATGATTATAACAACCACGACCATGATTATAACAACCACGACCATGATTATAACAACCGCGACTATGATTATAAAAACCAACACTATGATTATAACAACCAGAACCATGACTATAGCACCCACGACCATGATTATATCAACCACGACTCTGATTATAACAACCACCACCATGATTATAACAACCACGACTATGATTATGAAACCACAACCATGATTATAACAACCACGACTATGATTATAACAACCACAACTATGATTATAAAACTAACGATCATGATTATAACAACCAAGACAATGATTATCTCATATGCTATAGGAATAGTCATGTGTCTGTGTGTGTGTCTGTTCTGGGCAGCCAAAACAGCACAATCGTTTTTCATCAAACTTGGTGGAAAAATCGCTATAAATTTGTAGAGTACAACAAACCTGGTCGCATGTTGAAGGTTTCTTTAAGGAGGCATAATTAACCATTTTATTTACTCTGTAAAACGATGTCCCTGAACACTGCCAGCCTTCCGGCGGTTGCGTGCTAGCCAAACACGAGCGTTCGAACTTTCGTGCTTTGGTAAACTGTACCACCGGATTCGCCATCGGGAACGAAGTGCCCACGATCACTTGTATGAACTACCCATAAAGTATATGGGACTAGAAATATATTATATTGGGTAAAAGTAGCGAAACCCCATTGTTATTTCTTCTTTTATTGAAAAAATATTGTTTATATAATTCCTGAGTGTAAATCAACCGTAACGTCCACTATCTATGAGTGTGAAGGGAAAGGACTGCAGCTATATAAATAGACCATTTAAGCACGTCCGTTCGATGTAAGATTATGAGTGTGACTGCTATGAGTAGTGTCCTATCGAGGGAGAACGGAATAGGCACGTCGTCCTCCCTCGAGGGAAGATGGAGCCATCCACGACAGCTCTCAAATAACAGTAACTGTAATAACAGCGAAGACAGTAACAGTAATAACAGTCAAGACAGTAACAGTGATAACAGCTAAGACAGTGACAGTAATAACAGCCAAGACAGTAACAGTAATAACAGCCAAGATAATAACAATAACAACAACCAAGACAGTAACAGTAATAACAGCTAAGACAGTAACAGTAATAAAAACCAAGACAGTAACAGTAATAACAGCAAAGACAATAAGAGTAATAATAGCTAAAACAGAAAGAGTAATAACAGCCAAGACAGTAAGAGTAATAACAGCCAAGACAGTAACAGTAATATCAGCCATGTCAGTTACTGTAAATAACAGCCAAGACAATAACAGTAATAACAGCCAAGACAGTAAGAGTAATAACAGCTAGGACACTAAGAGTAATAACAGCTAGGACACTAAGAGTAATAACAGCCAAGTCAATAACAGTAATAACAGTTAAGACAGTAGCAGTAATAACAACCAAGACAGTAGCAGTAATAATAGCAAAGACAGTAATAGTAATAACAGCGAAGACTAAAGCAGTACTAACAGTCTAGACAGTAACAGTAATAATAACCAAGACAGTAACAGTAATAACAGCCAAGACAGTAATAGTAATAACAGCGAAGACTGTAATAGTACTAACAGTCTAGACAGTAACAGTAATAACAGCCATGACAGTAACAGTAATAACAGCCAAGACAGTAACAGTAATAACAGCCAAGACAGTAACAGTAATAACAGCCAAGACAGTAACAGTAATAACAGCCAAGACAGTAACAGTAATAACAACCAAGACAGTAACAGTAATAACAGCCAAGACAAGACAGTAACAGTAATAACAGCCATGACAGTAACAGTAATAACAGCCAAGACAGTAACAGTAATAACAGCCAAGAGAGTAACAGTAATAACAGCCAAGACAGTAACAGTAATAACAGCCAAGACAGTAACAGTAATAACAGCCAAGACAGTAACAGTAATAACAACCAAGACAGTAACAGTAATAACAGCTAAGACAGTAACAGTAATAACAGCCAAGACAGTAACAGTAATAACAGCCAAGACAGTAAGAGTAATAACAGCCAAGACAGTAACAGTAATAACAGCCATGACAGTAACAGTAATAACAGCCAAGACAGTAACAGTAATAACAGCGAAGACAGTAACAGTAATAACAGCTAGACAGTAACAGTAATAACAGCCAAGACAGTAACAGTAATAACAGCCAAGACAGTAACAGTAATAACAGCCAAGACAGTAACAGTAATAACAACCAAGACAGTAACAGTAATAACAGCCAAGACAGTAACAGTAATAACAGCCAAGACAGTAACAGTAATAACAGCCAAGACAGTAACAGTAATAACAGCCAAGACAGTAACAGTAATAACAGCCAAGACAGTAACAGTAATAACAGCAAGACAGTAACAGTAATAACAGCCAAGACAGTAACAGTAATAACAGCCAAGACAGTAACAGTAATAACAGCCAAGACAGTAACAGTAATAACAGCCAAGACAGTAACAGTAATAACAGCCAAGACAGTACAATAACAGCCAAGACAGTAACAGTAATAACAGCCAAGACAGTAACAGTAATAACAGCCAAGACAGTAACAGTAATAACAGCCAAGACAGTAACAGTAATAACAGCCAAGACAGTAACAGTAATAACAGCCAAGACAGTAACAGTAATAACAGCCAAGACAGTAACAGTAATATCAGCCATGACAGTAACAGTAATAACAGCCAAGACAGTAACAGTAATAACAGCCAAGACAGTAAGAGTAATAACAGCCAGGACAGTAAGAGTAATAACAGCCAAGACAGTAACAGTAATAACAGCCAAGACAGTAACAGTAATAACAGTTAAGACAGTAGCAGTAATAACAACCAAGACAGTAGCAGTAATAACAGCCAAGACAGTAACAGTAATAACAGCCAAGACAGTAACAGTAATAACATCCATGACAGTAACAGTAATAACAGCCAAGACAGTAACAGTAATAACAGCCAAGACAGTAACAGTAATACAGCCAAGACTGTAACAGTAATAACAGCCAAGACAGTAACAGTAATAACAGCCAAGACAGTAACAGTAATAACAGCCAAGACAGTAACAGTAATAACAGCCAAGATAGTAACAGTAATAACAGCCAAGACAGTAACAGTAATAACAGCCAAGACAGTAACAGTAATAACAGCCAAGACAGTAACAGTAATAACAGCCAAGACAGTAACAGTAATAACAGCCAAGACAGTAACAGTAATAACAGCCAAGACAGTAAGAGTAATAACAGCCAAGACAGTAACAGTAATAACAGCCATGACAGTAACAGTAATAACAGCCAAGACAGTAACAGTAATAACAGCCAAGACAGTAACAGTAATAACAGCCAAGACAGTAACAGTAATAACAGCCAAGACAGTAACAGTAATAACAGCCAAGACAGTAACAGTAATAACAGCCAAGACAGTAAGAGTAATAACAGCCAAGACAGAAACAGTAATAACAGCCAAGACTGTAACAGTAATTACAGCCAAGGCAGTAACAGTAATAACAGCCAAGACAAGAGAGTAACACTAATAACAGGCAAGACAGTAACAGTAATAACAGCCACGACAGTAACAGTAATAATAACCACGACAGTAACAGTAATAACAGCCAAGACAGTAACAGTAATAACAGCCAAGACTGTAACAGTAATTACAGCCAAGGCAGTAACAGTAATAACAGCCAAGACAGTAAGAGTAATAACAGCCAAGACAAGACAATAACAGTAATAACAGCCATGACAGTAACAGTAATAACAGCCAAGACAGTAACAGTAATAACAGGCGAGATAGTAACAGAAATTACAGCTAAGACAATAACAGTAATAACAGCCATGAGAGTAACAGTAATAACAGCCAAGACAGTAACAGTAATAACAACCAAGACAGTAACAGTAATAACAGCTAAGACAGTAACAGTAATAACAACCAAGACAGTAACAGTAATAAAAGACAAGACAGTAAGAGTAATAACAGCCAAGACAGTAACAGCAATAACAGCCATGACAGTAACAGTAATAACAGCCAAGACAGTAACAATAATAATAGCCTAGATAGTAAAAGTAGTAGCAGCCAAGACAGTAACAGTAATAACAGGCAAGACAGTAACAGTAATAACAACTAAGACAGTAACAGTAATAACAGTCAAGACAGTAACAGTAATAACAGCCAAGACAGTAACAGTAATAACAGCCAAGACAGTAACAGTAATAACAGCCAAGACAGTAACAGTAATAACAGCCATGACAGTAACAGTAATAACAGCCAAGACAGTAAGAGTAATAACAGCCAAGACTATAACAGTAATTACAGCCAAGACAGTAACAGTAATAACAGCCAAGACAGTAACAGTAATAACAGCCAAGACTGTAACAGTAATTACAGCCAAGGCAGTAACAGTTATAACAGCCAAGACAGTAACAGTAATAATAGCCTAGATAGTAACAGTAATAAGAGCCAAGACAGTAACAGTAATAATAGCCTAGATAGTAACAGTAGTAGCAGCCAAGACAGTAACAGTAATAACAGCCAAGACAGTAACAGTAATAACAGCCAAGACAGTAACAGTAATAACATCCAAGACAGTAACAGTAATAACAGCCAAGACAGTAACAGTAATAACAGCCAAGACAGTAACAGTAATAACAGCCAAGACAGTAACAGTAATAACAGCCATGACAGTAACAGATTTAGCAACCAAGATAGTAAGAGTAATATCAGCCAAGACTATAACAGTAATTACATCCAAGACAGTAAGAGTAATAACAGCCAAGACAGTAACAGTAATAACAGCCAAGACAGTAACAGTAATAACAGCCAAGACAGTAAGAGTAATAACAGCCAAGACAGTAACAGTAATAACAGCCATGACAGTAACAGTAATAACAGCCACGACAGTAACAGTAATAACAGCCAAGACAGTAACAGTAATAACAGCCAAGACAGTAACAGTAATAACAGCCAAGACAGTAACAGTAATTACAGCCAAGACAGTAACAGTAATAACAGCCAAGACAGTAACAGTAATAACAGCCAAGACAAGACAATAGCAGTAATAACAGCCATGATAGTAACAGTAATAACAACCAAGACAGTAACAGTAATAATAGCCTAGATAGTGACAGTAATAAGAGCCAAGACAGTCACAGTAGTAACAGCTAAGACAGTAACAGTAATAACAGCCAAAACAGTAACAGTAATAACAATCAAGACAGTAACAGTAATAACAATCATGACAGTAACAGTAATAACAGCCAAGACAGTAACATTAATAACAGCCATGACAGTAACATTAATAACAGCCAAGACTGTAACAGTAATTACAGCCAAGGCAGTAACAGTTATAACAGCCAAGGTAGTAAGAGCCATAACAGCCATGACTGTAACAGTAATAACAGCCAAGACAGTAACAGTAATAATAGCCTAGATAGTAACAGTAATAAGAGCCAAGACAGTAACAGTAATAACAGCCAAGACAGTAACAGTAATAACAGCCAAGACAGTAACAGTAATAACAGCCAAGACAGTAACAGTAATAACAGCCACGACAGCAACAGTAATAATAACCACGACAGTAACAGTAATAACAGCCAAGACAGTAACAGTAATAACAGCCAAGATTGTAACCGTTATTACAGCCAAGGCAGTAACAGTAATAACAGCTAAAACAGTAAGAGTAATAACAGCCAAGACAGGACAATAACAGTAATAACAGCCACGACAGTAACAGTAATAACAGCAAAGACAGTAACAGTAATAACAGGCGAGACAGTAACAGAAATTACAGCTTAGACAATAACAGTAATAACAGCCATGACAGTAACAGTAATAACAGCCAAGACAGTAACAGTAATAACAACCAAGACAGTAACAGTAATAACAGCTAAGACAGTAACAGTAATAACAGCCAAGACAGTAACAGTAATAAAAGCCAAGACAGTAAGAGTAATAACAGCCAAGACAGTAACAGTAATAACAGCCAAGACAGTAACAGTCATAACAGCCAAGACAGTAACAGTAATAATAGCCTAGATAGTAACAGTAATAAGAGCCAAGACAGTAACAGTAATAACAGCCAAGACAGTAACAGTAATAACAGACAAGACAGTAACAGTAATAACAGTCAAGACAGTAACAGTAATAACAGCCAAGACAGTAACAGTAATAACAGCCAAGACAGTAACAGTAATAACAGCCAATACAGTAACAGTAATAACAGCCATGACAGTAACAGTATTAACAACCAAGATAGTAAGAGTAATAACAGCCAAGACTATAACAGTAATTACAGCCAAGACAGTAACAGTAATAACAGCCAAGACAGTAACAGTAATAACAGCCAAGACAGTAACAGTAATTACAGCCAAGACAGTAACAGTAATAACAGCCAAGACAGTAAGAGTAATAACAGCCAAGACAAGACAATAACAGTAATAACAGCCATGACAGTAACAGTAATAACAGCCAAGACAGTAACAGTAATAACAGCAAGACAGTAACAGTAATAACAGCCAAGACAGTAACAGTAATAACAGCCATGAGAGTAACAGTAATAACATCCAAGGCAGTAACAGTAATAACAACCAAGACAGTAACAGTAATAACAGCTAAGACAGTAACAGTAATAACAACCAAGACAGTAACAGTAATAAAAGACAAGACAGTAAGAGTAATAACGTCCAAGACAGTAACAACAATAACAGCCATGATAGTAACAGTAATAACAGCCAAGACAGTAACAATAATAATAGCCTAGATAGTAAAAGTAGTTGCAGCCAAGACTGTAACAGTAATAACAGACAAGACAGTAACAATAATAAAAGCCTAGATGGTGACAGTAATAAGTGCCAAGACAGTCACAGTAGTAACAGCCAAGACAGTAACAGTAATAACAGCCAAAACAGTAACAGTAATAACAATCAAGACAGTAACAGTAATAATAATGATGACAGTAACAGTAATAACAGCCAAGACAGTTACATTAATAATGGTCATGACAGTAACAGTAATAACAGCCAAGACTGTAACAGTAATTACAGCCAAGGCAGTAACAGTTATAACAGCCAAGACAGTAACAGTAATAATAGCCTAGATAGTAACAGTAATAACAGCCAAGACAGTAACAGTAATAACAGCCAAGACAGTAACAGTAATAGCAGCCAAGACAGTAACAGTAATAACAGCCAAGACAGTAACAGTAATAACAGCCAAGACAGTAACAGTAATAACAGCAAGACAGTAACAGTAATAACAGCCAAGACAGTAACAGTAATAACAGCCAAGACAGTAACAGTAATAACAGCCAAGACAGTAACAGTAATAACAGCCAAGACAGTAACAGTAATAACAGCCAAGATAGTAACAGTAATAACAGCCAAGACAGTAACAGTAATAACAGCCAAGACAGTAACAGTATATGAGACAAGACAACAAGAGTATTAACAGCAAAGACAGTAACATTAATAACAGCAAAGACAGTAACAGTAATAACAGCCAAGAGAGTAACAGTAATAACAGCTAAGACAGTAACAGTAATAACAACCAAGACAGTAACAGTAATAAAAACCAAGACAGTAACAGTAATAACAGCCAAGACAGTAACAGTAATAACAGCCAAGACAGTAACAGTCATAACAGCCAAGACAGTTAAAGTAATAATAGCCTAGATAGTAACAGTAATGAGAGCCAAGACAGTAACAGTAATAACAGCCAAGACAGTAACAGTAATAACAGCCAAGACAGTAACAGTAATAACAGGCAAGACAGTAACAGTAATAACAGACAAGACAGTAACAGTAATAACAGCCAAGACAGTAACAGTAATAACAACCAAGACAGTAACAGTAATAACAACCAACACAGTAACAGTAATAACAGGGAAGATATGACAGTAACAGTAATAACAGCGAAGACAAGACAGTAACAGTAATAACAGCCAAGACAGTAACAGTAATAACAGCCAAGACAGTAACAGTAATAACAGCCAAGACAGTAACAGTAATAACAGCCAAGACAGTAACAGTAATAACAGCCAAGACAGTAACAGTAATAACAGCCAAGACAGTAACAGTAATAACAGCCAAGACAGTAACAGTAATAACAGCCAAGACAGTAACAGTAATAACAGCCAAGACAGTAACAGTAATAACAGCCAAGACAGTAACAGTAATAACAGCCAAGACAGTAACAGTAATAACAGCCAAGACAGTAACAGTAACAACAGCCAAGACAGTACAATAATGACAGCAAGACAGTAAAGTAATAACAGCCATGACAGTAACAGTAATATCAGCCAAGAGAGTAACAGTAATAAGAGCCAAGACAGTAACAGTAATAATAGCCAAGCTAGTAACAGTAGTAGCAGCCAAGACAGTAACAGTAATAACAGCCAAGACAGTAATAGTAATAACAGCCAAGACAGTAACAGTAATAACAGCCAAGACAGTAACAGTAATAACAACCAAGACAGTAACAGTAATAACAGCCAAGACAGTAACAGTAATAACAGCCAAGACAGTAACAGTAATAATAGCCAATACAGTAACAGTAATAACAGTTATGACAGTAACAGTATTAACAACCAAGATAGTAAGAGTAATAACAGCCAAGACAGTAACAGTAATAACAGCCAAGACAGTAACACTAACAACAGCCAAGACTATAACAGTAATAACAGCCAAGACAGTAAGGGTAATAACAGCCAAGACAAGAGAGTAACACTAATAACAACCATGACAGTAACAATAATAACAGCTAAGACAGTAACAGTAATAACAACCAAGACAGTAACTGTAATAACAACCAAGACCATAATACAAACAGCCATGACAGTGACAGTAATAACAGCCATGACAGTAACAGTAATATCAGCCAAGAGAGTAACAGTAATAATAGCCTAGATAGTAACAGTAATTACAGCCAAGACAGTAACAGTATTCACAGCCAAGACAGTAATAGTAATAACAGCGATGACTGTAACAGTACTAACAGTCTAGACAGTAACAATAATAACAGACAAGACTGTAACAGCCATAACAACCAAGACAGTGACAGTAATAACAACCAAGACTGCAACAGTAATAACAGCCAAGACCGTAAGAATAATAACAGCCAAGACAAGACAGTAACAGCAATAACAGCGAAGACAAGACAGTAACAGTAATAACAGCCAAGCCAGTAACAGTAATAACAGCCAAGACAGTAAGAATAATAACAGCCAAGACAAGACAGTAACAGTAATAACAGCCATAACAGTAACAGTAATAACAGCCAAGACAGTAACATTACAAACAGCCAAGACAGTAACAGAAATAACAGCTAAGACAATAACAGTAATAACAGCCAAGACAGTAACAGTAATAACAACCATGACAGTAACAGTAATAACAACCAAGACAGTAACAGTAATAACATCCAAGACATTAAAAGTAATATCAGCCAAGACAGTAACAGTAACAACAGCCATGACAGTAGCAATAATGACAGCAAAGACAGTAAGAGTAATAACAGCTAAGACAGTAACAGTAATAATAGCCTAGATAGTAACAGTAATAAGAGCCAAGACAGTAACAGTAATAATAGCCAAGCTAGTAACAGTAGTAGCAGCCAAGACAGTAACAGTAATAACAGCCAAGACAGTAATAGTAATAACAGCCAAGACAGTAACAGTAATAACAGCCAAGACAGTAACAGTAATAACAACCAAGACAGTAACAGTAATAACAGCCAAGACAGTAACAGTAATAACAGCCAAGACAAGACAGTAACACTAATAACAGCCAAGACAGTAACAGTAATATCATAAAAAGGAAAATATATTCCCTTTAATTAAGAGTATCGCCTTGGTGCTTTAGGCGTTCTTCTTTTGAACAAATTTAATTTACCCAGAAATAATAAAACAGTGATAAGGAAATATGATCTACGACTGAAATGAGTTACATAGCGTGTAGAGTAAAACGAGTTATGGGGGGAAGAGTGTTCCAGGTAGAAAGTGTACTGCTGAGATGTTTGGTTAATGAAGATGTTTACTTAACTTTACCTATTCTTTGTTAATGAGTTGATTACGATGCTGCTGTGAGTTTATGGTCATCTTGAATAAGCAGCTTTGGATAATCCGGTAATCCGACCAGTAACACCTTATGATTCCGCTGTTGATTATAGGTATATTCCACCTGGTCCACTTTCCACTAGAGATTGTTCAATATTCCCACTAGATGTAACACCTTGACGTTACCTTGTGACTTTAGCTTCAATGTTTTCTTCACCACTGGCACACTTAGCTCTTATAATTGTCCTTGTAGCTTCAGCTGGAGTTATTTGTAAAATAATATGTTTGTATTGTGTAATGACGAATTAACCAATGATAGGCAACTGTGTTTTTAAGAGAGAACGTAGAAGGATATTTAATGAGCCTCTTCAGCGCGTCTAGTATGTCACAGATCCAGGGGTGTACTGTGCTGAGGGACAGACACTTAGAACATAAGGACATAAGAAAATAAGGAGTCTGCAATAGACCGGTTGGCCTGTGCATTGCAGCTCCTGTCGAGAGTTACTACCACTCTCTATCATCCATGAATCTATCCAGCCTCCTTTTGAAACTTTCCAGCGTTCCAGCACTTACTACAAAGTTGTTAAGCTTGTTCCCCTCGTCCACCACCCTATTTGTGAACCAGTTTCTTCCTATCTCCCTCCTAAACCTAAACTTATCCAACTTAAATCCGTTGCTCCGAGTCCTATCCTGCTCGGATATTATAAGAACTTTATCTACAGTATATCCCCTTTATTGATCCTTTCACCCACTTAAATACTTCTATCATATCTCCCCGCACTCTTCGTCTTTCTAGGCAATGCAAGTTAAATTTCTTTAACCTATCCTGATATGGAGCCGTGCGAATTTTAAGGTTGATAAGGAAATGGGAATGTCATCTGGCAACGTGAGAAGTAAGCGATAAGATGTGGTCCTTTTCCCTCTATCTTAGTAATTAGTATAATGCTAATTATATAAATATAATTATAAGAAATTAGCCCAGATTTATATAAGTACTAACTCCCATTACGTTTACAGAGACTGCTATAATGTTACACAGATGTTAATGATCAGGTAATTATCAGGTACCTGTTCTAAGGGAAGGCATTCTTTTATTACATTACCTTTACCTGAACATGTACTTGTACTCTGTACCCACTTATACTTCCACAGAGGCTTTTAAATCA
Organism: Homarus gammarus; assembly: GCA_958450375.1. Classification (NCBI taxonomy): domain Eukaryota; kingdom Metazoa; phylum Arthropoda; class Malacostraca; order Decapoda; family Nephropidae; genus Homarus; species Homarus gammarus. The sequence continues at coordinate 3,062,668 of CAUDMG010001281.1, forward strand.
AATATTAAAACAGAAAATCTTCAACCTTCGTCTCACTTCAATAAACAGATTGTTTTCACGTAATATTTAGATGAAAAAACGATTAACTTCCGTTATTATTTTTTGATTATTTATTTCTATATTTAACTTATTTTACAGAAAGTTTTACTGACACGGCCAAAATGGCGCTAATGGCGAGAGTTGTTAAGATGGTGTTGGTGATCCTGGTGGCGGTAAACTGCATGGTACTGTTTTTCACTATCTCGTCAGGGGATTTTGGATCATTACGCTACTATACCATGAAACCTGCCACTGTTTGGGAATCACGAGTCACAGATACACAGGTAAATGGTCTTCTTGCTCTTTTAGAATCCTCAAACCTGACTTCTATGGTCATCGAAGAAACAAGTCTCCCTCAAGATAAACAACGAAGTGGTATAGAAGAACAAGATACTCATAAACCCCAGAACCAAGAATGGCAAGCTGGCCATCCTGAGAGTAAGCAATAACTCTACATTGTTCGGAACACCATAAGTTTTTGAGTGCGCATCGTCTTCAAGATATATATTTCATTAAGCCTTAGTGTCAGTTAAAATTTAGATTAACAAAATGCATTTAACAATAATATGGTAAAAGTTAATATATTCACTGTTGAATTTAACTTGTGATGCAATGGAGTATAGTCGACAAGTCTTGATATTTTACTAGTTTACTTATACAAGTCTATTTATTCCAGTTAACTCTTTTCCAGCTGAGAACAGAAAGTCAACATAAGGTTTACTCATACATAATCTCTTTAACCAAAATAAACAGTGTCTTCTTTGCCAACCGAGTACAGGACCATTGAGGTCAACCAAGAAGGACCAGCTCGGGAAATTTGGGTCGCAGATCAGGATTGCTTCAAGTAAGTTCTGTTATATTCTTGGTTGTATGATGATAATTTTACCTAAGTGTTCCCACTGACTGGGAATAATTATTTTGGTATTTATTGATTCGTCAATACTTCAGTGTAGCGAGCGTTAAGGCTATTATGCATTAAATGATCTACTATTGTGACTGAGGACTTTGTTTTCTGGTTTGACTGTAACAAATATCAAAGTCACCCTTTATTATTGTCTCCAAATAGATCTTTGTTGGGTGGGTGGTAGAGAATATGAACGAGGATGGGTTTAGTTTTGGGAAACAATATCTCCAGCCATAGGCCCTCCAGATGGTTAACATGTAAGTCTGCTGTAAAGTAGTAAGCCAAGTCCTTTCTTATATATACACAAACATTGCCCCTATGTTTGTTTCTTTCTAGACGCTGTACAGTGTACATTGTATCCCTCTATTTTTATTTCCTCCTTTGTCATGGAGTCCTGGCTTTCGACATATTTGGCAGAAATGACCTTGAGTTAATGTGCACGAGATGCAAGCTCCTACATCTGAAACACTAGAAAATGTCAAACTCACGATCTGTTGGTGTGTTTGATTGTACCTGTGTTATTGACTGTTGACCATGAAGGCATAACTTAACACAAAGTCGAGAATTGGACCACTAGATGTCAGAATGTCATATTCCTCATTGTTAATAAGTCTTTTCATCTTTCATTCACACATTTTTCACACAAGTTACACCCTGTAGCATGGCACTGGCTATTCAATCCTCTTGTATAATATATACAGAGACGCCTAGGTCGTCCTTAAGATGGCTGTTCTGCTGATGGGTGGGCTCCCTTGTGTCGCCCTGTGCTGAATAAAATAGTCTGGAGTTAGCCAAATAGAATATAAATAGTGGCAACCCGCAGTGAAAGGAATGGTAAAGATAAATACCGATCAGAAACTAGGGAGCAGTACATCGAAATAATCTTCTGAAATCTCTCAAAGAAAACCGACTTTTTCAAGTTTCTCCTTACCCTTAAATATGTGTGCCAAGCATAAGGCCACAACACCAACTGTTCAGTCATTTTGTTTAGACGTAGAATTAAATTATCTGAAAAATGCTATATTAAGTTTTTTGTACCTCTATCGGTTTCATCTGTACTAGGGGGCGGGGGGGCACCCATTGCTTGTCACCTCTTACAGCAATATTAGACAAAATATTAGTAGTAACACTTCACTGGTACACCGATAGTAGCAAAACAACACTAATAGGAACCCAGACTCCGTAATGACTGGCTAAGGGGTAGGGGGGGGGTGGGAGAGTTATGAGTTTAATTTAAAGTCTACCACCATTATAATGAGGGTAAACTCGGGTAGAGATACAGTAAGATTTTATAGTAGTAGGGTTGTAAAGTGAAGAAAATTGGTAGCATGGCCGAATAGTTTTTTAACTTGGTATATGCTCTTAGGGGAAATCTTCTAATCAATAATTCTAAGTACAGCTTTTTATTCGTTAACTGAATGGTATGGACACCTTAACCCTCTCGCTGCATTTCCCGCATTTACCATTTTATTCAGGCTATCGCCAGACCATTTTATTCAGCTTAGAGTAACTCCTGCACTCCCGCAGCCAAAGGATTAATAGATCATTATATTGACGTTACTAGACAATGACTCCCGGGCAAAAACATGAAATGGATACACTTCCCACCATAAGTAATTCACCCAACGGATCGCTCTGGCAATGACTCACTTGTGACCTGAGGGAGGCCCAGCAGCTGGGGACTCTCTGTAGGGCCTGGTACTGCTGGGGCGAGTGTGACTCCGTCTGGCTCTGCATTCTCTCTCTCCCTGTATGTCCTTTGGAAGGAGCTCTAGGTCCCTTATATTGGAGGTGCCAGGCCGACAGATGTCGTCTCCTAATTATCACTAATGTGGGTGGGTCTGGACAGCTGAGTTTGATCAGGTTCGTGGTGCTTGGTGGGTCACTGTCCTGTCGCTATCGTGGTACACCGGTCGGTAATGCTTCCTAATTATTACCACCCTGGGTGTGTCTGGCCAGGTGTGTTTGGTAAGGTATCAGGTGTACTGGCTGGGGGGCAGTTCCTTGAATTAACAAGAGCATGTTGCTTGTTCTCTCATCACACGGTGGCGAGATTTTCTTGACCTTTGTTGGGTCTCATTTAATTACTGTAGGGTGGGTCGACTTAAGTGGGTGTACACTGTACACTGCTCATATAGTTACTGCTATATGTGTTGTTCTTCTCTTGGCTGGACGCTATGATCTGATAGACAATCATTATAACTGGTAAAAGAAAAACACACAATTAAAATAAAAACACATAACATTGGTAAAATAAAAACACGCAACATTGGCAAAAGAAAGACACACAACATTGGTAAAACAAAACACACAACGTTGGTAAAACAAAACACACAACGTTGGTTGTCATGGCTTTGGGTGTGTCCGGTAGTAGTAGGAGTGGATTATATTATATAAAGATAATAATATGTCGTATTTATTATTCCTTACCATAGAGTTCGATACCTTCACACTGATTACTTACAGGAGATTATGGTGTATCTATGTAGAAGTTCACTCCACCACTCGACATTCCATGATTTATACTTGATAAATGATGATTTAATGAATTCATTCAATTTTCAACATCCATCTAAGTTATTGGTTATACTATGTCATAACCAATCAGTCATTACCTTTAGTAATAATAAGATAGGATCACAGATACGGGCAGATAATTGCACTTACATATATTTGTCAAGCTTCCATACAATGATTTACAATTTGCATGGATATATGAGTCATTCACGTTCACGCTGTACTAAAATTAATCTTCTAAAAGAGAACTTAACTTGGGGACACATGTGATTACTCTACTATGGGTATAACTTAACAGAGCCTTAATTCTTCAAGTGATACATTTACTGCCAGCCTGGATTGCTTTTGTTGCAACCAGGCTTCCGCACAAGAACTTCTTTCCACGGGCCACAGCAACCAAAAGTACTCTTGGGTTACCACACATGGTGTCGTGCAGGAGAACTCTGTAAGCGTGACTTGAATTAACCATTTAGGTGGAATAGACCAGCCTGGATTGCTTTTGTTGCAACCAGGCTTCCACACGTGATATTTCCACGGGGATAACAACCTAGGTTAACACGCTTAGTCTCGTGTCGACCTTCCACGGCCATAACAACAAAAGGTACTCTTGGTTTACCACACATAGTCTCGCGTCACTGACAGTCACGGTAGATGGTTGTCGCGGCAAGGAGAACTGGTAAGCGTGAATTGAATTAACCATTTAGGTGCAATAGACCAACTTGGATTGCTTTTGTCGCAACCAAGCTTCCACACGTGATATTTCCACGGGGATAACAAACCTAGGTTAACACACTTAGTCTCATGTCGATCACGGTCACAGTAGACGGGTGTCGTGCAGGAGAACTCTGTAAGCATGAATTAATTAACCATTTACTGTAGGTTTGATAGGCCAGCCTGGATTGCTCTTGTCGCAACCAGGCATCCACACGTGATATTTCCACGGGGATAACAACCTAGGTTAACACACTTAGTCTCGTGTCGACGACGGTTCACAGGACGGAGTGGCGGTGGAGGACTCTGTGTGGTGTGGTGTCCCGCCCCCTTTCAGGAAGGAGAGGATGGAGACGCCGTCTTAACTAACCCATGGCTCAGGGGGTACTACTTAAAATGAGGTTTTTGGGTGTGAAGCGATGAACAGTACAACACTGTTTCACTGCCCACCCCCCTAAAGGCTGGCTGACATACACTAATTGAAAAATACATGTCCCAGTTATGCCTCGCGGGGCGTCTTATCTCTGGTAAAACAAACTTTGGAGTTGGTTGCGTGGGTAAGCCTAACGCAACCAATGACATTGGTAAAACAAAAACACACAACACTGGTAAGACAAAAACACGCAACACTGGTAAAACAAAACACACAACGTTGGTAAAACAAAACACACAACACTGATAAAACAAAAACACACAACATTGGTAAAAGAAAAACACACAACATTGGTAAAAGAAAAACACACAACATTGGTAAAAGTATAAGACAGCATTGGTAAAGCAAAAACACTATACTGGTAAAAAAAAGCACACAACGTTGGTAAAAGAAAAACACACAACGTTGGTAAAAGAAAAACACACAACACTGGTATTAATAATATACTGGTACAAAACGTACAATAAAAAAAAAACTTCAGTGGGACAACACAGCATAACACTGAGATAATACTAATTATATACCACAAGAATAGTAATAAAAGAGCACTGAAACAAAGTAGAATTAACACAACCTGAGAAGTAACACAAAATTGGAACAACGCTATAGCAACGCAACACCGGCACAACATTAGGAGTAACAAGACATCGGTATGATATCAGAATCAAAACAACGCTCGTACGAAAGTCATAATATCACAATAATAGTTTAAATACAAAACTAGTACATCACTATTAATATCGCAACACTGATATAACACAAGCAATACGACTACACTAGTAACCCAATACTAGTACAATACTCTTAGTTATAAAATGTGGTTACATTACTAGTCGTAAGACAACACTTGAATAAAGCGAGAAGTAAAACAAGACTAGTATTAAATAAATCACTAGTACAACACTGCTAGTAGTAGAGTCATGGTACAACACTAGAAGTAGTAGAACCATGGTACAACAACAGTAGTAGTAGTAGAACCATGGTACAACAACAGTAGTAGTGGTAGTAGAGCCATGGTACAACACTAGCAGCAGTAGTAGAACCATGGTACAACACTAGCAGTAGTAGTAGAACCATGGTACAACACTAGCAGTAGTAGAAGAACCATGGTACAACAACAGTAGTAGTAGTAGAACCATGTAGTATTAGTAGTAGTAGGCGGCGGCCAGCGCGGCGTGGGTGTCGTGGACCGTCCCCCCCCCGATCTAAAGTGTTATTGGTGGGGACATACTCGCTGTGTGGGAGCGGGAATTTGACAATGTGTCCGTGAATATCGGATGTCACCTTAAGCATTGCCACCCAAGGTCTCTTCTCATCCCTTACGGCATAAATTGTAAATATTCCGTGTGTTCACCGGCGTTCTCCAAGTGAGTGGTGACCTGTGCTGGGTCGGTGGGGGGATAATGAGGAGGCTCGGCGCCAAGGTCAGTGTCGTTAGGCCTACTTTGACAGGGGTGGTCCCGAGACTATCGCCCCTATGGGGCCGAGAGTGCTGCCCATGCGGTCGCCCCCACCCCCACCATAGTAACGGACACTTAATGTAGGGTCTCGACGAACCAAGTGAGTATACATAACTGATATTACACCAGTGAGACCATATAAATAGTGGTTATCTGTGCCAAGGATATATAAACAAGTGCTTGGTGTGACAAACTCTTGCCCATAGTGTATCATTCTGACGTATGGATGGTCGCTATAAGAGGGGGTAGCCTACACACCCACGCACGCACGTATGCCCCTACTACCTGGACACAGCAGTCCAGCCTGTCACCTCTCCGCCCTTCCCTCATAAGAACCTGTATAATCTTGTGCCTGGGACTAAATCACATGTTCGGAGGCGGACGTCACCGTCGCCCAAGGTGCTGTTCACTATGCCTGGTAACATTCTTTGCTGCGTCTGTGCTAGCCCGAACCAAAACTGCACAAATTGTGTTTGTGCGAGAAACAACCGACCATGTGTGGATTGCAGGAAGCTAGACCAGTGTCGGAACCCACGTCGCAGGGAGCCGACACAGGGGGCCACAGTGGATATCGCCGGGACCCAACTACCCGATGATATCCGAAATGATAGCAGTGAGTCTACTCAACCCGAAAATGTAGTACTAATAAATGCTGCTCCCTCAGTAGCAGGTGTCCACGAAGAGAATGAGAGACAGCCGCCTCAGTGGAATGGCATGTCGATGGAAAATGCAGGCGTATGGGTCAAAGAAACCTACTCAGAAATTGTCAAGTGGTCGCCCGCTAACTTATTTGAACCACCCAAGTGTGCGGCCACCAAAGAAATGATTCGGGAGATGACTCGCTTCATGACTGATTACACTCAGGACCGCTTACTCGCCCCCCTAGCTCTTCAAATACTGGTAATAATACCACATCTACTTTGTGAGAGGACACACACAAAGGCTAAGCACAAAGAAAATGTGGCAGCAATGAAGAGAAGATTGACAATGTGGCAGACTGGGGCCCTAGATGATCTCCTATGTGAAGCAAGAACACTGCAGGAGAGACTAAAATTTACGGGTGACGGAAAGCAAAACACCGATGACGTGGCAAGAAAATTTGGAAACAAAATGCGTGTGGGAAAAGTGTCTCTCGCAGTAAGATCTCTCACACAGGAATCCTCCGGTGGGGTGATGCCAATAAACAGAGAGACATTAAAACTATTGAAAGAGAAACATCCTCCTGCAAGCGAAGATGAAGGCATCAGGTTCCAGGGTGACTATATCCCACAAATGCTGTCCTGTTCGAGAAAATAACAGGAGAGATGGTGTGGAAAAAGGCACTGAAGACTCGAGGAGGAGCCGGCCCTTCAGGTCTGGATGCAAACGGTTGGAGAGTCATCCTCAGCACAAACAAGTTTGGCCCTGTAGCAAGCGATCTCTGCACTGCCATTGCCGCCCTTGCAAGAAAACTTGCATCCTCTTGCTGCCATCACCTCCAGGCCCTGACGGCCTGCCGCCTTATTCCTCTGGAAAAGAAACCAGGGTGTAGACCTATAGGGGTGGGGGAAGTGCTGAGGCGGATCATCGGAAAGTGCATAATGGAGGTGGTAAAGGACGATGTCAGGGCAGCAGCAGGGAACCTACAAGTGTGTGCTGGCCACCAGGCTGGTGGGGAGGCGGCCATTCACGCCATGAGATTGATATTTGAGCAGCGTGATTGTGAGGCCGTTCTCCTGGTGGATGCTTCAAACGCATTCAACATACTTAACCGCAAGGCTGCACTGCACAATATCAAGATCAAGTGTCCAAGCTTTGCGATGTATGTTGAAAATTCGTATAGGAATCCTTCAGACCTCTACATAGTAAACAACAAGGCTCTAAGAGGTGATACCATCCTACAGTCGACCGAGGGAACAACACAGGGGGACCCCGTTGCAATGGCAATGTATGCAATTGGCCTATCAGTGCTCCAACAAGAAATAAAATTTGAAACAACTGGGGTGAAACAAGTGGCATATGCTGATGACCTTACAGGAGCAGGAAAAGTGGAGTGCATCAAAAAGTGGTGGGACCTGGTAACATCGCGAGGTCCACAAATAGGGTACCACCCAAACGCCAGCAAGTCCTTCCTCATCGTGAAGCCAGAACATTATGAACGGGCATTGGAGGTTTTTGGCGGAAGTGAGGTCAAAATAACTACGGACTGCCAAAGACATCTGGGCGCAGTAATGGGCACTACGGACTTCAAGACCGAGTACGTAGCGGGAAAGGTGAATGAGTGGGTTAGCGAAATCCAAGCTCTATCTGAGATTGCTAACACAGAGCCACATGAGGCCTTTGCAGCATTCACCCATGGAGTCAAGCATCGCTGGAACTACCTGATGCGTACCATCCCTGAGATCGGACCCCTCCTCCACCCTCTGGAAGAAGCTATCAGTGTCAAGTTAATTCCCAAACTAGTGAAACACCCTGACTTAACCCCAGCAGAAAGAACACTTCTTGCACTTCCTCCAAGACTGGGAGGGATGGGACTAACTAATCCAGAGGAGATTGCTGACACTGAACATCAAAATTCCCTTAAGCTCACGGCAGCCCTCACTGACCACATAATAGCCCAGAATGTAACAGGGGAAGTGGACACCAGCGAAGTAAATAAGATCCGTAGGTCCATTACAACAGATCGGCAGCACTGCCAAAATGACATGTTGCAGCAACTATTGCTGCAGGTTCCAGAAAATTTGACAAAAAAAGTAGCTATAGCGCAGGAGGTGGGCGCCTCGAACTGGTTAACTACGTTACCGATAAGGGCAAATGGTTTCAGGCTTAACAATCAAGAATTTACAGATGCCATTGTTCTAAGGTACAGTTGGCCAGTAGATGGTTTGCCCTCCCAATGCGTGTGTGGCTCTTCCTATGATGGCGATCACGCCATGGTCTGCAAGAAGGGGGGCTTCATATGCATTGGGCATGACGAGGTAAGGGATCTCACAGCAAATATGTTGAAGGAAATCTGCCGGGACGTCATGGTAGAACCGACCCTCCTTCCACTGGATGGCGAGATCTTCCAACACAGGACTTCAAACACATCTAACGAAGCCCGTGTAGACGTCAGTGCTCGAGGATTCTGGACGCGGGAACAGCGAGCCTTCTTCGACTCAGGATTTTTGATCCCATGGCCGCTTGTCACCGTAACCTAGCTCTTGATGCTGCACATAGGAGGAACGAGAACGACAAGAGAAGGGCATATGGGGAGAGAATTCAAAACGTTGATCAAGGCAGCTTCACTCCTCTAGTGTTCACAACCTCTGGTGGGATGGGCCCAAGTGCAAGATGTTTCTACGCCAGACTCGCGGAGTTGATCTCTGAACAGAAGCAGCAGCCCAGAAGTTATGTTACAGCCTGGATGAGATGTCGACTGTCCTTCTCTCTCCTTCGGTCGGCTTTCCTCTGCCTCAGGGGAACGAGAGCTTCTGCCCCTACTCCGACAACTGCTGCAGATATTGACCATGAGGCTACAGTCACTGAATGCTGCATAGATCTGCGGCTCAACTAATTTAACACAGATAGGATAGCTTCTTATGTATTAGGATATTTAATATTAAGGTAAATAAATGGTGGCGAAGGTGTGGCTATTGGGGGAGGCTGGAGGCCACGATATTAAAAAAAAAAAAAAAAGTAGTAGAACCATGGTACAACAACAGTAGCAGTGGTAGTAGAGCCATGGTACAACACTAGTAGTAGTAGAAAAACCCTGGCATAACACTAGCAGCAGTATTAGAACCATGGTACAACACTAGCAGCAGTAGTAGAACCATGGTACAACACTAGCAGCAGTAGTAGAACCATGGTACAACACTAGCAGCAGTAGTAGAACCATGGAACAACACTAGCAGCAGTAGTAGAAGTAAAACAAGACTAGTATTAAATAAATCACTAGTACAACACTGCTAGTAGTAGAGTCATGGTACAACACTAGTAGTAGTAGTAGTAGAACCATGGTACAACAACAGTAGTAGTAGTAGAACCATGGTACAACAACAGTAGTAGTGGTAGTAGAGCCATGGTACAACACTAGCAGCAGTAGTTGAACCATGGTACAACACTGGCAGTAGTAGTAGAACCATGGTACAACACTAGCAGTAGTAGAAGAACCATAGTACAACAACAGTAGTAGTAGTAGAACCATGGTACAACAACAGTAGCAGTGGTAGTAGAGCCATGGTACAACACTAGTAGTAGTAGTAGTAGTAGAAAAACCATGGCATAACACTAGCAGCAGTATTAGAACCATGGTACAACACTAGCAGCAGTAGTAGAACCATGGTACAACACTAGCAGTAGTAGTAGAACCATGGTACAACACTAGCAGTAGTAGCAGAACCATGGTACAACACTAGCAGTAGTAGTAGAACCATGGTACAACACTAGTAGTAGTAGTAGTAGTAGAATGCAACAGGGGAAGTGGATACCAGCGAAGTAAATAAGATTCGTAGGTCCATTACGACAGATCGACAGCACTGCCAAAATGAAAAGTTGCAGCAACGATTGCTGCAGGTTCCAGAAAATTTAAAAAATAAAGTAGCTATAGCGCAGGAGGTGGGCGCCTCGAACTGGTTAACTACGTTACCGATAAGGGCAAATGGTTTCAGTCTCAATAAACAAGAATATACAGATGCCATTGCTCTAAGGTACGGTTGGGGATTGCCCTCCCAATGCGTGTAATAATAATAATAATAATAATAATTGACAGTTTATTGAAAAAGTTCTGCAGCCCGAAGACTGAAAATATACATTGGACATAAATGACTTATTACATACATTGGTGGTTTAACAAAAGCCTTCATTAGAGAAAGGTAAAGAAACATACAGTGAACATACAGATTAATGTTGGTGTTGAACAGCAAAAACGTAGTCTAGTAACTCCCTCCCAGATGGTGTCAGGAGGTACCTCACGTGGTGTAGTAGTTCCCTCACAGATGGTGTTATGAGGGGCCTCACATGGTGTAGTAATTCCCTCACAGATGGTGTTATGAGGGGCCTCACGTGGTGTAGTAATTCCCTCACAGATGGTGTTATGGGGGGCCTCACATGGTGTAGTAATTCCCTCACAGTTGGTGTTATGAGGGGCCTCACGTGGTGTAGTAATTCCCTCATAGATGGTGTTATGAGGGGCCTCACGTGGTGTAGTAACTCCTTCACATATGGTGTTATGAGGGGCCTCATTTGGTGTAGTAATTCCCTCACAGATGGTGTTATATGAGTGAGGTGTGGTTCCAGGCCTTCCTATCGTAGATGGATTAACACATCCCTGGTTGTTGGGTCTCACGGGCCATTATCACTGGGTACCTGGGACCTCACTGTGTGAAGGTTAACTTGGGTACTACTGTTACTGTTGAGTTGTTCTCACTGACTTAAGCACTGTTCACCACTGTTCACCTCTGTTTAACACTGGTTCCATTCCTTTCCTAAATGAAATAGTAACTTCTGGCGAGAACATGTTGATATTCCAGTGGGGATGAGGGTTCAGGGGAGGGAGTTGGTGTGGGCCAACATAACAGTTGACCTGGCTGCTCCGAGAGGAGCGCCAGGTACGTCTTGACCCTTCGGTGGTCAAGGATGTAGTGGCTCTTCCTATGATGGCGATCACGCCATGGCCTGCAAGAAGGTGGGCTTCATATGCATGAGGCATGACGAGGTAAGGGATCTCACAGCAAATATGTTGAAGGAAATCTGCCGGGACGTCATGGTAGAACCGACCCTCCTTCCATTGGATGGCGAGATCTTCCAACACAGGACTTCAAACACATCTAACGAAGCCCGCGTGGACGTCAGTGCTCGAGGATTCTGGACTCGGGGACAGCGAGCTTTCTTCGACATCAGGATTTTTGATCCCATGGCCGCATGTCACCGTAACCTAGCTCTCGATGCTGCACATAGGAGGAACGAGAACGACAAGAGAAGGGTATATGGGGAGAGAATTCAAAACGTTGATCAAAGCAGTTTCACTCCTCTAGTGTTCACAACCTCTGGTGGGATGGGTCCAAGTGCAAGATGTTTCTACGCCAGACTCGCTGAGCTGATCTCCGAACAGAAGCAGCAGCCCAGAAGTTATGTCACAGCCTGGATGAGATGTCGACTGTCTTTCTCTCTCCTTCGGTCGGCTTTGCTTTGCCTCAGGGGAACGAGAGCTTCTGCCCCTACTCCGACAACTGCTCCAGATATTGACCATGAGGCTACAGTCACTGAATGCCGCATAGATCTGCGGCTCAACTAATTTAACACAGAGAGGATAGCTTCTTATGTATTAGGATATTTAATATTAAGGTAAATAAATGGTGGCGAAGGTGTGGCTATTGGGGGAGGCTGGAGGCCACGTTTAAAAAAATAAAAATAAAATAAAATAAAAAGTAGTAGTAGTAGTGTGCGTGCGTGGCGTGGCGTGGGTGTCGTGGAACGTCCTCCCTGATCTAAAGGGTTATTGGTGGGGGCATACTCGCTGTGAGGGAGCGGGAATTTAACAATGTGTCGGTGAATATCGGATGTCACCCTAAGCATTGCCACCCAAGGTTTCTTCTCATTCCTTAAGGCATAAATTGTAAATATTCCGTGTGTTCACCAGCGATCACCAAGCGAGTGGTGACATGGCTGTGCTGGGTCGGTGGAATAATGCCGAGGCGCGGAGCCAAGGTCAGTGCCGATAGGCCTACTTCGACAGGGGTAGTCTTGAGACTTTCGCCCCTATGGGGCCGAGAGTGCTGCCCATGCGGTTGCCTCCCCACCATAGCAACAGACACTTCATGTCAGGTCTCGACGAACCAAGTGAGTATATATAACGGATATTACACCAGTGAGACCATATAAATAGTGCTCATTTGTGCGAAGGATATATAAACAAGTGCTTGGTGTGACAAATTCTTGTCCATAGTATATCATTCTGATGCATGGAAGATCGCCCTTGGGGAGGGGGGGGGGTAACCTACACACCCAAGCGCGCACGTATGCCCCTACTACCTGGACACAGCAGTCCAGCTTGTCACCTCTCCTCCCTTCCCTCATAAGAACCAGTATAATCTTGTGCCTGGGACCAAATCAGATGTTCGGAGGTGGACGTAACTGTCGCCCAAGGTGCAGATCATTATGCCGGGTGACAGACATTGTTGTGTCTGTTCTAACCAGTACCAAAAATGCACTAGTTGTGTTTGTGTAAGAAACAACCGACCATGTGTGGCTTGCATAAAGGGAAACAATTGCCGCAACCCTTATAACCTTCATGGCAGGGAGCCGTCACAGGAGGCCACAGTGGATATCACCGGGACCCAGCCGCCCGCTGATATCCTAAACGATAGCAGTGAGTCTACTCAACCTGAAAATGTAGTACCAATAAACGCTGCTCCAATAGTAACTGATGTCCACGAGGTGAATGAGAGACATCCACCACAGTGGAATGGCATGTCGATGGAAAATGCGGACATATGGGTTAAAAAAACTTACTCAGAAATTGTCAGGTGGTCGCCAGCAAACCTGTTTGAACCACCCAAGTGTGCGGCCACCAAAGAAATGATTCGGGGGATGATTAGTCTCAAAACTGAGTACACTCAAGACCGCCTCCTTGCCCCGTTAGCTCTTCATATACTGGCAATAATACCACATCTATTCTGTCAGAGGACACACACAAAGACTAAGCACAAAGAAAATGCGGCAGCAATGAAGAGAAGACTGACACTGTGGCAGAAAGGTGCCCTTCATGATATCCTATGTGAAGCAAGAACACTGCAGGAGTAGGGTGTGTCATAGGAGGGAAGATCAGCTAAAACTAATGGCCCATCACTTTTTTGGTAGTTTTTAGTGTATATAAACAGAAAATAATTTAAGTTTCAATATTTTGCAACCGTTTGCTAGGTAAATTTTAGCGTGAAATTTATCGAAAATCTAACGTACAGCTGCATTAGTGCATTACAATTAAATAGTGAACATTGCTTTCTGACTTCATTCTTTAACAACCCAACTAACAATATTTTTTTCTGTTTCAGATTCTGATGCATTTATAAGTTGATAATATTTGCGATGGCTGCTTGTGTCAGGACGAGGAACCAAAAATCCAGCCATCTCAGTCACTATCTTGGGTCTGGGAGAGAGCTCCTGAAGTCGGAGTTGCCTACATTGAGAGATGCTTTGAGATACGGTGTTTTAATCAGGAAAATCAGTGAAAAGAACCAAAGAACTTACACAAACAAAGACATTGCCAGTGATATGACCAAAGCTGTCTTGGCACAGTACACTCTGGCTAACGCTCAGTTCAAGCCTCCAGTCATAACAAGTCAGAAGAAGATTAGTGAGAGACTGCTAGCCAGTTGGGAAAAGGCAAGAGATATCTCTCTTGGGAGAGGAAAACTTGCAGTTAAGGACAGCTTTGCCAAGCAACTGGACCAGTTATTTGACATAATTACTTGCAAGTGCCCAATTGTTCTCTGTCCTGAGTTTGGATGCGATCGTGACTGTAAATCCGAGGCCCACATCTCCTGTATTTGCAGGCGTGAACTGAAGATTCCTGTGATCGAACTGGCATTTGTCAAAGCACAGAGAGAGAAGACTGGCAGTATAGGGGCTCTCATGATTTATAGCCAAGATATTCCGGAGTCCAAGAGACAGGAGGCTGCAAACGTAGAGACAGAAGAGGAGAAGAGTTGCCGAGGAAAAGAGACTTGAGAGGGCCCAGGGTGAGGTAAAAAAGGCCGATGATTGGAGTCAAGCTGATTCAGAGTTTAATGACTTCCCCATGGCTGACCCGAGTGCTGACCAGGAGAATGGTGACTTTGTCCCTAACCCAGAAAATAATGATCCCAAACCTTCCAGGCATAACATTCGAAATAGGAAAGATATCCCGAGCATAGCTCTGGCCAGCATGCGACACCACACTGGTCTCAGAGAAACTGCAGAGATAGCAATAGCTGCCTGGGTTGACGGTGGTTTGATAACACCTGATGATGTTCACCTGGTGATAGATCATAACAAAGTAAGGAGAGCTCAGGAGAAACTTGTCAGTAACCTAGAAGAGGAGTTTGATAAGGGGATAAGAGAAAATGGAATCAATTGTTTGTTCTTTGATGGGAGAAGGGATGACACTAAAGTGTTCATGAAAGTTGGAGATTCTGACAAGTTGTTCCCTGCCATGGTGAAGGAGGAACACTACTCCTGCTGCAGTGAACCAGGAGGGACGTATTTGTGGCATTTCACTCCAGAGAAAGATGACATCAGGAAACCAGCTGAGATAGTGGCAGATAACATTGTGAACTGGCTCAGAGAGAGGAACGTAGACCAGACCCTGCAGGCCATTGGAGGGGACAGCACCAACACGAACACAGGGTGGCAAGGGGGGGTCATACAGTGGATAGAGCGGAAGATTGGGAGGAAGCTGGTCTGGATTGTTTGTGACCTCCACACCAACGAGTTGCCACTCAGACATCTGATCCAGATGCTGGATGGCAAGACTCTTTCAAACAACAGATGGTCTGGTCCTCTTGGCAAGATGCTGGACTCTGCCACTGAGTTAGAAATAAATCCGAGCTTTGAAAAAATCACAGTTGGCCCTCCACTCGTTGAGCTTGCACATACTGTCATTGACGACCTGAGTTCTGACCAGTACTATGGTTACATGATTTGCAGTGCCATCAAAACTGGGGTCATGCCTGATAGACTTGCTTACCTGCAGATAGGTCCAGTCTCACATTCTAGGTGGCTCACAACGGCTCTCAGGTTCTGCAGAATTTGGGTCGCTCATCATAAACTGAAAGGGAACCAGCTTCACAACCTGAGACTTATTGTCCAATTCATCGTGAGTGTCTACTTGCCAAATTGGTTCAACACCAAGGTCAAGTCATCGTTCTCCGAAGGTCCGAGGCATGTTCTCTTCTAGCTTGAGCTCCTGAGGAGTCAGCCAAGGAAGGTTGTTCAGATTGTGTAGCAGACTGTGAGGAGATCTTCCTGGTGTGCTCATCCCGAGGCAGTTCTGCAGACAATGCTCTGCAGTAAGGATGAGGAGGAGAGAAGAGTGGCAGTCAAAAAGATCTTGGATATGAGACTTATGAGAGGATCTGGGCATGACGAATCAGTTGGTGACGATTCCTTCAGGGTCAGGAAGACTCCTGAAGTCAATCTAGGTGCCAAGACCCTCACTGATCTCATAGATCTGGATAACATCCAGGCTGGCAGTGAGCCCCCTCTTACCTGCAGCCTCACCAATGTTTAAGTCAGAGCTTTCCTGGACAACCCCATGCATGTCCCTGCCTGGCCCTCGCACACCCAGAGTATAGAGCGTTGTGTACAGCAAGTGAGCGAGGCTAGCAGTCACGTGTACAGCCAGGAGAGGAGGGAAGGCTACATCCGAGCTCAGGTGGTCAGCAGGGAGGTGATGAGTAGAAACAGAAGCAAGAAAGACATGTTCTCTATGGTGTGCAGCAACACCGGGTCATAGTAGTAAAACCGGTTTTTGTATTTGATGACTTTTTTTTTCTAAAGGAAGATTAAATTTAATAAATGTGTCAAGATCATTCGTTTCACTATTCTGGATCATTTTCATCCTAATAAATTAACCTGATACATTTACTTTACTTTAAATACGCTATTTAGTGGTGTTGGTAAAAGGGTGGGAATACTGAATTTTCATAAGATTTCAAGTTAAAATTTACCTAGCAAAAAATAAAAACTTTTCAAATCTGAAGATATCACATGATTCTGCACATAGAACTACATCATTAATACCATGGGCCGATTTTTCAAACTCAAAAAAAAAAATTCGCCTCCGTATGACACACCCTACTGCAGGAGACACTAAAATCTGCAGGAGACAGGGAAAGCAAAACACCGATGCTGCTGCAAGGAAGTTCGGAAACAAAATGCATGTGGGAAAAGTGTCTTTGGCGGTAAGATCTCTCACAGAGGAATCCACCGGTGGGGTCCTGCCAATAAACAGAGAGACATTAAAACAACTGAAAGAAAAACATCCCTCTGCAAGTGATGATGAAGGCATCAGTTTTCAGGGTGCCTATATCCCACCAAATGCTGTCCTGTTCGAGAAAATAACAGGAGGGATGGTGTGGAAAAAGGCACTGAAGACTCAGGGAGGTGCCGGCCCTTCAGGTCTGGATGCAAACGGATGGAGAGTCATCCTCAGCACCAACAAGTTTGGCCCTGCAGCAAGTGATCTCTGCACGGCCATTGCCGTCCTTGCAAGAAAGCTGGCATCCTCATGCTGCCATCACCTTCTTGCTGTGACCGCCTGCCGCCTCATTCCCCTGGATAAGAATCCAGGATGTAGGCCAATAGGAGTGGGGGAAGTGCTGAGGCGAATCATCGGAGAATGCATAATGGAGGTGGTAAAGGACGATGTCAGGGCAGCAGCAGGGAACTGCAAGTTTGTGCCGGCCAACAAGATGGAGGGGAAGCTGCCATTCACGCCATGAGAACGATATTTGAGCAACGCGATTGTGAGGCCCTTCTCCTGGTCGACGCTTCAAACGCATTCAACATACTTAACCGCAAGGCCACACTGCACAACATCAAGATCAAGTGTCCAAGCTTTGCAATGTACGTTGACAACTCCTATAGGAATCCATCAGACCTTTATATAGTAAAAAACAAGGCCCTAAGAGGTGATGCCATCTTACAGTCAACCAAGGGAACAACACAGGGGGACCCTGTTGCAATGGCAATGTATGCAATAGGCCTATCAGTGCTCCAACAAGAAATAAAATTTGAAACAACTGGGGTCAAACAAGTGGCGTATGCTGACGACTTTACAGGAGCAGGAAAAGTTGAGGGCATCGAAAAGTGGTGGGACTTGGTAACATCTCGAGGTCCACAAATAGGGTACCACCCAAACGCCAGCAAATCCTTCCTCATCATGAAGCCAGAACATTATGAAGGGGCAAAGGAGGTTTTTGGTGGAATTGAGGTCAAAATAACTAAGGACGGCCAAAGACATCTAGGCGCAGTAATTGGCACTACGGACTTCAAGACCGAGTACGTAGCGGGAAAGGTGAATGAGTGGGTTAGTCAAATCCATGCTCTGTCTGAAACTGCTAACACAGAGCCACATGCAACTTTTGCTGCATTCACCCATGGAGTCAAGCATCGTTGGAACTACCTGTTGCGTACTATCCCTGATATCGGACCCCTCCTCCACCCTCTGAAAGAAGCTATCAGTGTGAAGTTCATTCCCAAATTAGTGAAACACTCACTTAAACCCAGCAGAAAGAGCACTTCTTGCACTTCCATCAAGACTGGGAGGAATGGGACTAACCAATCCAGAGGAGATTGCAGCTTGAACATCAAAATTCAGTTAAGCTCACGGCAGCCCTCACGGACCACATAATAGCCCAGAACGCAACAGGGGAGGTGGATACCAGTGAAGTAAACAAGATTCGTAGGTCCATTACGACAGAACAACAGCTCTGCCAAAATGATAAGCTGCAGCAACTGTTGCTGCAGGTACCAGAAAATTTGAAAAAAAGTAGCTATAGCTCAGAAGGTGGGCGCCTCGAACTGGTTAACTAAGTTACTGACAAGGGCAAATGGTTTCAGTCTCAATAAACAAGAATTTGCACATGCCATTGCTCTAAGGTACGGTCGGCCAGTAGAAGGTTTGCCCTCCCAATGCGTGTGTGGCTCTTCCTATGACTTCGATCACGACATGGTGTGCAAGAAAGGGGGCTTCATATGCATGAGGCATGATGAAGTAGGGGACCTCACAGCAAATATGTTGAAGGAAATCTGCCGGGATGTCATGGTAGAACCGACCCTCCTTCCTTTAGATGGTGAGATTTTCCAACATAGGACTTCAAACACATCTAACGAATCCCGTGTTGACGTCAGTGCTCGAGGATTCTGGATCAGGGACAGCGAGCTTTCTTCGACATAAGGATTTTTGATCCCATGGCCGCATGTCACAGTAACCTAGCTCTCAATGCTGCACACAGGAGGAACGAAAACGACAAGATAAGGGCATATGGGGAGAGAATTCAAAACGTTGATCAAGGTAACTTCACTCCTCTAGTGTTCACAACCTCTGGTGGGATGGGACCAAGTGCAAGATGTTTCTATGCCAGACTCGCGGAAGTAATCTCCGAACAAAAGCAGCAGTTATGTTACAGCCTGGATGAGATGTAGACTGTCTTTCTCTCTCCTCTGGTCGGCTTTCCTCTGCCTCAGGGGAACGAGAGCCTCTACCCCAATGCCGACAACTGCTGCTGATATTGACTAAGAGGCAACAGTCACTGAATGCTGCATAGATCTGCGGCTCAACTAATTCAACACAGATAGGATAGCTACTTATGTATTAGGATATTTAATATTAAGGTAATAAAATGGTGGCGAAGGAGTGGCTATTGGGGGACGCTGGAGGCCACGTTAAAAAAAAAAAAAGTACTAGTAGTAGTAGAGCCATGGTACAACACTAGTAGTAGTAGTAGTAGTAGAAGAATCATTGCATAACACTAGCAGCAGTAGCAGAACCATAGTACAACACTAGCAGTAGTAGTAGAACCTGGCACAACACTAACAGTAGTAACAGAACCATAGTACAACACTAGTAGTAGTAGTAGAACTATGGTACAACACTAGCAGTAGAAGTTGAACCTTGGTACAACACTAGCAGTAGTAGTAAAACCATGATACAACACTAGAAGTAGTAGCAGAACCATGGAAAAACACTAGCAGAAGTAGTAGAACCATGGTACAACACTAGCAGTAGTAGCAGAACCATGGTACAACACTAGTAGTAGGAGTAGAAGTAGAACCAGGGCATAACACTAGCAGCAGTAGTAGATCCATGGTACAACACCAGTAGTAGTAGTAGAACCATGGTACAACACTAGCAGTAACACTGTGCTGGTACAACACTAGTAGTAATACAGTGCTGGTACAACACTAATACAGTGCTGTTTTAACACTAGAAGTAAGACAACGCCAGTACAACACTAGTAGCAACACAGTGCTGGTACAACACTAGTAGTAACACAGTGCTGGTACAACACGCGTAGTAACACAGTGCTGGTACAACGCTACACGTAACACAGTGCTGGTACAATACTAGTGGTAACACAGTGCTGGTACAACACTAGCAGTGACACAGTACTGGTAAAACACTAGAAGTAACACAGTGCTGGTACAACACTAGTAGTAACACTGTGCTGTTACAACACTAGTAGTAACATAGTGCTGGTACAACACTAGTAGTAACACAGTGCTGGTACAACGCTACACGTAACACAGTGCTGGTACAATACTAGTGGTAACACAGTGCTGGTACAACACTAGCAGTATCACAGTGCTGGTAAAACACTAGTACAAACATAGTGCTGGTGCAACACTAGTAATAACGCAGTGCTGGTAACACTAGTAGTACAACAGTGCTGGTACAACACTAGTAGTAACACAGTGCTCGTACAACACTCGTAGTAAATCAGTGTAGTTACAACACTTGTAGTAACACAGTGCTGCTACAAGACTAGCAGTAATACAGTGCTGGCACAACACTAGTAGTAACATAGTGCTGGTACAACATTAGGACTAACACAGTGCTGGTACAACACTAGTAGTAACACAGTGTTGGTACAACACTATTAGTAACACAGTGATGGTACAACACTAGCAGTAACACAGTGCTGGTACAACACTAGTAGTAACACAGTGCTGGTACAACACTACTAGTAACACGAAACCAGTACAACACTAGTAGTAACACAACGCCAGTACAACACTACTAGCAACACAATGCCAGTACAACATTACTAATAACACAACACCAGTACAACACTAGTAGTAACACAACGCCAGTAAAACACTACTAGTAACACAACGCCAGTACAACACTAGAAGTAAGACAACACTACTACAACTAGCAGTAACACAATGCTGTTACAACACTAGAAGTAACACAGTGCTGATACAATACGAGAAGTAACACAGCGCCAGTACAACACTACTAGTAACACAACGCCAGTACAACACTAGAGGTAACACAGTGGTGGTACAACACTAGTAGTAACACAGTGATGGTACAATACTAGTAGTAACACAGTGCTGGCACAACACTAGTAGTAATAGAGTGCTGGTACAAACACTAGTAGTAACATAGTGATGGTACAACATTAGAAGTAACACAGTGTTGGTACTGTACAACACTAGTAGTAACACAGTGCTGGTTCAATACCTGTAGTACCACAGTGCTGGTACAACTCTAGTAGTAACACAGTACTGGTACAACACTAGTATTAACACAGTGTTGATACAACACTAGTAGTAACCCAGTCCTCGTACAACACTAGTAGTAACACAGTGTTGGTATAACACTAGTAGTAACAAAACGCCAGTACAACACTATTAGTAACAAAACGCCAATACAACACTAGTAGTAGCACCATGCCAGTACAATACTAGTAACAGAGTGCTGGTACAACAATAGTTTGTAACACAACGCCAATACAACACTAGTAGTAACACAATGCCAGTACAACACTCGTAGTAACACAACGCCAGTACAACACTACTAGCAACACAACGCCAGTACAACACTACTAATAACACAACACCAGTACAACACTAGTAGTAACACAATGCCAGTACAACACTATCAGTAACACAACGCCAGTACAACACTAGAAGTAAGACAACACCAGTACAACTAGCAGTAACACAGTGCTGGTGCAACACTAGTAGTAACACAGTGCTGATACAACACGAGTAGTAACACAGCGCCAGTACAACGCTACTAGTAACACAATGCCAGTACAACACTCGTAGTAACACAGTTATGTTACAACACTAGTAATAACACAGTGCTGGTACAAACACTAGTAGTAACACAGTGCTAGTACAACACTAGTAGTAACACAGTGCTAGTATAATACTAGCAGTAACACAGTGTTGGTACAACACTAGTAGTAACACATTGCGGGTACAACACTTATAATAACACAGTGCTAGTACAACACTAGTAGTAACACAGTGCTGGTACAACACTATTAGTAGCACAGTGTTGGTACAAACACTAGTAGTAACACAGTGCTAGTACAACACTAGTAGTAACACAGTACTGGTGCAATACTAGCAGTAACACAGTGCTGGTACAACACTAGTAGTAACACATTGCGGGTACAATACTTATAGTAACACAGTGCTAGTACAACGCTAGTGGTAACACAGTGCTGATGGAACACTAGTAGTAACCCAGTGATGGTACAACACTAGTAGTAACACAGTGCTGTTACAACACTAACACAGTTCTGTTACAGCACTAGAAGTAAGACAACGCCAGTAAAACATTAGTAGTAACAAAGTGCTGGTACAACTCTAATAGTAATATAGTGCTGGTAAACACTAGTAGTAAAACAACGTCAGTACAGCACTAGTAGTAACATAGTGATGGTACAACACAAGTAGTAAAACAACACCGGTACAACACTAGTAGTAACACAACGTCAGTACAACACTAGTAGTAACACAGTATTGTTACAACACCAACACAGTGCTGATACAACACTAGAAGCAAGACAACGCTAGTACAACACTAGTAGTAACAAAGTGACTGTTACAACACTAATAGTAATACAGTGCTGGTACAACACTAGTAGTAACTCAACGTCAGTACAACACTAGTAATAACACAGTGCTGGTACAACACTAGTAGTAACACAGTGCTGTTACAACACAAGTAGTAACACAGTGCCGGTACAACACTAGTAGTAACACAGTGCTGGTACAACACTAATAGTAGTACAACACTAATAGTAACACAGTGCTGGTACAACATTAGTAGTAACACAACGCAGTACAACACTAGTAGTAAGACAGTGCTCGTTACAACAGTAGTAGTAACACAGTGCAGGTATAACACTGGTAGTAACACAACGCCAGTACAACACTATTAGTAACAAAACGCCAATATAACACTAGTAGTAAAACCATGCCAGTACAATACTAGTAGTAACAGACTGGTGGTACAACAAAAGTTTGTAACACAACGCCAATACAACACTAGTAGTAACACAACGCAAGTACAACACTACTAGTAACACAACACCAGTACAACACTAGAAGTAAGACAACACCAGTACAACTAGCAGTAACACAGTGCTGGTACAACACTAGCAGTAACACAGTGCTGATACAACACGAGTAGTAACACAGCGCCAGTACAACACTACTAGTAACACTACGCCAGTACAACACTAGTAGTAACACAGTGATGTTACAACGCTAGTAGTAACACAGTGATGGTACAATACTAGTAGTAACACAGTGATAGTACAACGCTAGTAGTAACACAGTGATGGTACAACACTAGTAGTAACACTGTGCTGGCACAACAATAATAAATATAGAGTGCTGGTACAACACTAGTAGTAACACAGTACTGGTACAACACTAGTAGTAACACAGTGCTCGTACAACACTAGTAGTAACACAGTGCTGGTACAACACTAGTGGTAACACATTGCGGGTACAACACTTATAGTAAGACAGTACTAGTACAACGCTAGTTGTAACACAGTGCTGGTACAACACTAGTAGTAACACAGTGCTGGTACAACACTAGCAGTAACACAGTGCTGGTACAATACTAGTAGTAACACAGTGCTGGTGCAACACCAGTGGTAACAGTGCTGGCTACAACACTAGTGGTAACACAACGCCAGTACAACACTAGTAGTAACACAGTGCTGGTACAACACTAGTAGTAACACAGTGCTGGTACAACACTAGTGGTAATGCAACGCCGGTACAACACTAGTAGTAGCACAGTGCTGGTACAACACTAATAGTAACACAGTGCTGGTAAAACATTAGTAGTAACACAGTGCTGGTACAACACTAGTAGTAAGACAGTGATGGTACAATACTAGTAGTTACACAGTGATGGTACAACACTAGTAGTGACACTGTGCTCGTACAACACTAGTAGTAACACAGTGCTGGTACAACACAAATAGTAACACAGTGCTGGTACAACACTAGTAGTAACACAGTGCTTTTACAACACTAGTTGTAGCACACTGCTGGTACAACACTAATAGTAACATAGTGCTGGTACAACATTAGTAGTAACACAACGCCAGTACAACACTTGTAGTAACACAGTGCTCGTACAACACTAGTAGTAACACAGTGCTGGTATAACACTGGTAGTAACACAACGCCAGTACAACACTATTAGTAACAAAACGCCAATACAACACTAGTAGTAACACAATGCCAGTACAATACTAGTAGTAACAGAGTTCTGGTACAATAATAGTTTGTAACACAACGCCAATACAACACTAGTAGTAACACAAAGCCAGTACAGCAGTAGTTGTAACACAACGCCGGTATAACAGTAGTAGTAACACAACGCCAGTGTAACAGTGGTAGTAACCCAACGCCAGTACAAGAGTAGTAGTACTACATATAACCAACACTACGGTAGAGGATCACTGAATACACGAATCTTATAATACCAGAAAGGAGGAATAACACAGAGTTCCTTTTCTCCAACAGGTTGAGGGTAAGGTATGCTAAGGACATAGATGGAACGTTGCTTGAATCTTTCCCTCGCTCCGGCAACACGTGGGTCCGGTACTTGTTGGAGGGAGCTACAGGCATCTTCACCAGCTCTGTTTACAGGGACGGCACCCTCACCAAGGCAGGTGGGCTGCCCAAGATTCGTAAGATCATTTTAGGATTGCTTTTTAACATATAAACTAAATATCAGCTAATTTTATACAATATTCAACAATGTCTGTATACAGTTAACATTCTGTGAACCAAATTTTCATGAAGAGCTTTATGCATGTGACAAGTTTTTTTTTTGCATTTGATACTTTTCTGCATTTGGGCCGTAGGAATTATTACAAATGGTATATCCTAAAAAAAAAAATTATTATATATATATATATATATATATATATATATATATATATATATATATATATATATATATATATATATATATATATATATATATATACTTCATTTTTAGTCCTTGTGGGCTAGCCGGTAAGCGTTCCCTAGGGCCACCCAGTAGGTCGAGGGTTCGATTCCTTGCTGGTGAGGTCGTTGATTATATATATATATATATATATAGATATAGATATATATATATTTATATATATATATACAGTAGGCTCTCACCAATAACGTCTAATAGGTGCCTGAAAAACGCCATTATTAGCGAAAACGTTATTTGTGTGACATTAAAATACATGTAAAAAGGGTTTATTGGTGCCCCCGCCCCAAGAATTTCACCAAATTTTTCCCCTTGGAAGTCCTCCTAACAATTTTTGTAAGCAGAAATAAAAAGAATTGTTATTCGATCATCAAAATATAGAGTTTGTGTTAATATAACACTTAGCTTGGGGGAGTTTTTGAGGTGCTTGGTGTGATGATTGTTCCGTATCTGAGGGCCGCTAACACTTGCACTGTCTTTCATTCTACAAGCTAACCATTTCACAAGAAAATGCTCTGTTATGACAAACAACCTGTTTCTATCACTTTTATCATTCATAGCTTGCCTGGCATTTCCATCACTACCGAAATATTTCTGAGCCAGGTCAATACTCTTCTTGATCTCCTCTAAGTTCATCTTAATTTTTCGCACTCTAGACTCAGGTCAGTTCAATTTCCTCACAATTTCAATGTTCCGTGTTCCACTTTCAATGAGCTCAACAAACTGTTCTTTATCCTTAACCGAGTAGGCACGCTTCTTGTGGCTTTGTCTCTTAGCTTTAGGGTCTTTTTTCTCATTCACTTTAAAAGTTCCCGGGCGTTCAGGTAGCAAATCACTCCCTCCACCACCTCCCCTAGCCCCCACAGGCAAAAATGCGAAAGCCATTATTGATCACCGACCCCAACAACCACTGGTTATAGAGGCGAAAATCTCATACGTGGGCGCACACATTACTATCAAAAATGGGTATCTATTGTAACTTACCGTTATTGTCGAAAACGTTATTGTGGAAGTCGTTATAGGGGGGAGCTTACTGTACATATATAATAAGTATGTTTGTGTGTTTGTTTGTTTGTGTGTGTGTCAGCACGAGAATCTCGGAAACTACTTTACCGTTTGTAGTGATGATGGATGGTGTTATATGTAGTGATGATGGGTGGTGTTATATGTAGTGATGATGGATGGTGTTATATGTAGTGATGATGTATGGTGTTATATGTAGTGATGATGGATGATGTTATATGTAGTGATGATGGGTGATGTTATATGTAGTGATGATGGATGGTGTTATATGTAGTGATGATGTATGGTGTTATATGTAGTGATGATGGATGATGTTATATGTAGTGATGATGGGTGGTGTTATATGTAGTGATGATCTATCAAATATATATAAAACAAAGAAGTATGTCTACATGGGTCCAGCACTTTGGTCGGTGCTCGATCTGGTTCATCAAATCTCCCCACCTTGGTTCATACAACACCACATCTCGGGATTTTCTCTGATGGGAGCTTCCACTGCATTGCCATCCACTATAACTCAAAAAACACCAGTAACTAGTATTGAGATATTCCGACAGGTTTTATATATATATATATATATATATATATATATACACAGTAAATATATATACTGTGTATATATATATATATATATATATATATATATATATATATATATATATATATATATATATATATATATATATATATGTAACCGGTCGTAAATTTACTGGAAGCGCCCCTTTGACAAAAATCGTGAACCAGCACAAGAACACTTAAATTTACTAAACAAAATGAATTGTCCGTGACCCGTGGAAGGATAGCATCTGTGACTGGGATGAATGAGATACACTGTAAAATTTTGACACTTATATTCCTTCCAGCACTACAAACATAATCAAATAATGGTACACCATAATGCGCACCCCCTTAACTTGAACTTAAAACACTACTCTGGGGAATAAAAGTTATACATGATATGAAGTTATTAGAAACTCAGGCAACAATAAATTTAAAGTATTATGAAATGTTGCTTGCACGCATGAAACAGGCCTTAAGGGCTTTCAACAAAATAACATCGATCACTGAGAAATTTTTATAAAAAAATAGGAAATCAATAACTCTACAATGAATAGGCCTTAAGGGCACTCAACAAAATGATATCCAGCACTGAGAAAATGGTAAAAAAAAGAATAGAAATTAATAACTCTACAATGAACAGGCCTTAAGGGCACTCAACAAAATTATATCACCCCAACAGATGCACAATTCCTAACCTAACTTAAACACTACTCTGGGGAACAAAGGTTATACCTGCAATCGGAATTATAAAGAAAAATTAAATGCATTAAAGGAATTAAATCACAGTATCACTCTGGTTCCGCTTAGTGACACAAGCAGTCAAAAAACATTACTATCAAAATCATTTAAAAACTATTACTACACACAAAAATATTGTCACTATTATTGAGATGTTACTGGGTCCACCAATACCCGTGAGCCATGCTCCACCCAATTAAACATACACCCGTAATAAGGGAGATAAAATGTTTCTCTAGGTATCCCCTAGACTCCTGGTCTCAGTGTGTGACCATTAATCTACTCAGTGCGCCCATGGGCGGAAAGAGAGAACGCCAACAGGTGACTATGGCCAGTAGGTAATACTTCTATCTGACCGAGGACGCGTGGTGTTGTGCACCCACGTGGTAAGAACAGATCGCCCAATGCTGATGCTGGTTCCGTATCGTTTTAGTTGTCGGGAGCACTCGTTCACTCAAGAGATCCTCTGCTACCCCGCTAACCAGTGACAAGCCTGCACTGATCGTTCCAACGGCGACAATCGCCAATCATCAATCCTGAACAGCAGTCTCAAACGGCAGTCAATCTCTGGCAGTCAATTTCTCGCAGTCAAGTGGATTCTGACGGAAACCCTGAAATTTACTCACTGTTAGCTCTTGTTAACTTTATCACTGCCCTATCTAAACCCTGTCTGAGATCGAATGAGACTTACTTGTTATACTGCAATAGCGCAACACAGGTGACTAGGCCACGTGAATATTTCTGTGACGGACGCGCAGGGACGTCTTGTTGATCCGAATGCTTTCGCGTTACTGAGAGCTAGCCAACCTCGTGTCCTCTCAAGGCGTCAGCTTAGGCCTACGTGACATATTTTCCGCCAAACTAATAGCTCCTTGGGACACCCGTAACATTATTCAGACTGATAAACGATCTATAATAATTGCAAATTCAATAATAGTCCCTTAACTTCATGAATCGCATCATTATTAATTCGGCAAATTACATTTAGTATCATATAGGCCTAGTTCCACAACTTCTTGCTATGTGTGGGGAGCGCTCTCTTCCCTCAGACGACCTTGAAAACTCAGTATCGCCAATGGCGCGGCATTTGAAATTACTCTGAAATTTTTTAATATTACAATCGACCCCCCCTAAAAAAAGACAGCACTGTTCTCATGTGCTGAGAAAAACATGCATACAACCCCCCCAAAAAATTTTCTAAGAAACTGCATCTCCCCCTTTAACGTGCTAAACGCAGCATTCCCATCTTCTCTTCTCCCTTTCTCCAGCTCACACTCGACCCCCCTAAAAAAAGACAGCAGTGTCCTCATATGCTGAGAGAACAACTTATAAACCACCTTCAACTCTGCCCTATTTCAACTCGCAGCCAGCAACTCCATTTCTTGCCTAGCCCAATTCAAAACCAACCAGAACATACAAGCTCCCCTTTTGCCTGGCCCTTAACTAGAGAATCAATGTCAAAATTAATACCAGTCCAAAACAAACATGCTCTCCTTTGCCTGGCCCTTGAACTAAGAGGAACCAATGTCAAAACAATACTCAGTCCAACTCAAACATGCTTTCCTTTGCCTGGCCCTTGAACCAAGTGGAACCAGTGTCAAAACAATACTCAGTCCACACGAACGCTCTCACGTCTTCAAAGATCAACTCAATCCACGTCTCCGAACCTCATGCCGGCAGACCAACCCTCTGACAATGTACCAGTCCATATTAGTGAGGCCCTGGACATTACAACCGTACTCTCAATCCCGCTCATGACAGCAACTCCATCCCACTCATGACAGCAGCCACTACTCAACGCACATCTCTGACCTAACCATCTCTCCAATCCCCTCTGCCCTACTCACGACTCTTCCAACTCACCCTGGACAACCTGCCTTTTCTCATTACCATGCACACCTAAACTGTAATCGGTCGGCTTCATCTTGTCTCTCAGCTGGAGGGCTCGATCGACCTCTCTGAACTACTTATGTACCCCTGTATTTCCCACTTGGACCTGACACTTCCTTGACTGCTGGACGTGTGCCTGACATTCACCCCTTGTTTCCTCCCTGAAACGTTGAATGTGTTCCTGAAACTCCCACTTGAACCTGTTTACCCGTGCTTGATAATCCCTCTTTAGGTCTCCGAACTCCTGTCTCAGCTGTACCATGGTCTCGTGGCTGTTTCTCTTCCTCCTCATTTTTATCTCTACTGTCAAGCCTAACCAACTCAATCCGGGCACAAGGATGAGCATCAGTGCGAGTTCAATCCCTACCATTACTAACCAACACATGATGGCGTTCATTATCCCAATAGGGTGTGTCATAGGGAGGCGAATTTTTTTTTTTTGAGTTTGAAAAATCGGCCCATGGTATTAATGATGTAGTTCTATGTGCAGAATCATGTGATATCTTCAGATTTGAAAAGTTTTCATTTTTTGCTGGGTAAATTTTAACTTGAAATCTTTTGAAAATTCAGTATTCCCACCCTTTTACCAACACCACTAAATAGCTTATTTAAAGTAAAGTAAATGTATTAGGTTAATTTATTAGGATGAAAATGATCCAGAATAGTGAAACGAATGATCTTGACACATTTACTAAATTTAATATTCCTTTAGAAAACAAAATCATCAAATACAAAAACCGGTTTTACTACTACGACCCGGTGTTGCTGCACACCATAGAGAACATGTCTTTCTTGCTTCAGTTTCTACTCATCACCTCCCTGCTGACCACCTGAGCTCGGATGTTGCCTTCCCTCCTCTCCTGGCTGTACACATGACTGCTGGCCTCGCTCACTTGCTGTGCACAACGCTCTATACTCTGGGTGTGCGAGGGCCAGGCAGGGACATGCATGGGGTTGTCCAGGAAATCCCTGACTTGAACATTGGTGAGGCTGCAGGTAAGAGGGGGCTCACTGCCAGCCTGGATGTTATCCAGATCTATGAGATCAGTGAGGGTCTTGGCACCTAGATTGACTTCAGGAGTCTTCCTGACCCTGAAGGAATCGTCACCAACTGATTCGTCATGCCCAGATCCTCTCATAAGTCTCATATCCAAGATCTTTTTGACGGCCACTCTTCTATCCTCCTCATCCTTACTGCAGAGCATTGTCTGCAGAACTGCCTCAGGATGAGCATACCAGGAAGATCTCCTCACAGTCTGCTCCACAATCTGAACAACCTTCCTTGGCTGACTCCTCAGGAGCTCAAGCTGGAAGAGAACATGCCTCGGACCTTCGGAGAACGATGACTTGACCTTGGTGTTGAACCAATTTGGCAAGTAGACACTCACGATGAATTGGACAATAAGTCTCAGGTTGTGAAGCTGGTTCCCTTTCAGTTTATGATGAGCGACCCAAATTCTGCAGAACCTGAGAGCCGTTGTGAGCCACCTAGAATGTGAGACTGGACCTATCTGCAGGTAAGCAAGTCTATCAGGCATGACCCCAGTTTTGATGGTACTGCAAATCATGCAACCGTAGTACTGGTCAGTACTCAGGTCGTCAATGACAGTATGTGCAAGCTCAACGAGTGGAGGGCCAACTGTGATTTTTTCAAAGCTCGGATTTATTTCTAACTCAGTGGCAGAGTCCAGCATCTTGTCAAGAGGACCAGACCATCTGTTGTTTGAAAGAGTCTTGCCATCCAGCTCCTGGATCAGATGTCTGAGTGGCAACTCGTTGGTGTGGAGGTCACAAACAATCCAGACCAGCTTCCTCCCAATCTTCCGCTCTATCCACTGTATGACCCCCCCTTACCACCCTGTGTTCGTGTTGGTGCTGTCCCCTCCAATGGCCTGCAGGGTCTGGTCTACGTTCGTCTCTCTGAGCCAGTTCACAATGTTATCTGCCACTATCTCAGCTGGTTTCCTGATGTCATCTTTCTCTGGAGTGAAATGCCACAAATACTTCCCTCCTGGTTCACTGCAGCAGGAGTAGTGTTCCTCCTTCACCATGACAGGGAACAACTTGTCAGAATCTTCAACTTTCATGAACACTTTAGTGTCATCCCTTCTCCCATCAAAGAACAAACAATTGATTCCATTTTCTCTTATCCCCTTATCAAACTCCTCTTCTAGGTTACTGACAAGTTTCTCCTGAGCTCTCCTTACTTTGTTATGATCTATCACCAGGTGAACATCATCAGGTGTTATCAAACCACCGTCAATCCAGGCAGCTGTTGCTACCTCTGCAGTTTCTCTGAGACCAGTGTGGTGTCGCATGCTGGCCAGAGCTATGCTCGGGATATCTTTCCTATTTCGAATGTTATGCCTGGAAGGTTTGGGATCATTATTTTCTGGGTTAGGGACAAAGTCACCATTCTCCTGGTCAGCACTCGGATCAGCCATGGGGAAGTCATTAAACTCTGAATCAGCTTGACTCCAATCATCAGCCTTTTTTACCTCACCCTGGGCCTTCTCAAGTCTCTTTTCCTCGGCAACTCTTCTCCTCTTCTGTCTCTCTGCGGCAGCCTCCTGTCTCTTGGACTCCGGAATATCTTGGCTAGAAATCATGAGAGCCCCTATACTGCCAGTCTTCTCTCTCTGTGCTTTGACAAATGCCAGTTCGATCACAGGAATCTTCAGTTCACGCTTGCAAATACAGGAGATGTGGGCCTCGGATTTACAGTCACAATCGCATCCAAACTCAGGACAGAGAACAATTGGGCACTTGCAAGTAATTATGTCAAATAACTGGTCCAGTTGCTTGGCAAAGCTGTCCTTAACTGCAAGTTTTCCTCTCCCAAGAGAGATATCTCTTGCCTTTTCCCAACTGGCTAGCAGTCTCTCACTAATCTTCTTCTGACTTGTTTTGACTGGAGGCTTGAACTGAGAGTTAGCCAGAGTGTGCTGTGCCAAGACAGCTTTGGTCATATCACTGGCAATGTCTTTGTTTGTGTAAGTTCTTTGGTTCTTTTCACTGATTTGCCTGATTAAAACACCGTATCTCAAAGCATCTCTTAATGTAGGCAACTCCGACTTCAGGAGCTCTCTCCCAGACCCAAGATAGTGACTGAGATGGCTGGATTTTTGGTTCCTCGTCCTGACACAAGAAGCCATCGCAAATATTATCAACTTATAAATGCATCAGAATCTGAAACAGAAAAAAATATTGTTAGTTGGGTTGTTAAAGAAAGAAGTCAGAAAGCAATATTCACTATTTAATTGTAATGTACTAATGCAGCTGTACGTTAGATTTTCGATAAATTTCAAGCTAAAATTTACCTAGCAAAAGGTTGCAAAATATTGAAACTGAAATTATTTTCTGATTATATACACTAAAATCTACCAAAGAATTGATGGGCCATTAGTTTTAGCTGATCTTCCCTCCTATGACACACCCTATTATCCCAACCACAAAACTATCAGTCACGTCATTAAAAACTACGCTCTGCTACCATTTGTAACCGGTCGGAAATTTACTGGACTTTAATTTCTCACTTGACTCGGGGTTTATTAAAGATTATTAAATGGTAATGGCAGTGGAAGCGTCCATTTGAGAAAAATTCCAAACCAGCACAAGAACACTTAAATTTACTAAACAAAATGAATTGTCCGTGACCCGTGGAAGGATAGCATCTGTGACTGGGATGAATGAGACACACTGTAAAATTTAGACACTTATATTTCCTCCAACACTACAAACACAATCAAATAATGGTACACCAATATGCGCACCCCTTAACTTGAGCTTAAAACACTACTCTGGGGAATAAAAGTTATACATGATATGAAGTTATTAGAAACTCAGGCAACAATAAATTTAAAGTATTAAGAAATCTTGCTTGCACACATGAAACAGGCCTTAAGGGCTTTCAACAAAATAACCTCGATCACTAAGAAATTTTTATAAAAAAATAGGAAATCAATAACTCTACAATGAATAGGCTTTAAGGGCACTCAACAAAGTAATATCCAGCACTAAGAAAATGGTAAAAAAAAAAATAGAAATTAATAACTCAACATTGAACAGGCCTTAAGGGCACTCAACAAAATTATATCACCCCAACAGATGCACAATTCCTAACCTAACTTAAACACTACTCTGGGGAACAAAGGTTATACCTGAGATCGGAATTATAAAGAAAAATTAAATGCATAAAAAGGAATTAAATCACAGTATCACTCTGGTTCCACTTAGTGACACAAACACTCAAAATACAATACTATCAAAATCATTTAAAAACTATTACTACACACAAAAATATTGTCACTATTTTTGAGATGTTACTGGGTCCACCTATACCCGTGAACCATGCTCCACCCAATTCAACATACACCCGTAATAAGGGAGATAAAATGTTTCTCGAGGTATCCCCTAGACTCCTGGTCTCAGTGTGTGACCATTAATCTACTCAGATAGCCTCAGTGTACTCTCGGTGCGTCCATGGGCAGGAAGAGAGAACGCCAACAGGTGACTATGGCCAGTAGGTAATACTTCTATCTGACCGAGGACACGTGGTTGTTGTGCACCCACGTGGTAAGAACTGATCACCCAATGCTGATGCTGGTCCCGTATCGTTTTAGTTGTCGGGAGCACTCGTTCACTCAAGAGAGCCTCTGCTACCCGGCTAACTGATCGTTCCAACGGCGACAATCGCCAATCATCAATCCTCAACGGCAGTCTCAAACGGCAGTCAATCTCTCGCAGTCAATTTCTCGCAGTCAAGTGGGTTCTGACGGAAACCCTGAAATAAACTCACTGTTAGCTCTTGTTAACTTTATCACTGCCCAATCTAAACCCTGTCTGAGATCGAATGAGACTTACTTGTTATACTGCAATAGCGCAACACAGGTGACTAGGCCATGTGACTATTTCTGTGACGGAAGCGCAGGGACGTCTTGTTGATCCGAATGCTTTTGCATTACTGAGAGCTAGCCAACCTCGTGTCCTCTCAATGCGTCAGCTTAAGCATACATGACATATTTTCCGCCTAACTAATAACTCCTTGGGACACCCGTAACATTATTCAGATTGATAAACGATCTATAATAATTCCAAATTCAATAATAGTCCCTTAACTTCATGAATCGCATCATTATTAGTTCGGCAAATTACATTTAATATCATATAGGCCTAGTTCCACAACCTCACGCTATGTGCAGGGAGCACTCTCTTCCCTCAGACGACCTTGAAAACTCAGTATCGCCAATGGCGCGGAGTTTGAAATTACTCTGAAATTTCTGAATATTTTGTATATATATATATATATATATATATATATATATATATATATATATAATCAACACCTCAACCCGCCAGGATTCGAACCCACGGCCCACAAGCCTATGACTGTGACCGGGGAACGCTAACCGCTGGACCACCAGGATGCTAAAAGCAGTCCTAGACTTTGTTATATTTCACACAAAGCCTGTTCAACGAGCTTATGGCGCCGTGAACCTCTAATGGGGACCACCCGCACCACTTAGGTGGTCAGAGTAACGTTTTACCAAATCCGGCTTCGAAACACGAGGATCCATATATATTTCATTAGCCCAATAAAGCACGCGGACTTCTACATACAATCAACACCTCAACCCGCCAGGATTCGAACCCACGGCCCACAAGCCTATGACTGTGACCGGGGAACGCTAACCGCTGGACCACCAGGATGCTAAAAGCAGTCCTAGACTTTGTTATATTTCACACAAAGCCTGTTCAACGAGCTTATGGCGCCGTGAACCTCTAATGGGGACCACCCCCACCACTTAGGTGGTCAGAGTAATGTTTTACCAAATCCGGCTTCGAAACACGAGGATCCATATATATTTCATTAGTCCAATAAAGCACGCGGACTTCTACATACAATCAACACCTCAACCCGCCAGGATTCGAACCCACGGCCCACAAGCCTATGACTGTGACCGGGGAACGCTAACTGCTGGACCACTAGGATGCTAAAAGCAGTCCTAGACTTTGTTATATTTCACACAAAGCCTGTTCAACGAGCTTATGGCGCCGTGAACCTCTAATGGGGACCACCCGCACCACTTAGGTGGTCAGAGTAACGTTTTACCAAATCCGGCTTCGAAACACGAGGATCCATATATATTTCATTAGCCCAATAAAGCACGCGGACTTCTACATACAATCAACACCTCAACCCGGCAGGATTCGAACCCACGGCCCACAAGCCTATGACTGTGACCGGGTAACGCTAACCGCTGACCACCAGGATGCTAAAAGCAGTCCTAGACTTTGTTATATTTCACACAAAGCCTGTTCAACGAGCTTATGGCGCAGTGAACCTCTAATGGGGACCACCCGCACCACTTAGGTGGTCAGAGTAACGTTTTACCAAATCCGGCGGGTTGAGGTGTTGATTGTATGTAGAAGTCCGCGTGCTTTATTGGGCTAATGAAATATATATATATATATATATACATACATATATATATACATATATATATATATATATATATATATTTCATTAGCCCAATAAACCCAGGTGGGCTGTGGATTCGAATCCTGGCGGGTTGAGATGTTGATTGTATGTAGAAGTCCGCGTGCTTTATTGGGCTAATGAAATATATATGGAACCTCGTGTTTCGAAACCGGATTTGGTAAAACGTTACTCTGACCACCTACGTGATACGGGTAGTCCCCATTAGAGGTTCACGGCGCCATAAGCTCGTTGAACAGGCTTTGTGTGAAATATAACAGAGTCAAGGACTGCTTTTTTATCCTGGTGGTCCAGAGGTAGCGTTTCCCGGTCACAGTCATGGGCTCGTGGGCCGTGGGCTCGAAACCTGGAGGGTTGAGGTGTTGATTGTGTATATATATATATATATATATATATATATATATATATATATATATATATATATATATATATATATATATATATATATATATATATATATTGTTACGCCGTCTCTTAATTTAATTTAATATCCAGGTTCTAGGCATAACCAAACAAAAAAAGTGAAATAAATTAAAAAGGAATAAAAATAAATAAAGTAAACCTTTAAGAATTTAATTAAATTAAATATTAACACAATATAGAGCCTCATAGGCTGTCACAACAAATTGATTCACTATCGAAACTTTTAAGACACAAATAATATTTAACATCGAAACATCAAAAGAAGTGCTTAAATATATAGAATAAAAATAAAGCACAGGATTACGTTAACACTGCATAAACATATAAATAACTAACACTGAAATTAACTATCGTGAAACAACACTGAATTACTAAAATGTAACTAAGCAAGCACTGATGGACACATAAGAGACATAAATAGGTACTCACATAGATATACCACATTAGTGGTGACAGGAACAGCACAGAAATATAATGAAATATAAGTAACAGGTGACAAGTGTCACTCAAAACAACGTGGACTGAATGACAAGGAGGACTGGACTGAACTCTGTCAGTTGGTAGACCACTATATATAGGGTCAATTCCCGCCAAAAACCCACTGGTGAAACGATGCAGATGGTCGTTAGAGAAACAAAGGATGCTTGTCACAATACTGAATGAAGAAATAAGATGGGCTTGAACAAATAATAACAGTTAAAACCTTAACAGCACAGGTTAAGGTGACTAGATTATATAATAGTAAATATAACACATCATTACAGGAATAATATGGAACATTGAAGCATGTTATAAAAAAATAATAGAAAATACGACACGGTCGTATCAATATATATATATTATATATATATATTATATTATATATTATATATATATATATATATATATATATATATATATATATATATATATATATATATTATATATATATATATATATATATGTGTTAGCGGGAGAGAAAAGGAGAGAAGAGAAGACGGGAATGCTGCTTTTAGCAAAAGGGGTAAGATGCAGTTTCTTAGAACAAAATTTTAGGGGGGTCGTATGTATGTTCTCTCAGCACATGAGGGCAGTGCTGTTTTCTTTTAGGTGGGTCGAGTGTTAGCGGGAGAGAAAAGGAGAGAAGAGAAGAGAAGACAAATGCTGCATTTAGCACGTTAAAGGGGTGAGATGGAGTCCTTAGAACAAATCTTGAGGGGGGTCGTATGTATGTTTTTCTCAGCACATGAGGACAGTGCTGTCTTTTTTTAGGGGGGTCGATTGTAATATTCAGAAATTTCAGAGTAATTTCAAATGCCCCGCCATTCGCGATATTGAGCATTCAAGGTCATCTGAGGGGAGAGAGCGCTTCCTGCTCACAGCGAGAGATGGTGGAACTAGGCCTATATGATATTAAATGTAATTCACCGAATTAATAATGATGTGATTCATGAAGTAAGGGACTATTATTGAATTTGAAATTATTATAGATCGTTTATCAGTCTGAATAATGTCACGGGTGTCCCAAGGAGTTATTAGTTAGGCGGAAAATATGTCACGTAGACCTAAGCTAACGCCTTGAGGAGAAGCGACGCTGGCTAGGCCCCAGTCGCTGAGAGCATTCACACAGACAAGACGTTCCTGCGCGTCCGTCACAGAAATAGTCACGTGGCCTAGTCACCTGTGCTGCGTTATTGCAGTATAACAAGTAAGTCTCATTCGATCTCAGACAGGGTTAGATAGGGCAGTGATAAAGTAAACTAGAGCTAACAGTGAGTTCATTTCAGGGTTTCCGTCAGAACCCACTTGACTGGAGTTGACCGGAGTTGACTGCGAGAGATTGACTGCCGTTTGAGACTGCCGTTGATGATTGAGGGTGACGATTGTCGCCATTGGACCGATCAGTGTAGGCCTGTCACTGTTTAGCGGGGTAGCAAAGGATCTCTTGAGTGAACGAGTGCTCCCGACAACTAAAACGACACGGGACCAGCATCAGCCGTGGGTGATGAGTTCATTGTAGAGTATTTAATTTCTTAAATTTTATTACCATTTCCTCAGTGACTGATATTATTTTGCTGAAAGCCCTTAAGGCCTATTCATTGTAGAGTATTTAATTTCTTAAATTTTATTACCATTTTCTCAGTGACTGATATTATTTTGTGAGAGCCCTTAAGGCCTGTTCATGTGTGCAAGCAACATTTCTTAGTACTCTAAATTTATTGTTGCCTGAGTTTCTAATAATTTCTATATCATGTATAACTATTATTCCCCAGAGTAGTGTTTTAAGTTTAAGTTAAGAGGTGTGCATATTGGTGTACCATTATTTGATTGTGTTTGTAGTGTTGGAGGGAATATAAGTGTCTAAATTTAACAGTGTGTCTCATTCATCCCAGTCACAGACGCTATCCTTCCACGGGTCACGGACAATTTATTTTGTTTAGTAGATTTAAGTGTTCTTGTGCTGGTTCGGGATTTTTCTCAAAGGGGCGCTTCCACTGCCATTACCATCTATTAATTTTAAATAAACCCCAAGTCAAGTGAGACATTAAAGTCCAGTAAATTCCGACCAGTTACAAATGGTAGCAGAGCGTAGTTATTTTCACTTCGTGACTGATAGCTCTGTGGTTGGGATAATGAGCGTAATCATGGAGTGGATGGAAACGGTAGAGAGTGTGACCCCAACTCTACTCATGCTCGCCGTGGGAATAGGTTTGTTGTGGTTGACGGTGCGGGGTTACTCGGAGGAAAGGAGAGACAGCCCGGGTTTGGTGCAGTTGAGAGAAGAGTTCGTGGAACGTAGGGGGAAGCTAGAGGGAAAAATCCGGGGGGAGTACCACACACAATTGCAACAGTCAGAGATGGAACACCAACAACACCTAGCTCTGTTGGGGAATGCACTCGATAGGGTAAAGACACAGTAAAAAATACAGCACGATGAGACAATGTGGGAGATGAGGAGACACAATAGTAGAGAGGGAACTAGTCCCGGGGCCGGGTTGACCATGTCTAAGTTCGACGGTAGGCCAGGAATAGAGGTAGGAAAGTGGTTAAGAGAGGTTGACCGAACCCTCAAGCTACTAGACGGAGACGAAGTCAGTCGAATCCAATTCATAATAAGGCATCTTGCGGGGCCTGCGGCAGATCGCGTATACAACGCACGCAGAGACTGGGAAACCGTAGATGAGTTAACTTGTTATTTGAAGCAGCAATATGGCTGGCAGACGGCCACGTACGACGCCATTCAGAAGGTGATGACGCGGAAACAAGGGAGCAACGAAACGCTTCTTGAATATTATGATGCTATGCTAGATTTAAACGATGAGTTGAACCACCATGATCATAAATATGGTAAGGCCCTGTTGGGAGATGCAATCACTCGGGGGCTCAAGGAGGAACAAAGCCGTATGTGGTTAGTGGATGAGATCAAGAAGTATCCTCACCATAGTCTAGACGAGTGGATCACGGGACTGAGAGAGGAGGAACAAAAACGAGAGGCTTTGAGGGAGGTACCGCGGACTAAAGAAAGAGAGAACGAACCGCAGACTGGAGGCTCGATTCTTCCGAGGTGCTATGCGTGTGGACAAGAGGGCCACTTCAGTTTCAATTGCACGAACGGGTCCGGACCAGGAGAGAGTGTCCCAAGGGGATACGTGGCCAATGGCCAGTATCGAGTTGGAAATAACAATCGGAACTGGCGGTCGGGAAATGGTCAAGGCCAGGCAGTTCCCGCCAACCGTTCCTGGCCTCACCAATAGATTCCACCGGCGATGTTATGAGTCAAGAGAGAGCGGACCCATGGTCAAGCGTGGTTCGCATGACAAATTTAATCACAACAGAAGGTACCTTAAGGCTGAAAGCAGAGTGTCCTAAGGTCTCGGTGCTGGTTGCGGGTCGTAAAATGTGGGGTTTAGCAGATACTGGGGCAGAAGTGTCGCTAATTGATGAACTTTTCTACCGTCGGGAGCTGGAGCCTGCAGGCGTGGTGTTGCAGCCCACTCGAATAAGGGTAAAAGGGGCGTCAGGGTTTCCAGTGCCGTGTGTGGGGTGTATTCGGGTCACTATGGTCGTATGTGGGTGGAAGTCACTGATGTGGGGATGTTGGTTTGTCCAGGGATTGAGACCCAGGGTAAGGGGCAATCTCATGTCGGGTTGTTGGGGATGAATGTGCTGGGGGAGGTTGCGGAGATCTGGCCGCACATGTATCACGTGTGCAGGGAAGCCAGGAGCACTGCTCAGTGGGAAAATTGCTTGCATGAGGTTAGGCAGTTATGTGCAATAGAGGCCATCAGCCTGGGGTATTGCATGACAGAGAGGAAGAAAATACCAACCATTCCTCCCCGGAGTACTCGGTTGCTGTCAGTATGTGTTCCCTCATTAAGCCAGGTAGCTAACAAAGAAGTAGTGATTGAACCTCTAACCATAGAGGATGGAGGTTGGATGCCTGAGGGTGTGATAGTGTTGCCGACAGCTGTAAGAGTGGTGAGAGGCATGACCCAGGTGTTGGTGGCAAATCTGTCTGATAGTCGTACGAGCTTGAGGGGCAATTGGCGGATTGGGAAAGTGGCTTCGGGGACGGAAGTCGAGGAAGACATCAGTGAAGAGGTGTATGTGAGGACAGTGCAACCGGATGCCCGTACGGAGGTCAAAGTGCACACGGAGGAAATGAATGAGGAACAAGAGAGTGCAGTTAGGTGCTTAATCGAAGAGTTCAGTGATATTTTTGAAGGAGAGGGCCAGCTCATAGGAAAGGCTATTGGGGTTCAGCAAGAGATCCCAGTGACCACAGACAGGCCAGTTAGGGTACCATATCGGAGGATCCCTCCAAACCAGGTACCAGAGGTGAAACAGCACATTAGCCAGCTGTTAGATCAGGGAGTAATTCAGCATAGTGAGAGTCCGTACTCTGCCGCCATTGTAGTAGTGAGGAAAAAGGACGGGACTCTGAGGTTGTGCATTGACTATCGTGACTTAAATAAGGTCACGGTACGCGATGCGTTTCCTCTGCCTAGGATGAATGAAACTCTAGAATCTCTGACGGGGGCCCAGTTTTTCTCAACGTTTGATCTGGCGGCGGGATATCACCAGATAGAAGTAAAACCTTCAGACCGTCCAAAGACTGCCTTCAGCACAAGCTTCGGACACTTTGAGTACAGGCGACTGCCTATGGGATTGTCAAATAGTCCGGGAACCTTTCAGAGATACATGGAGCGGATTTTAGGGGATAAGATTTTCTCCTCGTTGCTTGTATACCTTGATGATGTGATGGTGTTTTCAAGTACAATAGATCAGCATATAGTCAGATTGAGGGAATTATTTTGCAGGATGAGGGAGAATAACTTAAGATTTAAACCTAAAAAGTGTGAAATAATGGCTTCAAAAGTAAGTTATTTAGGATATCAGGTGTCAGCTGAAGGCATCACAGCTGATCCTGAGAAGATTAGGGTAATAAGAGATTGGCCAGTCCCTCAGACGGTGAAAGATGTGCGGTCTTTTGTAGGGTTCACATCATTTTATAGGAAACTTGTTAAAGGGTTTGCCCAAATAGCTGCTCCACTGCATGCGTTGATGCATGGGAAATCTAAGGATCGGGTAGATAGTGAATGGAGAGAGGAACAGCAACAGGCTTTTGAGAAACTGAAAGACAAGGTGACGCAGACACCAGTGTTGGCTTGCCCAGATTTCACTCAGGAGTTTATATTAGAAACAGATGCAAGTTTTCGTGGGCTAGGTGCGGTGCTGTCCCAGCGGAAGGATGGCAGGTTGCATCCCGTGTGCTATGCGAGTCGGGGCCTGAGGAAATCAGAACGTAACATGAACAACTATAGTTCTCGTAAGTTAGAGATGTTAGCACTCAAATGGGCAGTAGTGGATAAATTCAGGGATTATTTGGCAGGGAAACATTTCACAGTCTATACAGATAACAACCCACTCAGCCACCGTGAGAAGGCTAAACTAGGTGCCGTGGAAAGTAGGTGGAATGCGGATCTCGAGCAGTTTAACTTTACTATAGAGTACAAGCCGGGGAAGAACAACATTGGGGCAGATACTCTATCTAGAATCCCGGCGGAACAGGAGGAAGATAGAGAAGAAGAGTATACAGCGATGCA
This sequence comes from Homarus gammarus, assembly GCA_958450375.1. NCBI lineage: Eukaryota > Metazoa > Arthropoda > Malacostraca > Decapoda > Nephropidae > Homarus > Homarus gammarus. The sequence continues at coordinate 3,104,916 of CAUDMG010001281.1, forward strand.
TGTACTAGAGGAGAACTGGGCAGGAAGGAAGGAACTGTGGACGATGGATGGGCGGCGTAAGGAGCAAGAAGGCATGGACTATATGACAAAACTGCGAAGATGGTTGGTGGGAGAGCTGCCGGAGGATGAGGTACAGGTAGAGCTCCAAAATGATGATTTCCGCAAGATGTACCGAGCTAGGAAATCCCTGATCGTAAGAGAAGATGTTGTCTGGCATAGAAGACCCGAAGGGAAGAATCTATGGAGGGAGGTGCCAGTGTTAACTCCAAACTTGCAGGAGGCTTTGACTAGAGCCTGCCTCGACGAGTTTGGCCATCAGGGGCGAGATCGCACCCTGTCGCTGGTGCAGGAGCGAGGGTTCTGGTCAGGCATGGGAGAAACAGTGCGAGACTACATAGCCAGCTGCGAGAGGTGTGGAGTAGCAAAAGATGAAGTGCCGAAACCCCAACTGCATGTAGGGACGATTGAAGCTGCCAAACCATTAGAGACACTGGCCGCAGATTTCACCTTGCTGGACAAGCGGCAAGGATTGGAGAATGTCCTGATAATGGTTGACATATACAGTCGTTACACTTGGGCCTTTCCCACCAAAGACCAGAAAGCCTCGACGATTGCAAAGATCCTGGTGAATCGAATCTTCCTGGCAGTGGGTGCACCTGAGCGACTGTTGACCGATCAGGGAAGGAATTTTGGCAGTGCATTGGTCCGACAAACTTGTGCCACCTTTGGGGTGAAGAAAATATGGACGTCAGCATATCACCCACAGGGAAATGGCATGGTGGAACGGTTCAATCGAACCCTGCACGGTCTGCTGGGCACCCTCGAGGCAGAGGAAAAGAATAGGTGGCCAAAACATCTGCCGGCAGTGGTGTCACAATATAACGCGACTCCGCATGCCACGACAGGGTTTTCCCCATTCCTCTTGTTTTACGGGAGAGAACCAAACCTGCCTTTTGACCTTAGGCCGGAAGTAGACCCAGAGCCGGTAGATGAGTGGGTGATGGTGATTAGAGACCGGCAACGAAGATTGCAGGAAGCAGTGGAGATCAATGTTCGGAGACGTAAGGAAATAAATAGAAGAAAAAGAGAAAAGAAAGCCCACGAGAGTAGCTGGGAAGTGGGCCAGGAGGTTTTGCTGAGGAACAATGTAAAAATAGGCCGGTGTAAGCTGCAAAACCATTGGTTTGATACGAGATGGCACATTGTTGAGGTCCTAAATCCAAGGCCTGGTTTATATCGCATTGAGCCCAGTGGGGAAGAAGACCTGGAAGCGAGAGTGGAAAACCGGAGCAACTTGAAGGCTGCTCCAACCCTAAGGCATCCGGGAGACCCAGCGATGGATGAATCTGAGGAGGAAGACGAGGAGCCCCCACTCCAGATGAGCAAGATGAAGAGAAGTAGTTCAGAGAGGTCGATCGAGCCTGCAACTGAAAGACGAAGCCGACAAATTACAGTTTAGGTTGCAGGGTAATGAGAAGGGGCAGGTTGTCGAGGGTGAGTTGGAGGAGTTGTGAGTAGGGCAGGGGGGATTGGAGAGATGGTTAGGTCAGAGATGTGCGTTGAGTAGTGGTTGCTGTCATGAGCGGGATTGAGTTGCTGTCATGAGAGGGAGTGAGTTGCTGTCATGAGCGGGATTGAGAGTACGGTTGTAATGTCCAGGGCCTCACTAATATGGACTGGTACATTGTCAGAGGGTTGGTCTGCCGGCATGAGGTTCGGAGACGTGGACTGAGTATTTTTTTGACACTGGTTCCTCTTAGCTCAAGGGCCAGACAAAAGGAGAGCATGTTTGTTTTGGACTGTGTATTGTTTTGACACTGGTTCCTCTTAGTTCAAGGGCCAGGCCAAAGGAGAGCATGTTTGTTTTGGACTGAGTATTGTTTTGACACTGGTTCCTCTTAGTCAAGGGCCAGGCAAAGGAGAGCATGTTTGTTTTGGACTGTGTATTTTTTGACACTGGTTCCTCTTAGCTCAAGGGCCAGGCAAAGGAGAGCATGTTTGTTTTGGGCTGGTATGAAGTTTGACACTGGTTCTCTAGTTAAGGGCCAGGCAAAAGGGGAGCGTGATGTTCTGGTTGGTTTTGAGGTGAAGAAATGGAGTTGCTGGCTGCGAGTGGAATAGTACAGAGTTGAAGGTGAGTTTTAAGTTGTTCTCTCAGCACATGAGGGCAGTGCTGTTTTTCTTTTAGGGGGGTCGAGTGTTAGCGGGAGAGAAAAGGAGAGAAGAGAAGACGGGAATGCTGAGTTTAGCAAAAGGGGTAAGATGCAGTTTCTTAGAACAAAATTTTAGGGGGGTCGTACGTATGTTCTCTCAGCACATGAGGGCAGTGCTGTTTTCTTTTAGGGGGGTCGAGTGTTAGCGGGAGAGAAAAGGAGAGAAGAGAAGAGAAGACAAATGCTGCATTTAGCACGTTAAAGGGGTGAGATGCAGTCCTTAGAACAAATCTTGAGGGGGGTCGTATGTATGTTTTTCTCAGCACATGAGGACAGTGCTGTCTTTTTTTAGGGGGGTCGATTGTAATATTCAGAAATTTCAGAGTAATTTCAAATGCCCCGCCATTAGCGATACTGAGCGTTCAAGGTCATCTGAGGGGAGAGAACGCTTCCTGCTCACAGCGAGAGATGGTGGAACTAGGCCTATATGATATTAAATGTAATTCACCGAATTAATAATGATGCGATTCATGAAGTAAGGGACTATTATTGAATTTGAAATTATTATAGATCGTTTATCAGTCTGAATAATGTCACGGGTGTCCCAAGGAGTTATTAGTTAGGCGGAAAATATGTCACGTAGACCTAAGCTAACGCCTTGAGGAGAAGCGACGCTGGCTAGGCCCCAGTCGCGGAGAGCATTCACACAGACAAGACGTTCCTGCGCGTCCGTCACAGAAATGGTCACGTGGCCTAGTCACCTGTGCTGTGTTATTGCAGTATAACAAGTAAGTCTCATTCGATCTCAGACAGGGTTAGATAGGGCAGTGATAAAGTAAACTAGAGCTAACAGTGAGTTCATTTCAGGGTTTCCGTCAGAACCCACTTGACTGGAGTTGACCGGAGTTGACTGCGAGAGATTGACTGCCGTTTGAGACTGCCGTTGATGATTGAGGGTGGCTATTGTCGCCATTGGACCGATCAGTGTAGGCCTGTCACTGTTTAGCGGGGTAGCAAAGGATCTCTTGAGTGAACGAGTGCTCCCGACAACTAAAACGACACCGGACCAGCATCAGCCGTGGGTGATCAGTTCTTACCACTCCGGCGCACAACCCCACATGTCCCGAGCAGCTAGTGAAACCCTCTTGCTAATGGGAAGCTAAAGTTTCTCTCAACTGTACAAGGTCTGATTGGCTCACTCCCTTCCGCTTTATGGACGCACTGGGAGTACACTGAGGCTATCTGAGTAAACTAATGGTCACACACTGAGACCGTGAGTCTAGGTCTCTAGGAGATACCTAGAGGAACATTTTCCCTCCCTTATTACGGGTGTAGTTAACACCATTCCTCAGACTGATATTATCTTGACGTGTGTAGTTTAATAGTTTCTAAATAATTTTGATAATATTGTTTTGAATGTTTGTGCCATCAAGTGGAACCAGAGTGATACTGTGATTTGATTCTTTTAATGCCTCTAATTGTTCTTCATAATTCTGATCTCAGGTATAACCTTGTTCCCCAGAGTAGTGGTTAGGTTAGGTTAGGAAGTGTGCATCTGTTGGGGTGCTATAATTTTGTTGAGTGCCCTTAAGGCCTATTCATTGTAGAGTATTTTATTTCTTAAATTTTATTACCATTTCCTCAGTGACTGATATTATTTTGCTGAAAGCCCTTAAGGCCTATTCATTGTAGAGTATTTAATTTCTTAAATTTTATTACCATTTCCTCAGTGACTGATATTATTTTGCTGAAAGCCCTTAAGGCCTATTCATTGTAGAGTATTTAATTTCTTATTTTATTACCATTTCCTCAGTGACTGATATTATTTTGTGAGAGCCCTTAAGGCCTGTTCATGTGTGCAAGCAACATTTCTTAATACTCCAAATTTATTGTTGCCTGAGTTTCTAATAATTTCTATATCATGTATAACTATTATTCCCCAGAGTAGTGTTTTAAGTTTAAGTTACGAGGTGCGCATATTGGTGTACCATTATTTGATTGTGTTTGTAGTGTTGGAGGGAATATAAGTGTCTAAATTTAACAGTGTGTCTCATTCATCCCAGTCACAGACGCTATCCTTCCACGGGTCACGGACAATTTATTTTGTTTAGTAGATTTAAGTGTTCTTGTGCTGGTTCGGGATTTCTCTCAAAGGGGCGCTTCCACTGCCATTACCATCTATTAATTTTAAATAAACCCCAAGTCAAGTGAGAAATTAAAGTCCAGTAAATTCCGACCGGTCACACACATATATATATATATATATATATATATATATATATATATATATATATATATATATATATATATATATATATATATATATATATATATATATATATATATATATATATATATGTATATATATATATATATATATATATATATATATATATATATATATATATATATATATATATATATATATATATAACCGGTCGGAATTTACTGGACCTTTAATTTCTCATTGGACTTGGGGTTTATTAAAGATTATTAGATGGTAATTGCAGTGGAAGCGCCCCTTAGTGAGAAATCCCAAACCAGCACAGGAGCACTTAAATCTACTAAACAAAATGAAGTGTCAGTGACCCGTGGAAGGATAGCGTCTGTGACTGGGATGAATGAGACACACTGTAAAATTTAGACACTTATATTCCCTCCAACACTACAAACACAATCAAATAATGGTACACCAATATGCTCACCTCTTAACTTGAACTTAAAACACTACTCTGGGAAATAAAAGTTATACATGATAAAGAAATTATTAGGAACTCAGGCAACAATAAATTTGAAGTATTAAGAAATCTTGCTTGCACACATGAAACAGGCCTTAAGGGCTTTCAACAAAATATTTCCAGCACTGTGAAAATGGTATTCAAAAATAAGAAATTAATAACTCTACAATGAATAGGCCTTAAGGGCACTCAGCAAAATTATATCACCCCAACAAATGCACACTTCCTAACCTAACTTAACCACTACTCTGGGGAACAAAGGTTATACCTGAGATCGGAATTATGAAGAAAAATTAGATGCATTAAAAGAATCAAATCACAGTATCACTCTGGTTCCACTTAGTGACACAAACATTCAAAAAACAATACTATCAACATTATTTAAGAAATATTAAACTACACACATCAAGATAATATCAGTAACTGAGAAATGGTATTAACTACACCCAAATATTTTGTCACTATTATTGGTTTGTTACTGGGTCCACCAATACCCGTAAACCATGCTTCCTAACCTAACACACACACAGATTCCACCTGCACTCCGTAGTCGTTTAAGGCACAACCAACAGGCACCCATAGTTTAAGGCCCAAATCAGCCTTTCTCAACCTTGGAAAGTGTACCTCTAAAACTCCACTGACTCTTGGCCCCAGTGTGTGACCCTGTATCACTCAGCTAGCTTCACTTTACCACGGGTACATCCATAAAGCGGAAGGGAGTGAGCCAATCAGACCTTGTACAGTTGAGAGAAGCTTTAGCTTCCCGTTAGCAAGAGGGTTTCACTAAGCTGCTTGAAACATGTGGTATTGTGAGCCGAGGTAGAGGAGAGCTGATGACCCCAACGATCGTCCCTTCGTCAGCTGGGCACCCAGACGGCTAGATTCCCTCAAGAGATCCTTTGATACCCCGCTAAACAGTGACAGGCCTACACTGATCGGTCCAATGGCGACAATCGCCACCCTCAATCATCAACGGCAGTCTCAAACGGCAGTCAATCTCTCGCAGTGAAGTGGGTTCTGGCGGAAACCCTGAAATGAACACACTGTTAGCTCTAGTTTACTTTACCACTGCCCTATCTAACCCTGTCTGAGATCGAATGAGACTTACTTGCTATACCGCAATAGTGCAACACAGGTGACTAGGCCACATGACTATTTCTGTGACGGACGCGCAGGGACGTCTTGTTTGTCTGAATGCTTCCCCGTGACTGAGAGAGAGCCCGCCTCGTGTCCTCTCAAGGCGTCAGCTTAGCCCTACATGACATATTTTCCGCCTAACTAATAACTCCTTGGGACACCCGTAACATTATTCAGACTGATAAACGATCTATAATAATTTCAAATTCAATAATAGTCCCTTAACTTCATGAATCGCATCATTACTAATTCGGCAAATTACATTTAATATCATATAGGCCTAGTTCCACAACCTCCCATTATGTGCGGGGAGCGCTCTCTTCCCTCAGACGACCTTGAAAGCTCAGTATCGCCAATGGCGGGGCATTTGAAATTACTCTGAAATTTCTGAATATTACAATCGACCCCCCTAAAAAAAGACAGTACTGTCCTCATGTGTTGAGAAAAACATACATACGACCCCCCTAAAAATTTGTTCTCAGGACTGCATCTCACCCCTTTAACGTGCTAAACGCAGCATTTCTGTCTTCTCTTCTCTCCTTTTCTCTCCCGCTAACACTCGACCCCCCTAAAAGAAAACAGCACTGCCCTCATGTGCTGAGAGAACAACTTAGAACCCCCCTTCAACTCTGTACTATTTCACTAGCAGCCAGCAACTCCATTTCTTCCAAGCCCAACTCAAAACCAACCAGAACATCACGCTCCCCTTTTGCCTGGCCCTTAACTAGAGAACCAATGTCAAAATTAATACCAACATGCTCTCCTTTGGCCTGGCCCTTGAACTAAGAGAACCTGTGTCAAAACAATACACAGTCCAAAACAAACATGCTCTCCTTTGCCTGGCCCTTGAACTAAGAGGAACCAGTGTCAAAACAATACTCAGTCCACGTCTCCGAACCTCATGCCGGCAGACCAACCCTCTGACAATGTACCAGTCCATATTAGTGAGGCCCTGGACATTACAACCGTACTCTCAATCCCGCTCATGACAGCAACTCACTCCCGCTCATGACAGCAACCACTACTCAACGCACATCTCTGACCTAACCATCTCTCCAATCCCCTCTGCCCTACTCACAACTCCTCCAACTCACCCTCTACAACCTGCCTTTTCTCATTACCATGCACACCTAAACTGTAATTTGTCGGCTTCGTCTTTCAGTTGGAGGTTGGATCGACCTCTCTGAACTACTTCTCTTCATCTTGCTCATCTGGGGTGGGGGCTCCTCGTCTTCATCTTCAGATTCATCCATCGCTGGGTCTCCCGGATGCCTTAGGGTTGGAGTAGCCTTAAAGTTGCTCCGGTTTTCCACTCTCGCTTCCAGGTCTTCTCCTCCACTGGGCTCAATGCGATATAAACCAGGCCTTGGATTTTGGACCTCAACAATGTGCCATCTCGTATCAAACCAATGGTTTTGCAGCTTACACCGGCCTATTTTTACATTGTTCCTCAGCAAAACCTCCTGGCCCACTTCCCAGCTACTCTCGTGGGCTTTCTCTTCTCTTTTCCTTCTGTTTATTTCCTTACGTCTCCGAACATTGATCTCCACTGCTTCCTGCAATCTTCGTTGCCGGTCTCTAATCACCATCACCCACTCATCTACCGGCTCTGGGTCTACTTCCGGCCTAAGGTCAAACGGCAGGTTTGGTTCTCTCCCGTAAAACAACAGGAATGGGGAAAACCCTGTCGTGGCATGCGGAGTCGCGTTATATTGTGACACTACTGCCTGCAGATGCTCTGGCCACCTATTCTTTTCCTCTTCCTCGAAGGTGGCCAGCAGACCGTGCAGGGTTTGATTGAACCGTTCCACCATACCATTTCCCTGTGGGTGATATGCTGACGTCCTTATTTTCTTCACCCCAAAGGTGGCACAAGTTTGTCCGACCAATGCACTGCCAAAATTTCTTCCCTGATCGGTCAACAGTCCTTCAGGTGCACCCACTGCCAGGAAGATCCGATTCACCAGGATCTTTGCAATCGTCGAGGCTTTCTGGTCTTTGGTGGGAAAGGCCCAAGTGTAACGACTGTATATGTCAACCATTATCAGGACACTCTCCAATCCTTGCCACTTGTCCAGCAAGGTGAAATCTGCGGCCAGTGTCTCTAATGGTTTGGCAGCTTCAATCGTCCCTAAATGCAGTTGGGGTTTCGGCACTTCATCTTTTGCTACTCCACACCTCTCGCAGCTGGCTATGTAGTCTCGCACTGTTTCTCCCATGCCTGACCAGAAACCTCGCTCCTGCACCAGCGACAGGGTGCGATCTCGCCCCTGATGCCCAAACTCGTCGTGGCAGACTCTAGTCAAAGCCTCCTGCAAGTTTGAAGATAACACTGGCACCTCCCTCCATTGATTCTTCCCTTCGGGTCTTCTATGCCAGACAACCTCTTCTCTTACGATCAGGGATTTCCTAGCTCGGTACATCTTGCGGAAGTCATCATTTTGGAGCTCTACCTGTACCTCATCCTCCGGCAGCTCTCCCGCCAACCATCTTCGCAGTTTTGTCATATAGTCCATGCCTTCTTGCTCCTTACGCAGCCCATCCATCGTCCACAGTTCCTTCCTTCCTGCCCCGTTCTCCTCTAGTACATGCATCGCTGTATACTCTTCGTCGCTATCTTCCTCCTGTTCCGCCGGGATTCTAGATAGAGTATCCGCCACAATGTTGTTCTTCCCCGGCTTGTACTCTATAGTAAAGTTAAACTGCTCGAGATCCGCATTCCACCTACTTTCCACGGCACCTAGTTTAGCCTTCTCGCGGTGACTGAGTGGGTTGTTATCTGTATAGACTGTGAAATGTTTCCCTGCCAAATAATCCCTGAATTTATCCACTACTGCCCATTTGAGTGCTAACATCTCTAACTTACGAAAACTATAGTTGTTCATGTTACGTTCTGATTTCCTCAGGCCCCGACTCGCATAGCACACCTGATGCAACCTGCCATCCTTCCGCTTGGACAGCACCGCACCTAGCCCACGAAAACTTGCATCTGTTTCTAATATAAACTCCTGAGTGAAATCTGGGCAAGCCAACACTGGTGTCTGCGTCACCTTGTCTTTCAGTTTCTCAAAAGCCTGTTGCTGTTCCTCTCTCCATTCACTATCTACCCGATCCTTAGATTTCCCATGCATCAACGCATGCAGTGGTGCAGCTATTTGGGCAAACCCTTTAACAAGTTTCCTATAAAATGATGTGAACCCTACAAAAGACCGCACATCTTTCACCGTCTGAGGGACTGGCCAATCTCTTACTACCCTAATCTTCTCAGGATCAGCTGTGATGCCTTCAGCTGACACCTGATATCCTAAATAACTTACTTTTGAAGCCATTATTTCACACTTTTTAGGTTTAAATCTTAAGTTATTCTCCCTCATCCTGCAAAATAATTCCCTCAATCTGACTATATGCTGATCTATTGTACTTGAAAACACCATCACATCATCAAGGTATACAAGCAACGAGGAGAAAATCTTATCCCCTAAAATCCGCTCCATGTATCTCTGAAAGGTTCCCGGACTATTTGACAATCCCATAGGCAGTCGCCTGTACTCAAAGTGTCCGAAGCTTGTGCTGAAGGCAGTCTTTGGACGGTCTGAAGGTTTTACTTCTATCTGGTGATATCCCGCCGCCAGATCAAACGTTGAGAAAAACTGGGCCCCCGTCAGAGATTCTAGAGTTTCATTTATCCTAGGCAGAGGAAACGCATCGCGTACCGAGACCTTATTTAAGTCACGATAGTCAATGCACAACCTCAGCGTCCCGTCCTTTTTCCTTACTACTACAATGGCGGCAGAGTACGGACTCTCACTATGCTGAATTACTCCCTGATCTAACAGCTGGCTAATGTGCTGCTTCACCTCTGGTACCTGGTTTGGAGGGATCCTCCGATATGGCACCCTAACTGGCCTGTCTGTGGTCACTGGGATCTCATGCTGAACCCCAATAGCCTTTCCTATGGGCTGGCCCTCTCCTTCAAAAATATCACTGAACTCTTCTATTAAACACATAACTGCACGCTCTTGTTCCTCAGACGACCTTGAAAGCTCAGTATCGCTAATGGCGGGGCATTTGAAATTATTCTGAAATTTCTGAATATTACATATATATATATATATATATATATATATATATATATATATATATATATATTATATATATATATATATATATATATATATATATATATATATGCAAGTAAATCACTGTAGGTGCGCGTGATCTAGGTATATGCGAAAGCGCTTGGGAACTTCGTGTTTTCTTCTTTCCTGGTGGTTATCAGCATATATATATATATATATATATATATATATATATATATATATATATATATATATATATATATATATATATATATATATATATATGCAAGTAAATCACTGTAGGTGCGCGTGATCTAGGTATATGCTGATAACCACCAGGAAAGAAGAAAACACGAAGTTCCCAAGCGCTTTCGTGTAATTCACATCTTCAGGGGTGAGTACAGACTAGATAGAGTAATGCAGAACAAGATGAATATATACAGAGGAGGGTGAGACCAGGTCCACAATGGTCAGGTAATGACCCTACTAATCTTTAAATGGCACACAACGGTTGGTGGTTGGGTCAGATGGGACAGTGACCCGCCCTCTCACCTGATCACAAATCTTCTTAATTACAAAGTTGTCCAGCTTGTACAAGCCGTTACTCAAATTCATGTTGAATGCTTCGGTATGTTTAATAAGACTAGATTCTATGATGTTCCTACTATCAATTGAATTACATGGTAATATTGAGGAGGCATTATCCCAGTCAATGCAATGCTTGTTATCCCTCAAATGAACAAACAGAGCATTGGATTCCTGGCCTGTCCTGACACTGTATTTGTGTTGTTTAATTCTAGTTACAAGATCTTTACCTGTCTGGCCTAAGTAAAACATATTACATTCCTTGCAAGGAACTTTATAAATGCAACCAATTGTGTTGTTGGGGGAGTTCTTGATTAACATTTGTTTAACAGTGCATGAGTTTTTAAATGCCACATTGACGTTCCAAGATTTTAGCTGTGCCGGAATGTGTGAGAAATTTTTGTGAAATGGTAATATTAAGATATTCTTATGGTCATAGGTGGGCTTGGGATCAGTTCTATAAAAAGTTTTCTTAGTAATGTTTAAGCATTTGTCTATGAAAGATCTAGGGTATTTAAGGTTTGAGCCAATATTATATATATATTTGTATTCCTCATCGATGAATTCCGGACTGCAAATTCTCAAGGCACGTAAAAACATTGTAGTAAATACTGACTGTTTGACTTTATTATGGTGGGCAGAATAATAATGAATGTATGAACACACATTGGTTGGTTTTCTATAAATACTGAACTTAAAAGTGTTACCTATTCTGTGTATCAGACAGTCTAGGAATGGCAATTTACAGTCTTGCTCTAATTCCACAGTGAATTTGATCGAGGGGGCTAAGTTGTTAAGTTGTGGTAGGAAAACTTTTAGGTCCTCATTACATGGCCAGAGACATAATACATCATCAACATATCTAAACCAGACTGCTGAGGGTGGTAAAATATTACTTAATAGTTTCTTTTCAAAGAATTCCATATATAGGTTGCTTAATACAGGTGAGAGTGGATTACCCATTGCCATACCAAATTTTTGAGCATAATATTCCCCATTGAATTCGAATTTGCAATCCTTAATACATAGTTTGATGAGTTCGATGAAGTCATCTTTCGAGACGGGCAGTGAAATGTTATCCAGGGAATCTATGAGGAACTCTAGTAAATCATCAACTGGGACCTTTGTAAAAAGTGACGTTACATCAAAGCTGACCAGTTTAAAATCATGATTAATGTGCAAGTATTGAGTTTATCAACCAGATCCATATTATTCTTGATATTGGAGTTAGAAATGTTGCCAACTAGGGGGTTTAGTAAGGAAACTAACCATTTAGATAGTTTATAAGAGATTGACCCAACAGAGCTAATGATGGGTCTTGCTGGGTTATTGGGCTTGTGGGTCTTGATTAAACCGTACATGTAAGGCAGTGGAGGGGACGTTGAAGTAAGATGTTTAATGAGAGTAGCTTTGCCTCTCAATAGGGACTTCAGTTTTTTGTTGAACTGGGTGTTGACAGTGTTGAGAGGATTATTTATGAGTTTAGAATATGTTGTAGTGTCACATAAAAGGTCATTCATTTTTGAGATATAGTCATCTTTGTTTAAAATCACTACTGTGTTGGCTTTATCTGCTTTAGTGACATGTAGATCCTTATTTTTCTTAAGGGCTTGGAGTGCTTTGGTGAATCTTTCTGGACAGTTTGAAACACAAGGCTTGGACATAGATGCATACACAACACCTTTACACATGTTCACTTCTTCACTTGTCAAATTACTGAATTTCTCCAAATTGCAAAATGCTCTGGCTATGTCAACACTGTCGACTCCCTTGTTGGAACCATCAAAACTTAAACCATAGCCGAGGGCACACAAGGTATCATTGTCTAGTTGTTTAGAGGAGAGATTCACTACACAGTTGTTATTGGCATCCTTAGTCCAATCACTATTTCTAATAAGGAGTGCCAATTTGTGGTCTATCTTGGCTTGAAGATCAGAACGCTCACGTCTCAGGTTATCAAAACAGTAGTCCAACATGAACTTTTTCCAATAACTCGGTATGGTCATGATAAAAGCGCGCTTTTTTTGTCTTACAATACGGAAGGCTTCATCCACTTCAATTTTCTTTATTTCAAAATGTTTCTTAAGGATGATTTCTTGGAACTCATCAAAGGGGCGGTCAGACATCTTAAGGACACGTTGTGGGAGGATTGATCTTGGCATAACTTTTTCACTGAGGCATGTCTGGAGAAATTTCAAACGTATTTTCAATTTGTGGGCCTTGATCATCGAAGAGGAGTATTCAGTAACGAAAGGAGACAGTCCAGGACAGCTTGTAGAGAAGATGAAGAAGTGGCGCGTGGAATCCATTTATGCAAGTAAATCACTGTAGGTGCGCGTGATCTAGGTATATGCTGATAACCACCAGGAAAGAAGAAAACACGAAGTTCCCAAGCGCTTTCGTGTAATTCACATCTTCAGGGGTGAGTACAGACTAGATAGAGTAATGCAGAACAAGATGAATATATACAGAGGAGGGTGAGACCAGGTCCACAATGGTCAGGTAATGACCCTACTAATCTTTAAATGGCACACAACGGTTGGTGGTTGGGTCAGATGGGACAGTGACCCGCCCTCTCACCTGATCACAAATCTTCTTAATTACAAAGTTGTCCAGCTTGTACAAGCCGTTACTCAAATTCATGTTGAATGCTTCGGTATGTTTAATAAGACTAGATTCTATGATGTTCCTACTATCAATTGAATTACATGGTAATATTGAGGAGGCATTATCCCAGTCAATGCCTCCTCAATATTACCATGTAATTCAATTGATAGTAGGAACATCATAGAATCTAGTCTTATTAAACATACCGAAGCATTCAACATGAATTTGAGTAACGGCTTGTACAAGCTGGACAACTTTGTAATTAAGAAGATTTGTGATCAGGTGAGAGGGCGGGTCACTGTCCCATCTGACCCAACCACCAACCGTTGTGTGCCATTTAAAGATTAGTAGGGTCATTACCTGACCATTGTGGACCTGGTCTCACCCTCCTCTGTATATATTCATCTTGTTCTGCATTACTCTATCTAGTCTGTACTCACCCCTGAAGATGTGAATTACACGAAAGCGCTTGGGAACTTCGTGTTTTCTTCTTTCCTGGTGGTTATCAGCATATATATATATATATATATATATATATATATATATATATATATACATATATATACATATATATACATATACATATATATTTTCTATTGTGGACCTGGTCTCACCCTCCTCTGTATATTTACACCTTGTTTTGTACTCCTCTTTAGTCTGTACTCACTCCTGAAGATGTGAATTACACGAAAGCGCTTGGGAACTTCGTATTTTCTTCATTTCTTGTGGTTATCAGCATATATATATATATATATATATATATATATATATATATATATATATATATATATATATATATATATATATATATATATATATTATGTAAATCCACAATGAAAACATGGATAAGATAAATCTTGATAAAATCACACGGGAGAATGGAAACAACGGAGTACCTTAGCTTTCGTCTTTATTCAAGTCATCTGAAGATGTCTTGAATAAAGACGTAAGCTAAGGTACTCCGTTGTTTCCATTCTCCCGTGTGATTTTATCAAGATATTTATATATATATATATATATATATATATATATATATATATATATATATATAGGCCAGCTCCGAATACAACCAGGTGAACCCTGCCCAGCTGAGGGAAGGGTTCTACTTAACCGTTAGTAAGATTTTTGACTGACTGATTGAGATGTGTGGGTGGTTCTTGTGGTGTTGTATGAATCTAGGTGGGTTGATTCGATGAACCAGATCGACCACAATCAAGCTCTGCGGTCAGTCACGGTAGTTTCGTAGGTAGGGACACCTGTCTACTCGCCGGCCAGGTGGGTATCCACCCATTGAGTAGCCAGGTATGTCTTCCAAACCACCATCACCACCAACCATCAACCACCAACCGAGTGTGGTCTCCTGATCTTGCAAAAGGAGTACTTTGTTAATTAATGTTAAATTCTTCTCCCCCCTATCTAAACACTGTCTGAGATTGAATAAGGGCTTACTTGCAACACGGATGAATGAGCGGGAAGGTGACGAGGCCACGTGGTCGCTTTCCTTGGCGGAAAGCGTAGTTAGACGTTTGTTTAGGTTAATGACCGTGAACTACTAAGGCCAGGTCAACGTATGCATCCCTCAGGGCGCTCGCTTGCCCCCCTCCCCTCATGACGTCATCTTTCGGGTATTTCTAATAGTTTCTTTGGGACACACGTAACATATTTAGACTGGGAAAGTATCCATAATAACTTTAGATTTTATAATTGTCCCTTAACTTCATGAATCGTGTCTACATTAATTCGATAAAGTACATTTAAATTTCTATAGGCCTAGTTCAAAATGCTTCCTTCGCCTGACTGAGGGCGTTGCTTGGAGGCTTTGTTTTAACTCTCCACGAGGCATGAGTGTTTCAGCCTGGTCTACTTATGTTTCCCTTTTCGGCAGATCGGTCATATTTGTTCTAACGTCTCTTAGTATCACATTAAAATTTCTGAATATATCATATATATTAATAATAATAATAATAATAATAATAATAATAATAATAATGGCTGCCCATCGTGTAACGAAGATGGCCGGTTCTAGGGCCACCTAGGCATGAATTTGTTTAAGGTGTAGAAACTGTCGCCAACACAACATCCACACCCTGAGTTAACGAGTTGCATGACCCAATATCAAGGAATAGTCCGAGAAGACCAGACAACTCGCCAAGCTCACTGGCTAACCATTACCCCAGATTACGATCCACAAATCGATTAACATCCAGGTTCCCAATTACTGCTGGGTAGACAGAGGCAAATGACGTAAAGAAACTTGCCCATAGTTCACCCTGCCCGGGGATCGAATCCGGGTTCGCTCTCTTGCGAGGCGAGCTTGCTGACCATCAGTCCAAATGGCACGCGGACTTCCATACACAGTACAAACAAGACCGCTTGCTATATGGACTGATGAGATATATGTTTAGCCTCCTGTTTCCTAGCTGGATTTGGTAAAATACTACTCCGACTACGTAGTTGGCACGGGCAATCCCCATTCGAGGTTCACGGCGCTTAATAAGCACGCTGAACAGGCTGTGTGTAGAATATAACAATGCCTAGGATTGGTTTTGTTGTCCTTGTGGTGCGGTGGTAGCGATCCATGTTCAAATTCACATTCAGAGGTCTAGGATTCGAATCCCGACTAGTGAGGTATATTGAGGTATATATATATATATACACTCCACGTTTTTCTACTTTCAGGTTTCCTGGGAGAGAGGTACTCATTGAAGTCACGAAACACCATTGTTACCAAAAGCCACTATGTGAAGCACCTTAGAAAGTACCCCAATGTGCCAGCCATTATCATCATCAGGAACCCCGCCAGGTATGTCCTGCTCCCAGTGACTCACACTCACACTAACAGAGGTGGTAATGGTGATGTGTCTTCCTCTATAACACACTAACAGAGGTGGTAGTGGTGTGTGTGTCTTCCTCCATAACACACACTAACAAAGGTGGTAGTGGTGTGTCTTCCTCTATAACACACACTAACAGAGGTGATAGTGGTGTGTCTTCCTCTATAACACACACTAGAAGAGGTGGTAGTGGTGTGTCTTCCTCTATAACACACTAACAGAGGTGGTAGTGGTGTGTCTTCCTCTATAACACACACTAACAGAGATGGTAGCGGTGTGTCTTCCTCTATAACACACACTAACAGAGGTGGTAGTGGTGTGTCTTCCTCTACAACACACACTAACAGAGGTAGTGGTGTGTGTGCCTTCCTATAACATATAGGCCAACAGAGATAGTTTCCTTGTCGGTAAACTCTGCATATGTGATGAGGAAAGGCATTGGGCTTCTTGTCTCACTTAATTTTTCATCTTAGCCCACTCCCAAGGATAGATACTTTAAACGATGTTCATTGCCACCCAAACTTGTGAGTAGTGTATCAGCTTGAGCTAGAAATTCCTAGCTGAGCAAGAAAATAGCTCTGGAACTTTAATATAAGTCCATTATGCCTTAGATGGAGAAAACACAAACTCAAATCTAGTGGCAGGACAGAAAATGGAAGCTATAACGAGAGATAAAACAGTTGCAATGAGTTATATTGGGTTTAAGTGAAGTAATATGAAAAGTTCTAATAGCATAAGTGATAAATTATGTAATGTAATGTATTCAGGCAGCGAAAATCGCGAATTGAAGAAGGTATTTTCATACGTTAAATTTACTGTTCCAGCCATAGACTTGGAAATAAGTCAGATTCATGCACCAATTAATAACAGTGAAGACTAGGCTTCAGAAATATTTTGTGAAAAACTCCAAAGACGATAAGAGGTTCGGGAGATGTTATGATGGTTAAATGCAAAGGTAGAGATCGTGAAAAAAATCTGGACACTTTCAGCAATATCACAACCTTATGTCACACCCAAGCTTACCCGAAAAGACACAGAGCTGGACAATAGAGATATACTGCTATGGCTAACTTTAAGTAAGGTACACTTTATAAGATTCTCTTTCGGTGTTCCCAAATACCTAGTCATGCCTGAAGAATAAAATCCTGGGCGAAAATGACCAACAGAAACACCCAGATATATCCACCTTAATTAAGTATTTTTACAAACTAAAGGTACAAGACATGATATAAATGTACTTCTCAAACTATAATATACAGCTAATGCACTTATTACCTAATTTGGAGTTCATTATAAGCACCACTGACTCCTACGTAACATTCACTAGGAAAGGATTCACAAACCTTAAGCCACATGGTGGCACAGAAAGAGAGAAAAGGGCAAAGGCAGATCTACAGTATGTCCAGAATCACGCCAAGGACGAGACAAAGCAGGAGGAGAGGAGGGACTTCTACACTCAGGCAAGGATAGTGTGAGACAGGGAAGCCCTAGTTGTGAGCAGTGGTACTGACCCAGCCAGCACAATAAGTTCCGCTCACCTGCACATGTGCAGATGACCTTCGTTTAATTCATAAGCTTGCGTTAACTTCTATACAAGGTTTGAGACAAGGTTATAAATGAGAGAACGTTAGAGATATTTATGGGACGCCAAAGGTAATTAATATCAACTAAAATAAATATTATAACATTGATTACACATACAACAACAAATGGGCTAACGCAAAATTGCTTCCTGGTAACTCAAGTGGTATGATGAAATACTGACCACACCATATCTGGGCGCCACATGGCAGGAACATAAGAACATAAGAATGGAGGAAACTGCAGTGGGCCTATTGGCCCATACTAGGCAGTCCCATTGACACCCAACCCCTATTGCTCATATATCCATCCAACCTATGTTTGTAGCTATCCAGCGTATTCGAGTTCATGATTTACTTCACACTACAACTAATTCTATCCATTCTTACACTGATGATTCTACTCTTCACTCTTCTTCACATTTTACCCTTCCTCCTAAATCTCAAACTAGATCTGTTTCTAGAGCTGATATCATTACTTCTATCAATGTGGATCTGTGCAACATCTCTGAGTGGAGTGGTACAAACTTGGTTAAATTCAATAGAAATAAAACTCAGTATTTACCAGTTACACTTTCTAAATTAGATGATCTCCCACCAATTACATTTTAGGATGCTATCATCCTGCCAAATTCTGAAATAGATATGCTAGGCCTCACCATTTCCTCTAATATGTCCTGGAAATCACACATCCTTAATATAGCTAAAGCTGTCTCCCGAAAGTTGGGAATGCTGTACAGATTCCGTAGCTACTTCACTCCTGACTTGGAGTACTGCTCTAATATCTGGGGTGGCTCTTCTTCTGTCCAACTATTAGATAGGGTGGAATCAAAGGCATTTCGTCTTATTAACTCTCCTCCTTTAGTCGACCATTTCTCTTCCCTTTTTCTTCACCGCAATTTTTTTTTTTATTTATTGGGAACCCCCCTACATCTTTATGTAAGGTGAAGCGCAGAAGCGTTTACAGAGCCCAACAGGGAAGCATGCTAAGTTCATGCTTGCCTTTATGTCTCACGAGTTAAGGGCGTAGAAGCCTGAAGAGTCAAGGGCGTAGAAGCCTGAAGAGTAGGGTGTGTCAATTTAGGGGGTGAACTGGCTAAATTGAAAATCGAGTAATTTGGTAGCAATTTATTGTAGTCTTTAAGCATGCAAAACAATATTCTGGCATAAATTTTTTTTTATAATAAGTCCTACCTACATCAAATGGATTTTTAAATGTACATATTTGTGAATTTATAACATAACCAGCGTTTGCACACATGTTACTGTTTCAAGTTTCAAATTATTATATTTTATTATCCGTAGTCTATTTGAAAGTAACCAATGCCTTCATACTCTCTTTGCTTTGGTTTCTTGTCATCAGTAGTCTGCTTGCTATTTGTGCTTTGATGTAACCTTCTCGCCTCTCGTGGCTGTAAACATGGCCCGCTGCTTCTGTGACCATTTTCACACATCTCTCCACACTTTGAGTGTGGGAAGGCCACTTCGGCACCTGCATTGGAGTCTCTTTAAGGTTTCTCAATTCTTGGCTAGTTAGACTTGTTGTCAATGGTGGCTCTAAGACTTCCAAACTCAAGTCAACCAATTCTGACAATTTGGTGGCATTGACGTTTATTGGGGGAACTTTTCTTGAATGAAACGAACAGTCTCCCAACTGGTCGTCATCTATTAGCGTTCCTCTAATCTTTAGAATGACTTCTACAGCCTCGGTTCGGAGATTGGTACATTGACTGCAAAGCATTGCTTGCAAAACTGCTTCTGATCGAGCATACCAAGCGGACCTTCTTGCCACAGGTAACACGATGTCCCTCACTACCTTCCTCTGTGTTCTTACTAGCTGCAATTGAAACAAAAGGTGATTGGGCCCATCCACCCACATAGGATTAAGTTTCACACTAAACCACTGGGGAAGATAAACTCCAATAATAAATTCAACAATTAACCTCAAATTCTTCAGCACTTTGCCCTTCAATTCGTGTTTGGAAATCCAAATCCTGCAGAAACGAAGAACTGTAGTTAACCAACGGTTGTGACTGACAGGTCCAATCTCCAAGAGAGCCAATGACTGAGGCACTTCTCCTGATCTTATTGCTTGGGCAATACGATAAGCATAGGATTGATCTGTGCTGAGATCTTTGATGACTCCTTCAGACAACGCCGGAAGGGGAGGGCCAACTTCGACCTTTGGAAAGGTTGTATTTATTTCTAGTTGTGTTGCTTCATCCAGCATGATGCCAAGGGGACCTGACCACTTGTTGTTGCTCTTTGTAGGACCATCAAGTTCCTGGATGAGATGACGAAGAGGTAGCTCGCCTGTATGTAAATCACATACAATCCAAACAAGTCTTCTTCCTAGTTTTTTCTCTAAATGCGTCATTACACCCCCCTGCCATCCGGTGTTCACTGCAGTTGAATCTCCACCAACAGCCTGCAGTGAACTGCCAAGTCCTCTCTCCTGAACCCAACATAAAATATGATCAGCAGTGACCTCTGCATGTTTCTTCCCTTCTACTTCAGTTTCGGGAGCAAAGTGAAACAAAAACCGACCACCAGGCTCAGAACAGACAGAGTAGTGTTCTTCTTTGATGAGACCTGGAAACTTTCTGTTCACTCTCTCTACTTCTAGCAAAACTTTTGTGTCATCTATTCTTCCATCAAACAAAAGACAGGAGAGCCCTCCCTCGCTTAAATCTTTTTCATGCTGATCAGATATTTCCTTCATTATTTCTTCTTGTGCTCTTCTAATTTTATTATGATCTATCACCAAAGATACATCCTCTCGGCTGATGAGGCCTGCATCTATCCAAGCGGCAGTTGCAATTTCTGCAGCCTCACGAAGTCCAGCATGGTGGCGAATACTAGCTAAAGCAATGTTTGAAATATTTCTTGTGTTGTATTTCATTTTCTTTGGTAAAGGTTCAGATGGCTCTTTGGAACTATCATCTGATGTTGCTTCCTGTTCATCAGAAGAACTATCAAAGAAGTGATAAACATCTTGACACAGCTCTTCCTCTCTTTGGATGGCTTCTTCACTCTTCATTTTCTTCTTTTGTTCCCTCTCTCGGATTTGTTCTCTCTTCTTGGCATTAGCAATCTGCTTCTTTGTTTCTGAATAATCTATTGAACCCATTTGCATACTTCCTTGGCCTTCTGCCTTTGTCCTCTGTGCCTTTATAAATTCAAGCTCTAAAACAGGGATCTTCTTTTCACGAGGACAACCACAATCAATGTGGGAATTATTTTCTCTCTTACCTGAGTGAGAACAGTTGGATTCAGAACATAATTGTATGGAGCACTTGCAGGTCAAAATGTCAAACAGAGTATCAAGTGTGTGCAGAAATTCATTTTTCCTGGCCAAGTTTCCTTTACCAAGTGATGTTTCAACTGCTTTGTGCCATAATTTCGTTAGTTTTAGCTCAATAGTTCGACACTGATTAATCACAGGTGGTTTGAATAGTGCATTAGCTTTTGTCCATTGATGCAGAAGAGGGACTATCATGTCATTTATGAGTTCTTTATCTGTATAGTTCCTTCTGTTCTTTGCATTTTTTTCTCGAAGGAGTAACCCTAATCTTAGCATGTCTCTCACTGTTGGAAGTTCTGATACAGGAAGCTCCTTCCCTTTACCAACTAGCAGGCTCAAGTGGGTTGACAACTGACTTCTTGTCTTCAATTTTGACATCTTCACACTATCTGACAAATAGAAAAATATTTCAATGTTTCATAATTCAATTGTTGTTTCAAAAAATATCAATTTGTTTATCAAAAATGCTGTAACAGAAATAACATAATAATTTCTTAGAACATAATGTTTTATACAATGATATAAGTAACTGCGACAATCAATATGCCCTACTTACAATAATTAAAATGTAGAATTCGTCTGGTAGAGTAGGTGCAAGTGCAATGAGAGCAAACCACCGTCTATGATATCTAGAAGGAGAGTGAGCCGGGCGCCTTATCCTCACGCTTGGTACAAGTCAAAACAAGAATTAAACTGTCCCACACGGAGAGCCTGTTCATGTTCATGTTCTGACATGCATATTGTACACAAGCTATAGAACCATAAAATACTCCATAATCCATATGCTTACATGAGATTAGTTAATATCAAGTGAATAATTCTAATCAAGTCTCATAAATTTGTTGAAATACTGATATTTGAAACTTTAAGGTATAATTGATGTAGGTGAGGGTTATTTCAATTCATTTTTGTTTGCTAATCTCAAGTTTAGACATAAAGAGGCACAATATTTTGACTACCAAATTTGATTTTTAACATGTTGACAAAATTGACACACCCTACTGAAGAGTCAAGGGCGAAGAAGCCTGCAGAGTCAGTATTTTATGTCATCAAGTTATTGGAAGCTCCTACAACTCCCTGAATACGAATTCGCAACTTTCGACTTACAACAGGTACCTACTGTACTGCTAGGTGAACAGGGACTAATGGGGTCTAGGAAGTAAATCCAAACAACTTCCACCGGCCCGGGAATCGAACCCGTGACATCTTGCTTGTGAGGCAAGAACGATACCGCTTCTACCACCGGTCCCCCCTTCACGGCAATGTTGCTTCAATCTCTCTCTTTTACAAGTACTTTAACGGGCAATGTTCGATGGATTTGGCATCCTGTGTGCCGCCATTTAGGCCGTGGGCTCGTAACACACGTCTTACCAGCGGTGCCCACCGTTTCTCTGTGGATGTCGGTCACTCGAAAATAACCCGTTATAGTACCTCCTTCCTTCCTCACACAGCCAAACTATGGAATGCTCTGCCTTCTTCTGTATTTCCATACTTATACAATCTGTTTCACTTTAAAAAGCTGGTTTTCCGGCATCTTCGTGGTGTAGATTAACAGAGTATAACATTTTTCTTCTTTACAGTATTTTCAATTTCCTTCTATTCCTATTTTTCGCCCCCAGGCCCCGTTGTGGGTCGTTTGACCTGTGTCCAGGTCAGCTAATTCCCGTAAAAAAAAAAATAAATTGGTAACTTGTTCCAATCGTCCACTACTCTATTTACAAACCAAAGTATACCTGTTTCGCACCTAAATCTAAATTTGTCTTATTTAAAACCATTGTTAAGAGTTTGATCCTGGTTGGATAGTTTGAGTACCTTTCTAATGTCCCCTTTGTTCAGCCCTGACTTCCATTTATACACCTCTATCATATCGCCCCTCACTCTACGTCTCTCGAGGGAGTGTAAATTAAGATGCTTTAACATGTCTCTGTACTCAAGGTTCCTAATGCTCGGGACTAGCCTTGTCATTCTCCTCTGAATTCTTTCCAAGGATTCTATATCCATTCTGTAATACGGTGACCAGACTTGAACTGCGTAATCCAAGTGAGGTCTCACAAGCGCAAGATATAGTTTTAGGATGACCTCGCTAGTCTTGTAACTAACACTCGTTTGAAATGAACCCAAGTACTTTATTAGCCTTGTTTCATGCAAATACACATTGTTTACTTGGTTTAAGATTCCTACTTATCATTACTCCTAAATCTTTCTCGCAGTCGGATTTCTCAATAATATCGTAGTTCATCTGGTATCTGGTTTCCGTGTTTACATCTCCTATACTGAGTACTTTACATTTGTCCACATTGAATTTCATCTGCCATTTTTCAGACCATTCGAAAAATTTGTTTAATCTTCTTGTAGTTTTGCGGAGTCTTCATCAGATTTAATTACACTCCCTATTTTAGTGTCATCAGCAAATTTACTTATGTTGTCGTCTACGCCGATATCTATGTCGTTTATATCTATAACAAATAATAATGGTCTAAGTACTGAGCCTTGGGGAACTCACTAGTGACGTTGCTCCAATCGGATTTAGTGCCGTTAATGTTGACACTCTGTTTCCTGTCGTGTAACCACGCCCTAATCTATTTTAGAATATCACCTTTAATGCCGGGAGCCTCCACTTTTCTTATCAGTCTTTCGTGGGGGACTCAGTCGAAGGCTTTGCTAAAGTCGAGATATACCACATCATAATTGTGCCCCTCGTCCACTCAATCGAAAACAGATGAAAAGAATGTTAATAAATTAGTTAGACATGAACGCCCGCAAGTGAAGCCATGTTGGGAATCATTGATCAACTTGTGCTTCTCCAGGTGATTTCGAATAGAGTTTGTAATAATTGCTTCCAGTAATTTGCTTACATTTGATGTTAGACTGATTGGACGGTAGTTAGAGAATAGTAATTTATCTCCCTTCTTGAAAATCAGTATTACATCCGCTATTCTCCAGGATTCTGGTACTACACCTGCTTTTAAGGACATGTTAAACAACTTTGCTAAGGGCATACTAAGCTCTTCCTTACATTCCTTTAATACTCTGGCAAATAAATTATCTCATCGGGTCCTGGTGACTTATTAGGCTTTAGTTTGTCTATTTGCTTACTAACATCATTACTAGTCACTACTATCTTGCTTAATTTATTTTCTTCACTATCTCTGTATAGAGTCGGAGCTTCGGGTATTATGTTTAAATTTTCGGTGGCGAAAACTGTTGAAAAATATTTATTCAGATTATTGCTCATTTCTCCGTCATCATCAGTTAGCTCGCCGGTATCTGACTGTATTGGTCCAATCTTTTCTCGTGTTTTAGTTTGATACATTTGATAGACTCCCTTTAGGTTTGACTTTACCTCCCTTGTTATCTTCAGCTCATTATTCCTCTTGGCTTTTCTTATCTCGGTCTTAACCCTACAGGCCAATACCTTATATCTCGAGGGTAAACTTCACCACGATTTATTTTCCTACCTATAGCCTTCCTTTGTACAATAATGTTCTTTAACTAATTATTTATCCATTTAGGGTCATTGTTGTTTGATCTGAGTTTTATGTATGGTATGTTCTGCCTTTGTGCATTAAGTAACTCATTATTTAAATTGTCGTGGAACTCGGCAACCTCAGCTCTCGTTATCAAGTCAATCTCAACCATCAGGTCTAAGGGTAGGGTGAGGTCGCCCTCTGTGGGGACATTGAGTGAGGTCACCTCATGTGAGGTCATGTAGTTCACCCCCAAGCATGATACCCCCTCTCTTAACTGCCTCTTCACACTATCAAAGTTTGCCCTTCAGAAATCTGGGATTTTAGTGGAATTTTCCTTACGGCTGTCCTGAAATTCTAACTGGAATCTAATTTCTTTGTGATCGCTGTTTGCAAGTTCGTTCCCTACCTCGACATTACTAATGAGGTTTTCTCTGTTTGACAGAACTAAATCGAGTACATAATTACCCAGGGTGGGTTCGGTTATATGTTGACTCAGGAAACAGTCCTGGATCGTTTCAAGAAAATCCTCTGATTCTGAGTTACCCGTAAGGTCAGTCCAATGTATTTGGCTAAAGTTAAAATCGCCTACTATACAGACTTTGCTATGTATGGAAGCCCTGCACATTTCGTCTCAAATAAGTCGCTCATTAATGCTATCAAGGTTAGGAGGTCTATATATTACTCCTGTGATTAATTTTTCCCTACCATCAATTAATTGTATCCAAATTGTTTCTGTATTCGGCTCAGTTTTTATTTCCTTATTTATTTTACACTTCAGATTATCCCTGACATAGATTGCTACTCGGCCTCCTTTCCTAATGTGCCTATCGGTATGGAATAATTTGTAACCTGCAATCTGGCATTCGACAGGTAACTCACGTGAGTCAAGGTTTATCCATGTTTCGGTGAATGCTATTATATCGATTTTTTCGGTACATACCAAGGCCCTAATATCATCCATTGTGTTTCTCATACTTGTACTGTTTGCATAGTAACATTTAAATTAGTCGTGTTCTGAGTCCTCTCTTTGTAGCATTTAGGTTTTTACTCCCTGCCTAATTTAGTTTTGTCATAATTCCTAGCACTATTTCCCTGTAACCTTTCACTTTGTTTACCCTCTCCCACTGCAGTCTCCTCCAACCCTTTGCTCACATGTTTCCCTAGCAGTTTAAAGACTTTGACATCTTTTCAACTGCCCTCTTGAGTGACCCAGCCAAGGTTGCCACCCCATCCCGAGACAGATGCAACCAATTCCTAGCATAAATGTCCCTTCTGCCGTAAAAGTTGTACCAGTTGTCAATGAATGGGAATGATATTGACTTGCAATATCTGTCAAGACGGCCGTTGACACAAACTGCCTTTGACAATCATTCATTGCCAACTCTCCTTCTATTCAGGACATATGATAGGGATCCCTCCCTTCAACCTAATACGTTCTATAGCTGTCTTGAACTTATCAAGAAGCTCCTCACTCCTACACCGTCCAATATCATTGCCTCCTGCACTACGGCAGATAATGGGTTTGTTCCCATTACCAGACAAGATGTTGTCCATCCTGTCAACTATATCCCCCACCCCACCTCCTGGCAAACATCCCCTCATCCTATTTTTATCTTTACTACAAAAAACTCTGTCCAGGTACCGTACTTGGTAGCCGCCGACAATCAAGATTTTCGTACCTTCCTTGTCAGCCCTTTCCCTGACTATACCAACGTCTAATTCAGCTATCAAGGGACTGAAAGAGTTGGTACTCTTAGCTGTTGTTGTCGTATCCTTGGTGTGTTTTTTCGCCACCAGTTTGGTCATCCCTCTCCTCACAACCTTCCATTCGCCTGAGTTTTCGTCAGTTACTGGCTTTCCTTGCCTCGTTTCTTCCTTTATCCTCGCTAACTGTTCCTTTAATTTCAAGATATCTTCCTTGGCCCTCTCTAACTCGTTTTGTGTTTATTTATTATTATTATTATTATTATTATTATTATTATTATTATTATTATTATTATTATTGTTCGTGTTCTGAGTACCAGGTTCTATATACAGGAGCGAACACAAACACCTGTATAGTTTTATAGGTTCTATTTACTGGATAACAGATATGTACACAAGGGAAGTAGCGCTCCTTACTCTGTCCGGAGGTCAACTGCTCTCTAGGTGACGTATGGCAAGTGATACATTAACAGCTTCCATATGTCGCCAGGCACATTAATTAAGCATGTGGGACATGGTAATTACATTGCCACACGCTGCTAGCTAGGCTGAATAAATAATGTATATAAATGGAGCACATACATAATATACATACATAATATATAATACAGCATACATAATATACACTCAATTATTATTATTATTATTATTATGATTATTATTGTTATTATTATTATTATTATTATTATTATTATTATTATTATTATTTTATTTATATTTTTATTATTTGTTTATTAAATTTTATTAATTATTATAGTAATGATAAAAATAATAATATTTATTATTATTTTTATTATTTTTATTATTATTATTATTATTATTATTATTATTATTATATTTTATTTTTGCCCCCCAGGCCCTGATGTGGGTCAGTGACCTGTTCCCGGGTGGGCTTATCCCCGTAAAAAAAAATAATAATAATAATATAAAGTCACACTCCTCTGCTTATCGTTCAAGAATGTATGTCGTAGTTATTGGGTTAAGAAAATAGTCTTTGCATAATTAACATATGACCATAACCAGCACTATGAGTGATGAATGTTAGTATAATTGAAGCGAGTTATAAAGATGTTCGTTAACACACATGTGGAGTGTCTGAGAGACCTGGGATGACTCAAATAACCGGCGGTGAATAAACTGCTAGACAGTGGTGCGCAGAGATCATTTAATATTGTTATGCCGAGGCATAATCTCGAATTATAATCTTGTAAATTAGGTGTTTTTATTGTTTTCTGTCCCATGCAGCAGTTATTTATGGTAAATTTAATGAAATTTTCGTGTATATATTGATGATATTGAAGTATTAATTATGTAAGAATATTCTAGAATGTTTTGCATCATTTTCTTCTGATTTACCTCTTATTGTAAGCCTAGATCATTCTAGAATTCTCCAGGAGGGTCTCGAGCCGACCTCCAGCGTCTGAGCAACGCTAGAATATTCTAGGCATCTGACGAACAGTATATAAGTTAGAGGGGGCTGCCTAGAGTTAGTGAGTTGCTCGCCTTTGTTCCTAGTGTAAAGACTAAGCCTAGGTGAACAAGTGAAGACAATTGTTGTGCAAGTATTGTGGAGTTGTTGTGATTAATATAAAGTGAGAAGACTACGGAATTGTACACTGGTAGTGTGCTGACTATAGATTTGAAGTGTGGAGTTAAGCTGTGAAGACATTACCCTGTCAGCAGTGTTGTGAAGGATCACTGTTTATTAAAGAAGACTACAGTGCATAAAAGTGTTTCTGTAACCTAGTGGAAATCTACCCGCCTGCTGTTTGTCTGTACACTGATACCGATCGTCGGGGAATTAATGGAGACTGGCGGGACAGCCAGTGGTAATTTGACAACTCTTGTGAGATATCTATTGCTCTGTACATACGACCCTGGCCGCTGGTACCAGTGGTGGAAGCTGGGTAAGCTGTGAAAGGAGGTGGGTTGTAACACTGGTGTCAGGAGTAGGGATAGCCTAGCAGTGAGATAACAGTCAAGATGGAAGGTGAAGGTGTCCAGACCAGAAGCCAGACCAAGCAAGGGGAGATTTCCATTGCTGATCTGATGCAATTCCTACAATCACAACGAGAAGTACAGAAGGAGCAACAAACAAGGTTGCAAGAACAGCTACAAGCACAACAAGAAGAACAGAAACAACTACTGCAAGAACAACGAGAAGAGCAGAAACATGAAAATGTGTAGCTGCAAGTGAAAATTAAGGAGCAGCTGTAGGAACACAGAGAAGAACAGAAGCAACAACTATAGCAGCTGCAGGAAGAAATCGACAGGAAAATTCATGAACGATATGAGACTCTGCGAGTGATGTGTAGCAGATGGGATGATGCGTCTCATGAGGTGCAAGTCGAACTGGGAGCAACAAAAGAAGAAGTAGTTGAAAAACAAAAACAGCACAAACAAAAGGTGAGTGGTGAGATGACAAAGGTACACTCGGAAACCACAATTTCTAGCCCATCCAGGTCGGGCCGGAGTCGAGGACCGGGTCCTTTCTGAACGGCAGGCCACGCTAACTATCACGGAGCATCAAACACACGAACACACAAGTTATGAACCCTTCAAGGCTTCGTTATCAGTCTGTCATGTTTAATCATCTTGCTATGTAGAATAGTAAGCAGTCATAGAATGGATGCGTAGATGACAATATGTATTAGTATATTGCATTTTATACCCTTCAAATATCTTTGTAATTTCGAAAGCGAGATTCGAACGAAGCAACTCCAAACCAGCCAACACACAAGCGAAACAAGAGAGGTAACTTACTCTGTAATGTCATGTGTGTGTGTGTGTGTAACATCAAGCTTCACCCTTAGTATTTAAGATGTTTCATAAAAATATGTATCAATTTAGCGTCCGAGATAGCTCTCCCATACGTCGTTTTGAGCATAGTGCCGGAGCACAATGTATCCACCACACCCAACCATTACCCTTATTTCCCTTCTTCCGTGTAACTATATCCAAATGCCTATGTGCAGGCCCGTCCTTTACGGAGGCCAACAGGGGCGACCACCCAGGGCCCCGCGCGTGTGGGGGCCCCGCCGGGTGCAGCACTAGACCCAGTGACCTCGGACACATTACCTGTTGACTAGTTAATCTGACCTGACGGCTTACGCCAACATCGCAACCGTGACCATACCATCTATAGCGACAGTCCCATGGGGGTTGGTGGGGGTGGGTTCCTCTGACCGCATAATCTGACTCCATAATCCATTGCACTCCACTCCACACAACCAGTCCACCAGGGTCAGCAATCAGTGAGATCAGATTGTGTCCTGTCCTGTGAGCTGTGACTCCTGCCTTTTGAGTTTTGTGGATATACTTTTTTTTGTGTGTAAGAAACATCGCAAGCAGAGACAGAGACACATATATATATATATACATATATTTTTTCTGGGGCCCCGCAGTGGCTGAGTTGCCCCGGGCCCCGCACCCATATATCTACCCAAACTAAATGCAAATGTGGATCAATTTCTCGTCATTTCACACACACAAACACATGCACACAGAGCATCAAGATTGTTTTATTGGCATGATTGTTGGTTAAATGAAACCACAAAAATATTTTATCAAATTATGTATAAACATGTATCAATTGTAAAAATTAGTATTGTCCATAACATTTAAAACATGTGTGAAATAATTAGAAAGCGATATTGGTGTGTGGCTACATGTTCTGCAACACGTATATGTGGAGTGTAGTAAAGAACAAATATGAGGTTATATAAGAACATAAGAACATAAGAATGGAGGAAATTGCAGCGGGCCTATTGGCCCATACTGGGCAGTCCCGTTTACACCCAACCGCTATTGCTCATATAAGCATCCAACCTATGTTTGAAGGGTAAACATTGTGTGTTATACTTACACTTACGTATAGAAATAATTATTTAATCGCGATTACTTACTAAAACTACTTTCATATAATTTAGTTATGATGCTGATGCATCAAACTTCATCTTTTTATCTCAAATGACAAGCTTGCAATGACTCATTACATACAATTCTCTCTCGGATGATACATTCAAATGCACTGAGATTAGTGACTAGCCAGACCCCAAGAGTCTCACAGCACCTCCCTAAACCCTAGAGCGCTAGGAAACGATTCACAAACCGCTATTATGTATTGAAGTAAAAAGTAGTATGATCGAGAACCGAGATCTTTCCATTTGCTGCTAAAAACGAAAGAAAGGAAGCCGCAGGTCGGGAGGCAGCATCACCCGCCAGAGCACTTACACAAAATTGTATATCTTATGAATAATGTAAAATTGATAAGTGCTATTAAGTAAATCTTGAGACTGGGTTAATATGGGGGAATGTAATGAACATCTATCTGAATACAATGAATATTAAGGCTGATCTAAATTAAAATTATTTAATAAAACACTATCCCATAATGTAAATTTCCCAGGGCGATGTTGCAAAGATCCAGCCTTCACCTAGAATTTATTATTATGAAAGAACTAAACAGTTAATTGACTGGATTAGAGTTACAAATAATCGTGTTAACATAAGAGCCATATAATCATAATACCGTTCTCGTATCTAAGGGTTGGCGACCACAGTCCACCACTCTAAACGTTCTCGGGCTGTTTTTACCAATCCTCTAAGGTTTTGTAACTCTCTGGAGACCCAGTTTTTAATTTAATTCATCCATCCTAATCTCTGCCTTCCCCTGCCTCTCCTACCCTCAACTTTACCCATTAATATTTCTGTTATTATCCCCTCATCCCTAATTATATGACCAAAGATCAAATTTATCTTTTTTTTTTCTATGCATTTTAAGTATTTCTCTTGACGTTTTTGCTAATCTTTGTACTTCTTCATTTGTTTTCCTGTCAGTGTAGCTTATTCTTAGCTCGCTTATAACACCACATTCCAAAGGCCTCCAACCTCTGTCTGGTGTTTGCTGTAAGTGTCCACGCTTCTGACCCATACATCAGTCCTTGTCATATAAAGCCTCTCAGTAGCCTTATTCTCAAGTTTAAGTTAATGACCCTTTTCATTATGGCTTTTCGATTATTAAATGCTGTTTTTGCTTGTTTTAATTTTTTCTGTACATCTACCATCATAACTTATGTTACTTCCCAAACACATAAAATTTTCCAATTGTTTAAGTTCCCTATTGCCCACCATGATTTTTATTTTAAAATTTATTTCAAATTTGAAAAGAACCATGACTTTTGTCTTTACACCATTAACTCTTAACACATATTTGTTAACTTTTTCCACTGTAAAGCATATATTTGATATTACTTTACCATTAACTTCTAGTCCTTCATTATCACTTATAACTTCTCTCATTAAGAATTCTGAACATATATTATACAATGATGGAAATAGAACACAGACTTGTCTTTGTCCCTGCCTTACTGCGAACCAGTTGGTAAGTTCATTATTTACTAACACTGTAGCCTCCTGTTGTCAGTAAAGAATCCTTAAAATTCTAACATCTCTTTCATTAATATTTATTTTTCCATTATCTCTAAGTTAATTGTGATTTACCTTAACAAAAGATTTTATCAAAATCAATAAACCATATGTACAAATTTCTTTAGACCTCTAAAGCCATATCCTCAAAATTCTCAAACCAAAATTAACATAACTTCTTTAGTTCCTTTTCTCTTTCTCAATTCATTTTGCTCTTCAGATAAATCGCTTTCTATTCTAAACTTTATTGTACTTAAAGTTATGTTGAATCAATTATAGCAGATAGCATCCGATCGCATTTAGAGAAAAGCAAATTTATCTACGACTCTCAACATGGGTTACAAAGAGAAAATCTTGTCTAACAAATCGGCTGACGTTTTTTAGGTAAGTTTTCGAGATAGTAAATAATGACTAAAATTACGATGTTATTTACTTAGACTTTAGCAAAGCGTTTGACAGAGTACCGCATCAGAGGCTTCTGAGAGCAGTTAAGGCTCATGGTATCGAGGGGAAAGTTTTAAATTGGATAAAATCATGGCTCACCGATAGAACACAGAGGGTCAGCGTAGATGGTGTTAAATCTGAGCGGGGCTGTGTAACTAGTGGGGTTCCCCAGGGGTCAGTATTGGGCCTACTCTAGTTCATAATCTACATAACGATCTAGATACTGGGATCAGCAGTGACATAAGCAAGTTTGCGGATGACACCAAAATAGGGCGGCAGATTAATCCAGGGCAGGATGTAAATGCACTATAGGAAGATTAAAATAAACTGCAGGAGTGGTCAGAAAAATGGCAAATGAAATTCAACACCAGCAAGTGCAGCGTTCTTAATATTGGAAGAACAAATACTGTCACTGTATACAGCCTTAACAACATCAACGTAGAGAAGTCGACTTGTGAAAGAGACTTAGGGGTATTTGTAAGCCCGGACCTACGGCCTAGAAAACAGTGCGTTAATGTTCGAAATAAGGCAAACAGAGTATTAGGTTTTATATATCTTGCGCTAGTCAGGCCTCACCTCGATTATGCTGTTCAGTTCTGGTGCCCTTATTATAGAATGGATATCAATTCACTGGAGTCGGAGCAGCGAAGAATGACGAAAATGATTCCGGGACTTAGAAGCTTTCCATATCAAGATAGGTTAAAGAAACTAAATTAGCATTCCCTAGAAAAACGAGGAATACGGGAGATATGGTAGAAGTATTTAAGTGGGTGAAAGGAATCAATAAAGGGGATATAGATAAAGTTCTTATAATATCCAAGCAGGATAGGACTCGGAGCAACGGATTCAAGTTGGATAAGTTTAGGTTTAGGAGGAAGATAGGAAGAAACTGGTTCACAAATAGGGTGGTGGACGAGTAGAACAAGCTTAGCAATTTTGTAGTAAGTGCTGAAACGCTGGAAAGTTGTAAAAGGAGGCTAGATAGATTCATGGTTGATAGAGAGTGGTAGTAACTCTCGACAGGAGCTGCCGTGCACAGGCCAACCGGCCTGTTGCAGATTCCTTATTTTCTTAGGTTCTTCTGTTCTTATTATTATGCTTATTGTTCTAAACTGGGTGCAGTCAAGGATCCTGGCTTTTTTAGGCAGGGGCGTAGGTCAGTCAACCCGGCCACAGGATTAGGCACATTTATAGGGTGTTGAGTGCAGGTAAATGAATAAAAGGAGACCAACAATGTCCTGGCAATTTTTTTTTATGAAACAAAAAATAAATGCAAAAAAATTTTGAATGTATTTATCTGATAGCATCACATAAAAATAAATTTTTAGATTCAGAGATTTAAAAAATAAAATACATATATCAAATAATACTCCAACAATTCGTATAATCGACTCACGAACAAAATGGACACAGCAGAAGCCTTTAATTAACTATTTTATTCAAACAGAAGTCGAGTTTAGCTGCTATTCAAAATGCATTCTTCGGCCCTTACGGTTAGCAAACAAATAAATAATGTTATTAAAAATAATTATTTTTTGCCAAACGAGCCTCTATTGCCTAAACACCTAACTGCTTAGTCGACTGACACAGTTGATCTCAGTACATTTTTTACTCTTCCCAGAATACTGAAGAAGCGTTCTGTTCTGCATCCATAACTGGAAGAGTGCAAAATATTCTCAGCGCAGTGCATGCATTTAGAAATAAGCCATTTACATTTTTGCCATATAAACTGTTAAGTAATTGAAACGGTGGTAAGTCCTTTTCAAAATTTGCTGAATGAATACATTTTAAATGTTGTTATTGGTCTACTAGCTCCTCAGACACACCTGTGTTACATTTACTACACAGGTTTCAAACTTTTTCTTTTATATCATCAACACTCATTACAGGATATTTCCACAAAACACTGAAATTTGACTCTAGTTCTCTCACTGCCTCATCTTTCCGATATTGCAATCCAGAAGAACGTAAAAACAAAAAAACAAAAAAAACAGTGTTCTCGAATTGATTTTTGAACGTGTAT
Source organism: Homarus gammarus (assembly GCA_958450375.1). Taxonomy (NCBI): domain Eukaryota; kingdom Metazoa; phylum Arthropoda; class Malacostraca; order Decapoda; family Nephropidae; genus Homarus; species Homarus gammarus. The sequence continues at coordinate 3,139,001 of CAUDMG010001281.1, forward strand.
CTGTCAATTCATTGCTATTTGTTTCGTCTGTAGACCTCTTCCTAACCTTTTACAGAATTTTACAGATATTTCAGGTTTTTTCAGGTTTATTATATTTAGATAATTTTTGGGTTTTCGGTTAATTTATAATATTTATAAGGGTTTAGGCACGACCCGCTGGGAAACACCAGCCCTGCCCTCTTTTTAGGTAAGACAACATTTTTTTTTAATCATTGGGATTGTCCCTTTTAAGTATACAGAATTACATATTTTAGTAAAAAATTTGATCTCATTTGTTACCATTTGTTTTATAAATTGTGCTGGAAGCTCATCAACCCCACAAGCATTCTTATTTTTCATTTTGCTCACAGCTGCCTCAACTTCTGTAATCAGAAATGACAATTCGATCTTTATTTCCTTGTCGTTTCTTAACTCTACCCAATCCTTATCATAGTATAGTTCTTTTGTGTATTCTGAGTGAAAAAATAGAACTACTAAAAAATGTTAAGAGTACCTAGCAACCCTATGCAGGAGCCGGTAAGATAATAGGAAAGGAGAACAAAGCGTGTGAAGAATAGGATAAATATTGAATAATCGAGTTGCCATAACAGAGTGGATATTCTACTGATTGAACAATACATGAATACAATTTCAATCTATTCATCATCCTTACCTACTGGATGTAGTGTAGAACTGAATAGTCAATAGTCTTAACAACCAATCAGATAATATAATTAGTGTGATCCAAACAATAATGAATTTAATTAATATTGTGTTACGGTTTACAGGGTGATCGTGTCCTTCTGGAGTTACCTGAATATTAAGAAGCGAACCTTAAAACACATAGCTGTATTCCGTCCATCCTCCTTCAGAACCAACGGTGATTACTGTCTCTTGTGGTTCATGTATGAGTCTGTCTCTTGTGGTAATGGTGGTTCATGTGTGAGTGTGTCTTTTGTGGTTCATGTGTGAGTGTGTCTCTTGTGGTAGTGGTGGTTTACGTGTGAGTGTGTCTCTTGGGGTAGTGGTGGTTCATGTGTGAGTGTATCTCTTGTGGTAGTGGTGGTTCACGTGTGAGTGTGTCTCTTGTGGTAGTGGTGGTTCATGTGTGAGTGTGTCTCTCATGGAAGTGGTGGTTCATGTGTGAGTGTTGTCTCTTGTGGTGGTGGTGGTTCATGTGTTAGTGTGTCTCTTGTGGTTCATGTGTGAGTGTGTCTCTTGTGGTTCATGTATGTGTGTGTCGCTGGTGGTAGTGGTGGTTCGTGTGTGGGTGTGTCTCTTTTGTTAGTAGTGGTTCATGTGTGAGTGTGTCTCTTGTGGTAGTGGTGGTTCAGGTGTGAGTGTATCTCTTGTGGTAGTGGTGGTTCACGTGTGACTGTGTCTCTTGTGGTAGTGGTGGTTCATGTGTGAGTGTGTCTCTCATGGAAGTGGTGGTTCATGTGTGAGTGTTGTCTCTTGTGGTGGTGGTGGTTCATGTGTTAGTGTGTCTCTTGTGGTTCATGTGTGAGTGTGTCTCTTGTGGTTCATGTATGTGTGTGTCGCTTGTGGTAGTGGTGGTTCGTGTGTGGGTGTGTCTCTTTTGGTAGTAGTGGTTCATGTGTGAGTGTGTCTCTTGTGGTAGTGGTGGTTCAGGTGTGAGTGTATCGCTGGTAGTTCATGTGTGGGTGTATCTCTTGTGGTTCATATGTGAGTGTGTCTCTTGTGGTTCATGTGTGAGTGTGTCTCTTGTGGTAGTGGTGGTTCATGTGTGAGTGTGTCTCTAGTGGTAGTGGTTGTTCATGTGATAGTGTGTCTCTTGTGGTTCATATGTGAGTGTGTCTCTTGTGGTTCATGTGTGAGTGTGTCTCTTGTGGTTCATGTATGAGTGTGTCTCTTGTGCTTCATGTTTGAGATTGTCAGTTGTGAAAGTGGTGGTTCATGTGTGTGTGTGTCTCTTGTGATTCATGTGTGAGTGTGTCTCCTGTGGTTGTGGTGGTTCATGTGTGAGTGTCTCTCTTGTATTTCATGTGTAAGTGTGTCTCTTGTGGTAGTGGTGGTTCATGTGTGAGTGTGTCTCATGTGCTTCATGTGTGAGAGTGTCAGTTGTGGTAGTGGTGGTTCATGTGTAAGTGTGTTTCTTGTGGTAGTGTTGGTTCATGTGTGGGTGTGTCTCTTGTGGTATTGGTGCTTCATGTGTGAGCGTGTCTCTTGTGGTAGTGGTGGCTCGTGTGTGAGTGTGTCTTTTGTGGTAGTGGTGGTTAATGTGTGAGTGTGTCTCTTGTGGTAGCGTTCGTTCATGTGTAAGTGTCTGCCTTGTGGTAGTGGTGGTTCATGTGTGAGTGTGTCTCTTGTGGTAGTGGTGGTTCATGTGTGAGTGTGCATCTTGTGGTATTGGTGGTTCATTTGTGAGTGTGTTTCTTGTGGTTCATGTGTGAGTGTGTCTCTTGTGGTAGTGGTGGTTCATGTGTGAGTGTGCATCTTGTGGTATTGGTGGTTCATTTGTGAGTGTGTTTCTTGTGGTTCATTTGTGAGTGTGTCTCCTTTATTTCATGTGTGAGTGTGTCTCTTGTGATTCATGTGTGAGTGTGTCTCTTGTGATTCATGTGTGAGTGTTTTTCTTGTCATAGTGGTGGTTCATGTGTGTGTGTGTCTCTTGTGTTACATGTGTGAGAGTGTCAGTTGTGGTAGTGGTGGTTCATGTGTGAGTGTGTCTCTTGTAGTAGTGGTGGTTCATGAGTGAGTGTGTCTCTTGTGCTACATGTGTGAGAGTGTCAGTTGTAGTAGTGGTGGTCCATGTGTGAGTGTGTCTCTTGTAGTAGTGGTGGTTCATGAGTGAGTTTGTCACTTGTGGTACTGGTGGTTCATGTGTGAGTGTGTCTCTTTTGGTAGTGGTGGTTCATGTGTGAGTGTCTCTTGTGGTTCATGTGTGAGTGTGTCTCTTGTGGTACAGGTGGTTCATGTGTGAGTGTGTCTCTTGTGGCATTGGTGGTTCATGTATGAGTGTGTCTCTATTGGTTCATGCTGTGATGTGTTCTGTGTAGTGTGGTCATTGTGAGTGTGTCTCTTGTGGTACAGGTGGTTCATGTGTGTGTGTGTCTCTTGTGGTATTGGTGCTTCATGTGTGAGTGTGTCTCTTGTGGTAGTGGTGGTTCGTGTGTGAGTGTGTCTTTTTTGGTAATGGTGGTTCATGTGTGAGTGTGTCTCTTGTCGCAGTGGTGGTTCATGTGTGAGTGTGTCTCTTGTGTATGCGGTGGTTCATGTGTAAGTGTGTGCCTTGTGGTAGTGGTGGTTCATGTGTGAGAGTGTCTGTAGTAGTGGTGGTTCATGTGTGAGTGTGTCTCTTGTGGTTCATGTGTGAGTGTGTCTCTTGTGGTAGTGGTGGTTCATGTGTGAGTGTGTCTCTTGTGGTAGTGGTGGTTCATGTGTGAGTGTGTTTCTTGTGGTTCATGTGTGAGTGTGTTTAGTGTGGTTCATGTGTGAGTGTGTCTCTTGTAGTAGTGGTGGTTCATGTGTGAGTGTGTCTCTTGTGTGGTGGTTCATGTGTGGTGTGTCTCTTGTGGTTCATGTGTGAGTGTGTCATTGTGGTAGTGGTGGTTCATGTGTGAGTGTGTCTCTTGTGTAGTGGTGGTTCATGTGTGAGTGTGTCTCTTGTGCTCATGTGTGGTTCATGTGTAGTGTGTCGTAGTGGTGGTACATGTGTGAGTGTGTCTCTTGTTGTAGTGGTGGTTCATGTGTGAGTGTGTCTCTTGTGGTAGTGGTGGTTCATTTGTGAGTGTGCATCTTGTGGTTTATTTGTGAGTGTGTTCATGTGTGAGTGTGTCTCTTGTGGTTCATGTGTGAGTGTGTCTCTTGTGGTAGTGGTGGTTCATGTGTGAGTGTGTCTCTGTGGTAGTGGTGGTTCATGTGTGAGTGTGTCTCTTGTAGGTAGTGGTGGTTCATGTGTGAGTGTGTCTCTTGTGGTAGTGGTGGTTCATGTGTGAGTGTGTCTCTTGTGGTAGTGGTGGTTCATGTGTGAGTGTGTCTCTTTTGGTAGTGGTGGTTCATGTGTGAGTGTCTCTTGTGGTTCATGTGTGAGTGTGTCTCTTGTGGTACAGGTGGTTCATGTGTGAGTGTGTCTCTTGTGGTAATGGTGGTTCATGTGTGAGTGTGTCTCTTGTGGATCATGAGTGAGTGTGTCTCTTGTGGTAGGTGGTCATGTGAGTGTCTCTTGTGTCATGGTGGTTCTTGTGTGAGTGTGTCTCTTGTGGTTGTGGTGGTTCATGTGTGAGTGTGTCTCTTGTGTAGTGGTTCATGTGTGAGTGTGTCTCTGGTGGTTCATGTGTGAGTGTGTCTCTTGTGGTAGTGGTGGTTCATGTGTGAGTGTGTCTCTTGTGGTAGTGGTGGTTCATGTGTGAGTGTGTCTTGTGGTTCATGTGTGAGTGTGTCTCTTGTGGTACTGGTGGTTCATGTGTGAGTGTGTCTCTTGTAGTGGAGGTTCATGTGTGAGTGTGTCTCTTGTGCTTCATGTGTGAGAGTGTCAGTTGTGGTTAGTGGTGGTTCATGTGTGAGTGCGTCTCTTGTGGTAGTGTTGGTTCATGTGTGGGTGTGTCTCTTGTGGTATTGGTGCTTCATGTGTGAGTGTGTCTCTTGTGGTAGTGGTGGTTCGTGTGTGAGTGTGTCATTTTTGGTAATGGTGGTTCATGTGTGACTGTGTCTCTTGTCGCAGTGGTGGTTCATGTGTGAGTGTGTCTCTTGTGTATGCGGTGGTTCATGTGTAAGTGTGTGCCTTGTGGTAGTGGTGGTTCATGTGTGAGTGTGTCTGTAGTAGTGGTGGTTCATGTGTGAGTGTGTCTTTGTGGTTCATGTTTGAGAATGTCAGTTGTGATAGTGGTGGTTCATGTGTGAGTGTGTCTCTTGTGGTAGTGGTGGTTCATGTGTGAGTGTGTCTGTAGTAGTGGTGGTTCATGTGTGAGTGTGTCTGTAGAAGTGGTTTTTCATGTGTGAGAGTGTCTCTTGTCGTTCATGTGTGACTGTGTCTCATGTGATTGTGGTGGTTCATGTGTGAGTGTGTCTCTTGTGGTAGTGGTGGTTCATGTGTGAGTGTGTCTCTTGTGGTAGTTGTGATTCATGTGTGAGTGTGTCTCTTGTGGTAGTGGTGGTTCATGTGTGAGTGTCTCTTGTGATAGTGGTGGTTCATGAGTGAGTGTGTCTCATGTGCTTCATGTGTGAGAGTGTCAGTTGTGGTAGTGGTGGTGGTTCATGTGTGACTGTGTCTCTTGTGCTTCATGTTTGAGAGCGTCAGTTGTGATAGAGGTGGTTCATGTGTGAGTGTGTCTCTTGTGATAGTGGTGGTTCATGTGTGAGTGTGTCTCTTGTATTTCATGTGTGAGAGTGTCTCTTGTGGTAGTGGTGGTTCATGTGTGAGTGTGTCTCTTGTGCTTCATGTGTGAGAGTGTCAGTTGTGGTACTGGTGGTTCATGTGTGAGTATGTTTCTTGTGGTAGTGTTGGTTCATTTGTGGGTGTGTCTTGTGGTATTGGTGCTTCATGTGTGAGTGTGTCTCTTGTGGTAGTGGTGGTTCGTGTGTGAGTGTGTCTTTTGTGGTAGTGGTGGTTCATGTGTGAGAGTGTCTCTTGTGGTAGTGGTGGTTCATGTGTGAGTGTGTCTCTTGTGGTAGCGGTGGTTCATGTGTAAGTGTGTGCCTTGTGGTTGTGGTGGTTCATGTGTGAGTGTGTCTCTTGTATTTCATGTGTGAGTGTGTCTCTTGTGGTAGTGGTGGTACATGTGTGAGTGTGTCTCTTGTGGCGCATGTGTGACTGTGTCTCTTGTGATTGTGGTGGTTCATGTGTGAGTGTGTCTCTTGTGCTTCATGTTTGAGAGCGTCATTTGTGATAGAGGTGGTTCATGTGTGAGTGTTTCTCTTGTGATAGTGGTGGTTCATGTGTGAGTGTGTCTCTTGTATTTCATGTGTGAGTGTGTCTCTTGGGGTAGTGGTGGTTCATGTGTGAGTGTGACTCTTGTGCTTCATGTCTGAGAGTGTTAGTTGTGGTAGTGGTGGTTCATGTATGAGTGTGTTTCTTGTGGTAGTGTTGGTTCATGCGTGGGTGTGTCTCTTGTGGTAGTGGTGGTTCATGTGTTAGTGTGTCTATTGTGGTAGTGGTGGTTCATGTGTGAGTGTGCCTCTTGTGCTACATGTGTGAGAGTGTCAGTCGTGGTAGTGGTGGTTCATGTGTGAGTGTGTCTCTTGTAGTAGTGGTGGTTCATGAGTGAGTGTGTCTCTTGTGCTACATGTGTGAGAGTGTCAATTATGGTAGTTATGGTTCATGTGTGAGTGTGTCTCTTGTAGTAGGGGTGGATCATGAGAGAGTGTGTCTCTTGTGGTAATGGTGGTTCATGTGTGAGTGTGTCTTTTGTGGTAGTGGTGGTTCATGTGTGAGTGTGACTCTTTTGGTAGGGGTGGTTCATGTGTGAGTGTGTCTCTTGTGGTTCATGAGTGAGTGTGTCTCTTGTGGTACATGTGGTTCATGTGTGCGTGTGTCTCTTGTGGCAGTAGTGGTTCATGTATGAGTGTGTCTCTTTTGGTTCATGAGTGAGTGTGTCTCTTGTGGTAGTGTTGGTTCATGTGTGAGTGTGTCTCCTGTGGTATAGGTGGTTCATGTGTGAGTGTGTCTTTTGTGGTTCATGTGTGAGTGTGACTCTTGTGGTACTAGTGGTTCATGTGTGAGTGTGTCTCTTGTGGTAGTGGTGGTTCATGTGTGAGTGTGTCTCTTGTGGTAATGGTGGTTCATGTGTGAGTGTGTCTCTTGTGGTAGTGGTGGTTCATGTGTGAGTGTGTCTCTTATTTTAATGGTGGTTCAAGTATGAGTGTGTCTCTTGTCGTAGTAGTGGTTCAAGTGTGAGTGTGTCTCTTGTGCTTCATGTTTGAGAGTGTCAGTTGTGATAGTGGTGGTTCATGTGTGAGTGTGTCCCTTGTGGTAGTGGTGGTTTATGAGTGAGTGTGTCTCTTGTGGTAGTGATGGTTCATGTGAGAGTGTGTCTCTTGTGGTAGTTGTGGTTCATTTGTGAGTGTGTCTTGTGATTCATGTGTGAGTGTGTCCTTTGTGGCAATGGTGGTTCATGTGTGAGTGTGTCTCTTGTGGTAGTGGTGGTTCATGTGTGAGTGTGTCTGTAGTAGTGGTGGTTCATGTGTGAGTGTGTCTTTGTGGTTCATGTTTGAGAATGTCAGTTGTGATAGTGGTGGTTCATGTGTGAGTGTGTCTCTTGTGGTAGTGGTGGTTCATGTGTAAGTGTGTGCCTTGGGGTAGTGGTGGTTCATGTGTGAGTGTGTCTGTAGTAGTGGTGGTTCATGTGTGAGTGTGTCTGTAGAAGTGGTTTTTCATGTGTGAGAGTGTCTCTTGTCGTTCATGTGTGACTGTGTCTCATGTGATTGTGGTGGTTCATGTGTGAGTGTGTCTCTTGTGGTAGTGGTGGTTCATGTGTGAGTGTGTCTCTTGTGGTAGTTGTGATTCATGTGTGAGTGTGTCTCTTGTGGTAGTGGTGGTTCATGTGTGAGTGTCTCTTGTGATAGTGGTGGTTCATGAGTGAGTGTGTCTCATGTGCTTCAGGTGTGAGAGTGTCAGTTGTGGTAGTGGTGGTGGTTCATGTGTGACTGTGTCTCTTGTGCTTCATGTTTGAGAGCGTCAGTTGTGATAGAGGTGGTTCATGTGTGAGTGTGTCTCTTGTGATAGTGGTGGTTCATGTGTGAGTGTGTCTCTTGTATTTCATGTGTGAGAGTGTCTCTTGTGGTAGTGGTGGTTCATGTGTGAGTGTGTCTCTTGTGCTTCATGTGTGAGAGTGTCAGTTGTGGTACTGGTGGTTCATGTGTGAGTATGTTTCTTGTGGTAGTGTTGGTTCATTTATGGGTGTGTCTTGTGGTATTGGTGCTTCATGTGTGAGTGTGTCTCTTGTGGTAGTGGTGGTTCGTGTGTGAGTGTGTCTTTTGTGGTAGTGGTGGTTCATGTGTGAGAGTGTCTCTTGTGGTAGTGGTGGTTCATGTGTGAGTGTGTCTCTTGTGGTAGCGGTGGTTCATGTGTAAGTGTGTGCCTTGTGGTTGTGGTGGTTCATGTGTGAGTGTGTCTCTTGTATTTCATGTGTGAGTGTGTCTCTTGTGGTAGTGGTGGTACATGTGTGAGTGTGTCTCTTGTGGCGCATGTGTGACTGTGTCTCTTGTGATTGTGGTGGTTCATGTGTGAGTGTGTCTCTTGTGCTTCATGTTTGAGAGCGTCAGTTGTGATAGAGGTGGTTCATGTGTGAGTGTTTCTCTTGTGATAGTGGTGGTTCATGTGTGAGTGTGTCTCTTGTATTTCATGTGTGAGTGTGTCTCTTGGGGTAGTGGTGGTTCATGTGTGAGTGTGACTCTTGTGCTTCATGTCTGAGAGTGTTAGTTGTGGTAGTGGTGGTTCATGTATGAGTGTGTTTCTTGTGGTAGTGTTGGTTCATGCGTGGGTGTGTCTCCTGTGGTAGTGGTGGTTCATGTGTTAGTGTGTCTATTGTGGTAGTGGTGGTTCATGTGTGAGTGTGCCTCTTGTGCTACATGTGTGAGAGTGTCAGTCGTGGTAGTGGTGGTTCATGTGTGAGTGTGTCTCTTGTAGTAGTGGTGGTTCATGAGTGAGTGTGTCTCTTGTGCTACATGTGTGAGAGTGTCAATTATGGTAGTTATGGTTCATGTGTGAGTGTGTCTCTTGTAGTAGGGGTGGAACATGAGAGAGTGTGTCTCTTGTGGTAATGGTGGTTCATGTGTGAGTGTGTCTTTGGTGGTAGTGGTGGTTCATGTGTGAGTGTGACTCTTTTGGTAGGGGTGGTTCATGTGTGAGTGTGTCTCTTGTGGTTCATGAGTGAGTGTGTCTCTTGTGGTACATGTGGTTCATGTGTGCGTGTGTCTCTTGTGGCAGTAGTGGTTCATGTATGAGTGTGTCTCTTTTGGTTCATGAGTGAGTGTGTCTCTTGTGGTAGTGTTGGTTCATGTGTGAGTGTGTCTCCTGTGGTATATGTGGTTCATGTGTGAGTGTGTCTTTTATGGTTCATGTGTGAGTGTGACTCTTGTGGTACTAGTGGTTCATGTGTGAGTGTGTCTCTTGTGGTAGTGGTGGTTCATGTGTGAGTGTGTCTCTTGTGGTAATGGTGGTTCATGTGTGAGTGTGTCTCTTGTGGTAGTGGTGGTTCATGTGTGAGTGTGTCTCTTATTTTAATGGTGGTTCAAGTATGAGTGTGTCTCTTGTCGTAGTAGTGGTTCAAGTGTGAGTGTGTCTCTTGTGCTTCATGTTTGAGAGTGTCAGTTGTGATAGTGGTGGTTCATGTGTGAGTGTGTCCCTTGTGGTAGTGGTGGTTTATGAGTGAGTGTGTCTCTTGTGGTAGTGATGGTTCATGTGAGAGTGTGTCTCTTGTGGTAGTTGTGGTTCATTTGTGAGTGTGTCTTGTGATTCATGTGTGAGTGTGTCCTTTGTGGCAATGGTGGTTCATGTGTGAGTGTGTCTCTTGTGGTAGTGGTGGTTCATGTGTGAGTGTGTCTCATGTGCTTCATGTTTGAGAGCGTCAGTAGTGATAGTGGTGGTTCATGTGTGAGTGTGTCTCTTGTGGTAGTGGTCGTTCATGTGTGAGTGTGTCTCTTTTGGTAGTAGTGGTTCATGTGTGAGTGTGTCTCTTGTGCTACATGTGTGAGAGTGTCAGTTGTGGTAGTGGTGGTTCATGTGTGAGTGTGTCTCTTGTGCTATATGTGTGACAGTGTCTGTTGTGGTAGTTATGTTCATGTGTGAGTGTGTCTCTTGTAGTAGTGGTGGTTCATGAGTGAGTGTCTCTTGTGATACTGGTGGTTCATGTGTGAGTGTGTCTCTTGTGGAAGTGGTGGTTCATGTGTGATTGTGTGTCTTTTGGTAGTGGTGGTTCATATGTGAGTGTGTTTCTTGTGGTTCATGAGTGAGTGTGTCTCTTGTGGCAGTGGTGGTTCATGTATGAGTGTGTCTCTTTTGGTTCATGACTGAGTGTGTCTCTTGTGTTAGTGTTGGGTCATGTGTGAGTGTGTCTCTTGTGGTAGAGGTGGTTCATGTGTGAGTGTGTCTTTTGTGGTTCATGTGTGAGTGTGTCTCTTGTGGTAGTGGTGGTTCATGTGTGAGTGTGTCTCTTGTGGTTCATGTGTGAGTGTGTCTCTTCTGGTTCATGTATGTGTGTGTCGCTTGTGGTAGTGGTGGTTCGTGTGTGGGTGTGTCTCTTTTGGTAGTAGTGGTTCATGTGTGAGTGTGTCTCTTGTGGTAGTGGTTGTTCAGGTGTGAGTGTATCTCTTGTGGTAGTGGTGGTTCACGTGTGAGTGTGTCTCTTGTGGTAGTGGTGGTTCATGTGTGAGTGTGTCTCTCATGGAAGTGGTGGTTCATGTGTGAGTGTTGTCTCTTGTGGTGGTGGTGGTTCATGTGTTAGTGTGTCTCTTGTGGTTCATGTGTGAGTGTGTCTCTTGTGGTTCATGTATGTGTGTGTCGCTTGTGGTAGTGGTGGTTCGTGTGTGGGTGTGTCTCTTTTGGTAGTAGTGGTTCATGTGTGAGTGTGTCTCTTGTGGTAGTGGTGGTTCAGGTGTGAGTGTATCGCTGGTAGTTCATGTGTGGGTGTGTCTCTTGTGGTAGTGGTGGTTCATGTGTGAGTGTGTCTTTAGTGGTAGTGGTTGTTCTTGTGTGAGTGTGTCTCTTGTGGTTCATATGTGAGTGTGTCTCTTGTGGTTCATGTGTGAGTGTGTCTCTTGTGGTTCATGTATGAGTGTGTCTCTTGTGCTTCATGTTTGAGATTGTCAGTTGTGAAAGTGGTGGTTCATGTGTGTGTGTGTCTCTTGAGATTCATGTGTGAGTGTGTCTCCTGTGGTTGTCGTGGTTCATGTGTGAGTGTGTCTCTTGTATTTCATGTGTAAGTGTGTCTCTTGTGGTAGTGGTGGTTCATGTGTGAGTGTGTCTCTTGTGTTTCATGTGTGAGAGTGTCAGTTGTGGTAGAGGTGGTTCATGTGTGAGTGTGTTTCTTGTGGTAGTGTTGGTTCATGTGTGGGTGTGTCTCTTGTGGTATTGGTGCTTCATGTGTGAGTGTGTCTCTCGTGGTAGTGGTGGTTCATTTGTGAGTGTGTCTCTTGTGGTAGTGTTGGTTCATGTGTGGGTGTATCTCTTGTGGTATTGGTGGTTCATTTGTGAGTGTGTTTCTTGTGGTTCATGTGTGACTGTGTCTCTTGTGATTGGGGTGGTTCATGTGTGAGTGTGTCTCTTGTCGTAGTGGTGGTTCATGTGTGAGTGTGCATCTTGTGGTATTGGTGGTTCATTTGTGAGTGTGTTTCTTGTGGTTTATTGTGAGTGTGTCTCTTGTATTTCATGTGTGAGTGTGTCTCTTGTGATTCATGTGTGAGAGTGTCAGTTGTGGTCGTGGTGGTTCATGCGTGAGTGTGTCTATTGTGGCATTGGTGGTTCATGTATGAGTGTGTCTCTATTGGTTCATGAGTGAGTGTGTCTCTTGTAGTATTGGTGGTTCATGAGTGAGTGTGTCTCTTGTGGTACAGGTGGTTCATGTGTGAGTGTGTCTCTTGTGGCATTGGTGGTTCATGTATGAGTGTGTCTCTATTGGTTCATGAGTGAGTGTGTCTCTTGTGGTAGTGGTGGTTCATGTGTGAGTGTGTCTCTTGTGGTAGAGGTGTTTCATGTGTGAGTGTCTTTTGTGGTTCATGTGTGAGTGTTTCTCTTGTGGTAGTGGTGGTTCATGTGTGAGTGTGTCTCTTGTGGTAGTGGAGGTTCATGTGTGAGTGTGTCTCTTGTGCTTCATGTGTGAGAGTGTCAGTTGTGGTTAGTGGTGGTTCATGTTTGAGTGCGTCTCTTGTGGTAGTGTTGGTTCATGTGTGGGTGTGTCTCTTGTGGTATTGGTGCTTCATGTGTGAGTGTGTCTCTTGTGGTAGTGGTGGTTCGCGTGTGAGTGTGTCTTTTGTGGTAATGGTGGTTCATGTGTGTCTGTGTCTCTTGTCGCAGTGGTGGTTCATGTGTGAATGTGTCTCTTGTGTATGCGGTGGTTCATGTGTAAGTGTGTGCCTTGTGGTAGTGGTGGTTTCTGTGTGAGTGTGTCTGTAGTAGTGGTGGTTCATGTGTGAGTGTGTCTGTAGAAGTGGTTTTTCTTGTGTGAGAGTGTCTCTTGTGGTTCATGTGTGACTGTGTCTCATGTGATTGTGGTGGTTCATGTGTGAGTGTGTCTATTGTGGTAGTGGTGGTTCATGTGTGAGTGTGTCTCTTGTGGTAGTTGTGATTCATGTGTGAGTGTGTCTCTTTTGGTAGTGGTGGTTCATGTGTGAGTGTGTCTGTAGAAGTGGTTTTTCATGTGTGAGAGTGTCTCTTGTCGTTCATGTGTGACTGTGTCTCATGTGATTGTGGTGGTTCATGTGTGAGTGTGTCTATTGTGGATCATGAGTGAGTGTGTCTCTTGTGGTACAGGTGGTAGATGTGTAAGTGTGTCTGTTGTGGCATTGGTGGTTCATATATGAGTGTGTCTCTTTTGGTTCATGAGTGAGTGTGTCTCTTGTGGTAGTGGTGGTTCATGTGTGAGTGTGTCTCTTGTGGTATTGGTGCTTCATGTGTGAGGGTGTCTCTTGTGGTAGTGGTGGTTCGTGTGTGAGTGTGTCTTTTGTGGTAATGGTGGTTCATGTGTGAGTGTGTCTCTTGTGGTAGTTATGGTTCATGTGTGAGTGGGTCTCTTGTAGTAGTGGTGGTTCATGTGTGAGTGTGTCTGTAGAAGTGGTTTTTCTTGTGTGAGAGTGTCTCTTGTCGTTCATGTGTGACTGTGTCTCATGTGATTGTGGTGGTTCATGTGTGAGTGTGTCTATTGTGGTAGTGGTGGTTCATGTGTGAGTGTGTCTCTTGTGGTAGTTGTGATTCATGTGTGAGTGTGTCTCTTTTGGTAGTGGTGGTTCATGTGTGAGTGTGTCTGTAGAAGTGGTTTTTCATGTGTGAGAGTGTCTCTTGTCGTTCATGTGTGACTGTGTCTCATGTGATTGTGGTGGTTCATGTGTGAGTGTGTCTCTTGTGGTAGTGGTGGTTCATGTGTGAGTGTGTCTCTTGTGGTAGTGGTGGTTCATGTGTGAGTGTGTCTGTAGAAGTGGTTTTTCATGTGTGAGAGTGTCTCTTGTGGTTCATGTGTGACTGTGTCTCATGTGATTGTGGTGGTTCATGTGTGAGTGTGTCTCTTGTGGTATTGGTGCTTCATGTGTGAGTGTGTCTCTTGTGGTATTGGTGGTTCGTGTGTGAGTGTGTCTCTTGTGCTTCATGTGTGAGAGTGTCAGTTGTGGTAGTGGTGGTTCATGTGTGAGAGTGTCTCTTATGGCAGTGGTGGTTCATGTGTGAGTGTGTCTCCTGTGGTAGTAGTGGTTCATGTGAGTGTGTCTCTTATGGTAGTGGTGGTTCATGTGTCAGTGTGTCTCTTTTGGTAGCGGTGGTTCATGTGTAAGTGTGTGCCTTGTGGTAATGGTGGTTCATGTGTGAGTGTGTCTGTGGTAGTGGTGGTTCATGTGTGAGTGTGTCTCTTGTGGTTCATGTGTGACTGTGTCTCTTGTGATTGTGGTGGTTCATGTGTGAGTGTGTCTCTTGTGGTAGTGGTGGTTCATGTGTGAGTGTGTCTCTTGTGCTTCATGTGTGAGAGTGTCAGTTGTGGTAGTGGTGGTTCATGTGTGAATGTGTCTCTTATGGTAGTGGTGGCTCATGTGTGAGTGTTTCTCATGTGCTTCATGTGTGAGAGTGTCTCTTGTGGTAGTGGTTATTCATGTGTGAGTGTGTCTGTTGTAGTAGTTGTGGTTCATGTGTGAGTTTGTCTCTTATGGCAGTGGTGGCTCATGTGTGAATGTGTCTCTTGTGATAGTGGTGGTTCATGTGTGAGTGTGTCTCATGTGCTTTATATTTGAGAGTGTCAGTTGTGATAGTGGTGGTTCATGTGTGAGTGTATATCTTGTGGTATTGTTGGTTCATGTGTGGATGTGTCTCTTGTGCTTCATGTTTGAGAGTGTCAGTTGTGATAGTGGTGGTTCATCTGTGAGTGTCTCTTGTGATTCATGTGTGAGTGTGTCTCTTGTGATAGTGGTGGTTCATGTGTGAGTGTGTCTCTTGTGATAGTGGTGGTTCATGTGTGAGCGTGTCTCTTGTATTTCATGTGTGAGAATGTCTCTTGTGGTAGTGTTGGTTCATGTGTGATTGTTTCTCGTCTGCTTCATGTGTGAGAGTGTCAGTTGTGCTAGTGGTGGTTCATGTGTGATTGTCTCTTGTGATAGTGGTGGTTCATGAGTGAGTGTGTCTCATGTGCTTCATGTGTGAGAGTGTCAGTTGTGGTAGTGGTGGTGGTTCATGTGTGACTGTGTCTCTTGTGCTTCATGTTTGAGAGCGTCAGTTGTGATAGAGGTGGTTCATGTGTGAGAGTGTCTTTTGTGATAGTGGTGGTTCATGTGTGAGTGTGTCTCTTGTGGTAGTGGTGGTTCATGTGTGAGTGTGTCTCTTGTATTTCATGTGTGAGAGTGTCTCTTGTGGTAGTGGTGGTTCATGTGTGAGTGTGTCTCTTGTGCTTCATGTGTGAGAGTGTCAGTTGTGGTACTGGTGGTTCATGTGTGAGTGTGTTTCTTGTGGTAGTGTTGGTTCATTTGTGGGTGTGTCTTGTGGTATTGGTGCTTCATGTGTGAGTGTGTCTCTTGTGGTAGTGGTGGTTCGTGTGTGAGTGTGTCTTTTGTGGTAGTGGTGGTTCACGTGTGAGATTGTCTCTTGTGGTAGTGTTGGTTCATGTGTGAGTGTGTCTCTTGTGGTAGCGGTGGTTCATGTGTAAGTGTGTGCCTTGTGGTTGTGGTGGTTCATGTGTGAGTGTGTCTGTGGTATTGGTGCTTCAATGTGTGAGTGTGTCTCTTGTGGTAGTGGTGGTTCGTTTGTGAGTGTGTCTTTTGTGGTAGTGGTGGTTCATGTGTGAGAGTGTCTCTTGTGGTAGTGTTGGTTCATGTGTGAGTGTGTCTCTTGTGGTAGTGGTGGTACATGTGTAAGTTTGTCTCTTGTGGTGCATGTGTGACTGTGTCTCTTGTGATTGTGGTGGTTCATGTGTGAATGTGTCTCTTGTATTTCATGTGTGAGAGTGTCTGTTGTGGTAGTGGTGGTTCATGTATGAGTGTGTTTCTTGTGGTAGTGTTGGTTCATGTGTGAATGTGTCTCTTGGGGTAGTGGTGGTTCATATGTGAGTGTGACTCTTGTGCTTCATGTGTGAGAGTGTCAGTTGTGGTAGTGGTGGTTCATTTATGAGTGTGTTTCTTGTGGTAGTGTTGGTTCATGCGTGGGTGTGTCTCTTGTGGTAGTGGTGGTTCATGTGTTAGTGTGTTTATTGTGGTAGTGGTGGTTCATGTGTGAGTGTGCCTCTTGTGCTACATGTGTGAGAGTGTCAGTCGTGGTAGTGGTGGTTCATGTGTGAGTGTGTCTCTTGTAGTAGTGGTGGTTCATGAGTGAGTGTGTCTCTTGTGCTACATGTGTGAGAGTGTCAATTATGGTAGTTATGGTTCATGTGTGAGTGTGTCTCTTGTAGTAGGGGTGGTTCATGAGAGAGTGTGTCTCTTGTGGTAATGGTGGTTCATGTATGAGTGTGTCTTTTGTGGTAGTGGTGGTTCATGTGTGAGTGTGACTCTTTTGGTAGGGGTGGTTCATGTGTGAGTGTGTCTCTTGTGGTTCATGAGTGAGTGTGTCTCTTGTGGTACATGTGGTTCATGTGTGCGTGTGTCTCTTGTGGCAGTAGTGGTTCATGTATGAGTGTGTCTCTTTTGGTTCATGAGTGAGTGTGTCTCTTGTGGTAGTGTTGGTTCATGTGTGAGTGTGTCTCCTGTGGTATAGGTGGTTCATGTGTGAGTGTGTCTTTTGCGGTTCATGTGTGAGTGTGACTCTTCTGGTACTAGTGGTTCATGTGTGAGTGTGTCTCTTGTGGTAGTGGTGGTTCATGTGTGAGTGTGTCCCTTGTGGTAGTGGTGGTTCATGTGTGAGTGTGTCTCTTGTGGTAGTGGTGGTTCATGTGTGAGTGTGTCTCTTATTTTAATGGTGGTTCATGTGAAAGTGTGTCTCTTGTGGTAGTTGTGGTTCATTTGTGAGTGTGTCTTGTGATTCATGTGTGAGTGTGTCCCTTGTGGCAATGGTGGTTCATGTGTGAGTGTGTCTCTTGTGGTAGTGGTGGTTCATGTGTGAGTGTGTCTCATGTGCTTCATGTTTGAGAGCGTCAGTAGTGATAGTGGTGGTTCATGTGTGAGTGTGTCTCTTGTGGTAGTGGTGGTTCATGTGTGAGTGTGTCTCTTGTGGTAGTGGTCGTTTATGTGTGAGTGTGTCTCTTTTGGTAGTGGTGGTTCATGTGTGAGGTGTGTCTCTTGTGCTACATGTGTGAGTGTGTTCTCTTGTAGTAGTGGTGGTTCATGAGTGGGTGTGTCTCTTGTGCTTCATGTGTGACAGTGTCTGTTGTGGTAGTTATGGTTCATGTGTGAGTGTGTCTCTTGTAGTAGTGGTGGTTCATGAGTGAGTGTCGCTTGTGGTACTGGTGGTTCATGTGTGAGTGTGTCTCTTGTGGAAGTGGTGGTTCATGTGTGATTGTGTGTCTTTTGGTAGTGGTGGTTCATATGTGAGTGTGTTTCTTGTGGTTCATGAGTGAGTGTGTCTCTTGTGGCAGTGGTGGTTCATGTATGAGTGTGTCTCTTTTGGTTCATGACTGAGTGTGTCTCTTGTGTTAGTGTTGGTTCATGTGTGAGTGTGTCTCTTGTGGTAGAGGTGGTTCATGTGTGAGTGTGTCTTTTGTGGTTCATGTGTGAGTGTGTCTCTTGTGGTAGTGGTGATTCATGTGTGAGTGTGTCTCTTGTGGTAGCGGTGGTTCATGTGTGAGTGCATGCCTTGTGGAAGTGGTGGTTCATAGTAGCGGTGAATTAGTAGTATGACTCTTTGTAGTGGTGACTTATGAGTATGACTCTTAGTAGTGGTGTCTTATCAGTATGACTCATAGTAGTGCTGAATTATCAGGATGACTCATAGTAGTGGTGACTTATCAGTATGACTCATAGTAGTGGTGACTTATCAGTATGACTCATAGTAGTGGTGACTTATCATTATGACTTAGAGTAGTGGTTACTTATCATTATGACTTATATTAGTGGTTACTAATTAGTATGACTCATAGCAGTGGTGACTTATCAGTATGACTCATATTAGTGCTAACTTATCAGTATGACTCGTATAGTAGTGGTGACTAATCAATATGACTCATTGTAGTGGTGACTTATCCGTATGACTCATAGTAGTGGTGATTATCAGTATGACTCACAGTAGTGGTGACTTATCAGTATGACTCGAATAGTAGTGGTGACTAAGCAGTATGAGTCATAGTAGTGGTGACTTATCAGTATGACTCATAGTAGTGCTGAATAATCAGGATGACTCGTATAGTAGTGGTGACTAATCAGTATGACTCATTGTAGTGGTGACTTATCAGTATGACTCACAGTAGTGGTGACTTATCAATATGACTCGTATGGTAGTGGTGACTAAGCAGTATGACTCATAGTAGTGGTGACTTATCAGTATGACTCTTAGTAATGGTGACTTATCAGTATGACTCATAGTAGTGGTGGTAGTGGTGACTTTTCAGTATGACTCATAGTAGTGGTGACTTATCAGTATGACTCCTAGTAGTTGTGATATATCAGTGTGACTCATACTATTGATGACTTATCAGTATGACTGAAAGCAGGGGTGACATATCAGTATGACTCGCATAGTAGTGGTGACTTATCAGTATGACTCTTAGTAGTGGTGACTTATCAGTATGACTCATAGTAGTGGTGACTTATCAGTATGACTCATAGTAGTGGTGACTTATCATTATGACTTATAGTAGTGGTTACTTATCATTATGACTTATATTAGTTGTTACTTATCAGTATGACTCTTAGCAGTGGTGACTTATCAGTATGACTCATAGTAGTGTTGACTTATCAGTATGACTCGTATAGTAGTTGTGACTAATCAGTATGACTCATTGTAGTGGTGACTTATCCGCACGACTCATAGTAGTGGTGACTTATCAGTATGATTCAAAGTAGTGGTGACTTATCAGTATGACTCGTATAGTAGTGGTGACTAAACAGTATGACTCATAGTAGTGGTGACTTATCAGTATGACTTATAGTAGTGGTGACTTATCAGTATGACTCTTAGTTGTGGTGATTTTTCAGTATGACTCATAGTAGTGGTGACTTATCAGTAGGACTCGTATAGTAGTGGTGACTAATCAGTATGGCTCATAGTAGTGGTGACTTATCAGTATGACTCATAGTATTGGTGACTTATCAGTATGACTCGTATAGTAGTGGTGACTTATCAGTATGACTCAAAGTTGTGGTGACTTATCAGTATGAATCATAGTGGTAGTGACTTATCAGTATGACTCGTATAGTAGTGGTGACTTATCAGTATGACTCTTTGTAGTGGTGACTTATCAGTATGATTCATAGTTGTGGTGTCTCTTGTGGTAGTGGTTGTTCATGTGTGAGTAGGGTGTGTCATAGGAGGGAAGATCAGCTAAAACTAATGGCCCATCACTTTTTTGGTAGATTTTAGTGAATATAAACAGAAAATAATTTCAGTTTCAATATTTTGCAACCTTTTGCTAGGTAAATTTTAGCGTGAAATTTATCGAAAATCTAACGTACAGCTGCATTAGGTGCATTACAATTAAATAGTGAACATTGCTTTCTGACATCATTCTTTAACAACCCAACTAACAATATTTTTTTCTGTTTCAGATTCTGATGCATTTATAAGTTGATAATATTTGCGATGGCTGCTTGTGTCAGGACGAGGAACCAAAAATCCAGCCATCTCAGTCACTATCTTGGGTCTGGGAGAGAGCTCCTGAAGTCGGAGTTGCCTACATTGAGAGATGCTTTGAGATACGGTGTTTTAATCAGGCAAATCAGTGAAAAGAACCAAAGAACTTACACAAACAAAGACATTGCCAGTGATATGACCAAAGCTGTCTTGGCACAGTACACTCTGGCTAACGCTCAGTTCAAGCCTCCAGTCATAACAAGTCAGAAGAAGATTAGTGAGAGACTGCTAGCCAGTTGGGAAAAGGCAAGAGATATCTCTCTTGGGAGAGGAAAACTTGCAGTTAAGGACAGCTTTGCCAAGCAACTGGACCAGTTATTTGACATAATTACTTGCAAGTGCCCAATTGTTCTCTGTCCTGAGTTTGGATGCGATCGTGACTGTAAATCCGAGGCCCACATCTCCTGTATTTGCAAGCGTGAACTGAAGATTCCTGTGATCGAACTGGCATTTGTCAAAGCACAGAGAGAGAAGACTGGCAGTATAGGGGCTCTCATGATTTCTAGCCAAGATATTCCGGAGTCCAAGAGACAGGAGGCTGCCACAAAGAGACAGAAAAGGAGAAGAGTTGCCGAGGAAAAGAGACTTGAGAAGGCCCAGGGTGAGGTAAAAAAGGCCGATGATTGGAGTCAAACTGATTCAGAGTTTAATGACTTCCCCATGGCTGATCCGAGTGCTGACCAGGAGAATAGTGACGTTGTCCCTAACCCAGAAAATAATGATCCCAAACCTTCCAGGCATAAGATTCGAAATAGGAAAGATATCCCGAGCATAGCTCTAGACAGCATGCGACACCATACTGGTCTCAGAGAAACTGCAGAGATAACAACAGCTGCCTGGGTTGACGGTGGTTTGATAACACCTGATGATGTTCACGTGGTGATAGATCATAACAAAGTAAGGAGAGCTCAGGAGAAACTTGTCAGTAACCTAGAAGAGGAGTTTGATAAGGGGATAAGAGAAAATGGAATCAATTGTTTGTTCTTTGATGGGAGAAGGGATGACACTAAAATGTTCATGAAAGTTGGAGATTCTGACAAGTTGTTCCCTGCCATGGTAAGGAGGAACACTACTCCTGCTGCAGTGAACCAGGAGGGAAGTATTTGTGGCATTTCACTCCAGAGAAAGATGACATCAGGAAACCAGCTGAGATAGTGGCAGATAACATTGTGAACTGGCTCAGAGAGAGGAACGTAGACCAGACCCTGCAGGCCATTGGAGGGGACAGCACCAACACGAACACAGGGTGGCAAGGGGGGGTCATACAGTGGATAGAGCAGAAGATTGGGAGGAAGCTGGTCTGGATTGTTTGTGACCTCCACACCAACGAGTTGCCACTCAGACATCTGATCCAGGAGCTGGATGGCAAGACTCTTTCAAACAACAGATGGTCTGGTCCTCTTGGCAAGATGCTGGACTCTGCCACTGAGTTAGAAATAAATCCGAGCTTTGAAAAAAATCACAGTTGGCCCTCCACTCGTTGAGCTTGCACATACTGTCATTGACGACCTGAGTACTGACCAGTACTATGGTTACATGATTTGCAGTGCCATCAAAACTGGGGTCATGCCTGATAGACTTGCTTACCTGCAGATAGGTCCAGTCTCACATTCTAGGTGGCTCACAACGGCTCTCAGGTTCTGCAGAATTTGTGTCGCTCATCATAAACTGAAAGGGAACCAGCTTCACAACCTGAGACTTATTGTCCAATTCATCGTGAGTGTCTACTTGCCAAATTGGTTCAACACCAAGGTCAAGTCATCGTTCTCCGAAGGTCCGAGGCATGTTCTCTTCCAGCTTAAGCTCCTGAGGAGTCAGCCAAGGAAGGTTGTTCAGATTGTGTAGCAGACTGTGAGGAGATCTTCCTGGTATGCTCATCCCGAGGCAGTTCTGCAGACAATGCTCTACAGTAAGGATGAGGAGGAGAGAAGAGTGGCAGTCAAAAAGATCTTGGATATGAGACTTATGAGAGGATCTGGGCATGACGAATCAGTTGGTGACGATTCCTTCAGGGTCAGGAAGACTCCTGAAGTCAATCTAGGTGCCAAGACCCTCACTGATCTCATAGATCTGGATAACATCCAGGCTGGCAGTGAGCCCCCTCTTACCTGCAGCCTCACCAATGTTCAAGTCAGAGCTTTCCTGGACAACCCCATGCATGTCCCTGCCTGGCCCTCGCACACCCAGAGTATAGAGCGTTGTGTACAGCAAGTGAGCGAGGCCAGCAGTCACGTGTACAGCCAGGAGAGGAGGGAAGGCTACATCCGAGCTCAGGTGGTAAGCAGGGAGGTGATGAGTAGAAACAGAAGCAAGAAAGACATGTTCTCTATGGTGTGCAGCAACACCGGGTCGTAGTAGTAAAACCGGTTTTTGTATTTGATGATTTTGTTTTCTAAAGGAATATTAAATTTAATAAATGTGTCAAGATCATTCGTTTCACTATTCTGGATCATTTTCATCCTAATAAATTAACCTGATACATTTACTTTACTTTAAATAAGCTATTTAATGGTGTTGGTAAAAGGGTGGGAATATTGAATTTTCATAAGATTTCAAGTTAAAATTTACCTAGCAAAAAATAAAACCTTTTCAAATCTGAAGATATCACATGATTCTGCACATAGAACTACATCATATATACCATGGGCCGATTTTTCAAACTCAAAAAAAAAAATCGCCTCCGTATGACACACCCTAATGTGTGAGTTTGTCTCTTGTGGTAGTGGTGGCTCAGGTGTAAGTGTGTCTCTTGTATTTCATGTGTGAGTGTGTCTCTTGTGGTTTTGGTGGTACATGTTAGAGTGTGTCTCTTGTGGTTTTGGTGGTTCATGTGTGAGTGTGTCTCATGTGGTAGTGGTGGCTCATGTGTGAGTGTATCTCTTGTGGTTCATATGGCAATGTGTCTCTTGTGGTAGTGGTGGTTCAAGTGTGAGTGTGTCTCTTTTGGTAGTGGTGGTTCATGAGTGAGTGTGTCAGTTGTGTTAGTGGTGGTTCATGTGTGAGTGTGTCTCTTGTGGTAGTGGTGGTTCATGTGTGAGTGTGTCTCTTGTGCTACATGTGTGAGAGTGTCAGTTATGGTAGTGGTGGTTCATGTGTGAGTGTGTATCTTGTGGTAATGGTGGTTCATGAGTGAGTGTGTCAGTTGTGTTAGTGGTGGTTCATGTGTGAGTGTGTCTCTTGTGGTAGTGGTGGTTCATGTGTGAGTGTGTCTCTTGTGCTACATGTGTGAGAGTGTCAGTTATGGTAGTGGTGGTTCATGTGTGAGTGTGTCTCTTATGGTAATGGTGGTTCATGAGTGAGTGTGTCAGTTGTGTTAGTGGTGGTTCATGTGTGAGTGTGTCTCTTGTGGTAGTGGTGGTTCATGTGTGACTGTGTCTCTTGTGGTAGTGGTGCTTCATGTGTGAGTGTGTCTCTTATGGTAATGGAGGTTCAAGTGTGAGTGTGTCTCTTGTCGTAGTAGTGGTTCATGTGTGAGTGTGTCTCTTGTGCTTCATATTCGAGTGTGTCAGTTGTGATAGTGGTGGTTCATGTGTGAGTTTATCTCTTGTGGTTCATATGACAATGTGTCTCTTGTGGTAGTGGTGGTTCAAGTGTGAGTGTGTCTCTTGTGGTAGTGGTGGTTCATGTGTGAGTGTGTCTCTTGTGCTACATGTGTGAGAGTGTCAGTTATGGTAGTGGTGGTTTATGTGTGAGTGTGTATCTTGTGGTTGTTAGGTTCTGAATAATAAGTTCTATATACAGGAGAGAACACAAACGCCTGTATAGTTTTGTAGGTTCGGTTTACTGGATAAGAGTATGTACACAGAGGGAAGCAGCACTCTCCCTTGGCTAGGCTCCTTGTCAACTGCTATAGGCGACGTATGGCAAGTGATACATTAGCAGCTTCCATACGTCGCCAGGCACATTAATTAAGCGTGTGGGATATGGTAATAACATTGCCACACGCTGCTAGCTAGGCTGAATAAATAATACATAAATGGAGCACATACATAATATACATACATGATATATAATCCAGCATACATAATATACATACACCTCCCTCCCCCCTATACGCTCATAGCAAAGTCTTGAGCGGACCTTTTCTTTTGGATCCGTTCTGAGCGTCGAGGGACTTCATCACTGGGAAGGGTATGGGACTCAACACTGGTGGCGGGGCCAGCAGAAGGCATTGTTACGGGTCGGAGAAAACGGCGGTTCCTCCACCACACACGACCACTGGGTAACCGCACCTGGTAGTCCCGTGACCTGCCGAGACCCATGACTACGCCTACTTTGTCCCAACGTAGGGAGGTCGGGTCCTGAACACGGACTTGGGTGCCGACACTCAACCTGGGGAGAGAACGGGCGTGGTCATTGTAGCGGGCGACGACGTCCTGAACACGTTCGGCGGCTCGGCGATCACAATCCTCTGTCTTGGCCTGCCACTCCTTGGAGAAGGATTGAGGGTGAGCAGGGACACAAGAACGAAGGGGGCGTCCATACAAAACCTGGGCAGGGGAGCGTCCGGTGTAGTTAGGTGTGTTGCGGAGTTCAAGAAGACCCCTGTCGAAGGCCTCGCAGTCAATGTTCCCAGAAGGGGCCACCTTAAGGATGAGGTGCTTCAGGGATTTGACAGCAGCCTCAGCGTGGCCGTTGGACTGCGGGTAATGGGGCGATGACAACACATGCCGGACTCCCCATCGGTCAAGGAACACAGCAAAGTCCCGGCTTGTGAACTGAGGCCCTCCGTCGGTTCGCAGGCGTACAGGAACGCCCACGTCACGGAAGTAGTGGCGGAACTTGCTGATGGTGGCGGCAGACGTCGTGTCATTACCGCACTTGATGACAACCGGCCAACCAGAGAGACGGTCGACGATAACGAGGAAGGACTTTCCTGACACACAGAAAAAGTCGGCCGACACAGACTCAAAGGGGCGGGTGGGGTTGTCGTCACTCATAAAGGGTTCCTGCTGCTGGCTGGGTTGTAATACTTGGCAGGGCTCACACGCACGGACAACATTGGAGATGTCGGAGTTGATGCCGGGCCAGAACACAGTCTGTCGTGCACGTCGTTTGGTGGCCTCAGCTCCACGGTGACTGTCGTGAAGGCGGGCCAAGGCGTGGGGACGTGATGCAGCAGGGACAACTACACGTGCTCCGTACAGAACAAGGTCTCCGTCGCAGTAGAGTTCATCGCGGAGTTTCCAATACGGGAGCAGGGTGTTGTGAAGATCGTAGCGGTTGCTAGGAAATCCATTCCTCACACACTCGACGAGTCGGACATAGGAAGGGTCATCTCGGGCCGCTGTTCGAAGGTCCTCCATTGCCTTGTCGTCATCTGGTGACAGGTCCGAACGAAGGGATTGGACGGCATGGAGAGTGACCACAGTCCTGACGGAAAGAGCGAGGTCGGCGTCGAGTACATGGTCTTCTGGAGTAGGGCGGCTGACAGGAGAGCGGGATAAGGCATCAGGGATGCAGAGCTCCTTACCAGCACGCCACACTGCAGTGAAGATGTACGCCGAGAGCTTCTCTTTCAGACGCTGGAGGCGAGGGTTCTCAACGGCGTCTAGCGTGTAGTGGTTGAGGATCGGGACAAGCGGGCGATGGTCGGTCACTAGGTGAAAGTATTGCAGGCCTATGAGGTAAAACCTGCACTTGGACATCGCCCAAACCGCAGCCAACAGCTCCAACTCAATAGTGGCGTAGCGCGTCTCAGTGTCAGAGAGGAAACGCGAGCCACACTGGACGAGCCGGAACTGCCCTCCACCATGATCCTGCAGTAGGGCGTATCCCACGCCATACAAGCGTGAGGCATCTGTCTGCAGAACTGTCGGCAAGGCTGGGTCAAACGTGGCGAGGACAGGTGGACGAGACAGGGCCTGTTTCACTTGCTGGAAGGCCTTGTCGTGGTCGGGGGTCCACAGGAATGTCCTCTTGGGGCTCATCAGGGGGCGAAGTGGTTGAGCAGCTGCGGAGATGTCCGACGAAAACTCTGCTAACTGGTTGACGAGACCGATGAAGGACCTCAAGTCGGTCAGGTTAGCAGGGGTGGGAAAATCCGTAATGGCGCGGACCTTTTCCGGGTCAGCTGCGATACCATTCCCTGAGAGGGTGTACCCACAAAAGTCAACTGAAGAGCTGGCCAGAACAAACTTGTCGGCATTTAGGGTAATGCCGTGCTTCCGGCACCTGTTGAGTACCTCGTAGATACGGCAGAGGTGATCCATATAATCCTCGTCGTACACGAGTATGTCGTCGACCACTTTCACGCAGTTTGCCAGACCTTGTAGAGCCATATCACCTCGAAGACAGAAAGCGTCTCCTGTAGCGGCGAATCCCATGGGGCCACGGCAATAACTGTAACGTCCATGCGGGGTGATGAAAGTTGTGAGTGGTCGGTCTTCTTCGGCAAGCTCTATCTGCCAGTATCCACACAGGGCGTCCATCGTCGTGAAGAAGCGCGCCTTCGGGTTCACGCTGCGTATGGCTGCAAAGGGCGTGGGAGAAGGGTGCGCAGGACGAGACACCTGGTTGTTGAGCTTGGAAAGGTCAGTGGTGATCCGAACACCACCTTTAGGTTTTGCGACGACAACCATCGGGTGACACCATGGAGACGGGTCATCGCCGGTTGGTACAATAATTTCTTGGGCGACCATGGAGTCCAGCTCGTTTTTGACCGCCTCGCGGAAGGCCAGGGGAACCAGTCGAGGGGTGTAAATAGCGAATGGCTTCGCGTCGTCCCTCAGGTGGATCCTCATGGGGGGGCCTGCCATCTTCTTGAGAGGCTTGGATTCCAGAGCGGACTTGGTCACCAGAACGTCGCTGAATTCCTTCAGGAAGTACTTCCGAGCATCCGAAGGAGAGGTGTCACTGGCAAGAGGCAGGGGTAGGGCGGCAGCAGGGTCGTTGCTGCTCCCTTTTTGCACCCTGTTGGCGTGTTTTACCTCAAGAATAGGTTTGGGGAAGTCCTGGGAGATGATGGCCAACTCCTGACAATGTCTGTAGGACAGCAAAGGAGTCTGGACACCGTTATGCACATCAATCCAGGCTTGACACGACCTGTTGCCAAAGGTGACTTGTGCTTGGAGTGAACCCAGGGCCGGGGTCATCTGTGAACCATCTGCCATAAAGCGGAGATCCTTGGGGGGCGGTCCTAGATCACTTGGAGAGAGCCCCAAGCATTGCAAATGCTGGGGACCGATGACTGTAGCATCAGCGCCGGTGTCGGGCAACATCTGAAGACGGGATGACACACCGCCGTAGGTCACGATGACGCTGATGTACTGGGGGACTTTGGTCCTGGGACGCGGGGGGGAGCACACATTCCTAATGTGGCTCGAGCGTTGTCAAGAGTCGTCGTACCTCTGATTGGAAGACTGTGGGCGGCCCTCTCTGGTGGAGGGGGGCTGAAGCTTCCGCCGACGCGGTCCCTTGGGTATGTTGGAAGGGCAACACTTGTCATAGTGGCCCAGACGACCACACACATTGCACTGGACGCGTTTGGCTGGGCACCGTACTGTGAGTGACCAGTGGCCCTTACGGTCACAACTGTTGCAGGTAGACTGAGCAGCTGGACACACCTGTGTTCCGTGCTGCTTACCACAGTTGTTGCAAAATAAACCGGGCGTGGACGTGGTGGGCGAAGGCGTAGGAACAGACTTCTTGTCCTTCTTGTACCGGGACACAGCGCGTACAGCTGTAGGGGGAGCGCGGATGGCAGAGGTGGCACACCTGGCAGCCTCATAGGAGCGACATATCGTCGACACATCCTTAAGAGAAGAGGAAGAGTCGAGGGAGGTGAGGCGTTGGACAAGTTCCTCGTCCTTAACACCCATCAGGATCACCTGCTTCAACTGGGTCTCCTCGCACTGCTGGTGGTGGCCTGGACATATATCTACCTCTTCCGAGGCTCTCTTAAGACGCACGTAAAAGGCATCAAAAGACTCACCCTCCAACTGTCTGCAGCTAAACAATTCCCTCCTGCGCAGAGCTTCATTCTGCTGTCCTTTGATGTGCCGTTGTAGAACGTCCAGTACCTCCTCTACAGACAGCGAAGAGGTTGGGGGTACCTGCAACGTATGTTCCAAGACACGCTGAATTTCCAAGGACAGGCACATGCGCAGCTGGATGAGTTGTTTAGGCTGTGACAAACTCTGGAGATCCACCATTGTAGAATAATCAGTCCACCGTCGCCGCCATTCACGAAAAGTCTGGAAAGTCTCATCAGGCTTCAAGATGGGCGGTGTTTGAGCTGCTGCTTTAGGTGGGGCTGGGGGGTGTGAAGGAAGCATGGATGAGGTATCTGAACCAGTCAGTACCGAGGCAGTGTTAGAGCCAGGGGCTTGGTTAACAGTGAGGCGAGATATCAAGGCTTCAAACCGTTCACTGTCTTCCAATCTCCGTTGGTTGTCTCGTTCTGCCTCTGCTTGCCTTCTGTGCTCATCCGCCAAACGTCTGTGGGCTTCATCCTCGCGTTTCTCATCTCTCATAAACTTCAGTAAAGCAATTATCTCTGGAGACAACGCTGAATATTGAGGTGAGGGACTGCGCGATGTGGGGGCTGGAGCGTCGTGGCCGGCCTGGTCATCCATCTCTGCGGGGCTATCACCCGCCTGGCTCATCCAGGCGCTGGGTCCACGGCTACGTAAGGCGTGAGACATAACTACTTCATCTGTGTACTATGTCTTAAATCAGTGTTGACCGGTCAGCCCGTCGTATCAACAAGATTTCAGACAAAAAATTAATTAAATACACAGATAAGTAGGTTATATATATAAAATATATATAAGGAAGCCGCGCGGTCAGCGAGTGTTAGTACATGTATGTGCGTGAGTGTGTGAGGGCAGTGGAAGCGTCTCGCCCCAGCTGTGAAGGGGGGTGGAGGCGGCGCTGTGAGGGGGTGGAGGGAGAGGCGCGGCGACTCCCAGTCAGTCCAGTTACCCTCAGAACGCGGTCAGAGACGGGTGCACTGAACTCTACTCCTTACAAATGCCCAGAACGTGCCGTATACCTTGGGAATCCTTTAGAACAAGGTCACACATGAATGGCACGAACACACAATGCACTAAACACTTCACAGAAAATCACTGTCACTGACACTGCTCAAAGTTGCGAAATTCTTCGAGCAGGGATGACGCGCGGGAGTTGACCCAAGCGAGAGTCCATAGAGTCCATAGCGGGCTTTCCACAGACTTTGCACTATCACTCGTAATTATCCAGTAAGATCGGATCACTGCGCCATGTTAGGTTCTGAATAATAAGTTCTATATACAGGAGAGAACACAAACACCTGTATAGTTTTGTAGGTTCGGTTTACTGGATAAGAGTATGTACACAGAGGGAAGCAGCACTCTCCCTTGGCTAGGCTCCTTGTCAACTGCTATAGGCGACGTATGGCAAGTGATACATTAGCAGCTTCCATACGTCGCCAGGCACATTAATTAAGCGTGTGGGATATGGTAATAACATTGCCACACGCTGCTAGCTAGGCTGAATAAATAATACATAAATGGAGCACATACATAATATACATACATGATATATAATCCAGCATACATAATATACATACAGTGGTAATGGTGGTTCATGAGTGAGTATGTCAGTTGTGTTAGTGGTGGTTCATGTGTGAGTGTGTCTCTTGTGGTTGTGGTGGTTCATGTGTGAGTGTGTCTCTTGTGCTACATGTGTGAGAGTGTCAGTTATGGTAGTGGTGGATCATGTGTGAGTGTGTCTCTTATGGTAATGGTGGTTCATGAGTGAGTGTTTGTGGTCAGTGTGTGTTCTTGTGTAGTGGTGGTTCATGTGTGAGTGTGTCTCTTGTGGTAGTGGTGGTTCATGTGTGAGTGTGTCTTTTGTGGTAGTGGTGCTTCATGTGTGAGTGTGTCTCTTATGGTAATGGACGTTCAAGTGTGAGTGTGTCTCTTGTCGTAGTAGTGGTTCATGTGTGAGTGTGTCTCTTGATGTGTCAGTGTGAGTGTGTTCATGTGTGAGTGTGTCCCTTGTGGTAGTGGTGGTTTATGAGTGAGTGTGTCTCTTGTGGTAATGGTGGTTCATGTGAGAGCGTGTCTCTTGTGGTAGTGGTGGTTCATGTGTGAGTGTGTCTCTTGTGATTCATGTGTGAGTGTGTCTCTTTTGGTAGTTGTGGTTCATGTGTGAGTGTGTCTCTTGTGGCAGTGGTGGTTCATTGATGTGTCTGTTGTTCTGTGAGTGTGTCTCTTGTGGTAGTGTGTTCATGAGTGTGTCTCTTTTGGTAGTGGTGGTTCATGTGTGAGTGTGTCTTTGTGGTTCATGTGTGAGTGTGTCTCTTGTGGTAGTGGTGGTTCATGTGTGAGTGTGTCTCTTGTGGTAGTGGTGGTTCATGTGTGAGTGTGTCTCTTCTGGTTGTAGTGGTTCATGTGTAAGATTGTCTCTTGTGGTAGTGGTGTCTCTTGTGGATCATGTGTGAGTGTGTCTCTTTCTGGTTCATGTGTGAGTGTGTCTCTTGTGGTAGTGGTTGTTTATATGTGAGTGTGTCTCTTGTTGTAGTGCTGGGACATGTGTAGGTGTGTCTCTTGTGGTTCATGTGTGAGTGTGTCTCAAGTGGCAGTGGTGGTTCATGTGTGAATGTGTCTCTTGTGGTAGTGGTGGTTCATGTCTGGGTGTGTCTCTTGTGATAGTGGTGGTTCGTGTGTGAGTGTGTCTCTTGTAGTTTGTGGTGGTTCATGTGTTAGTGTGTCTATTGTGGTAGTGGTGGTTCATGTGTGAGTTTGTCTCTTGTGGTAGTGGTTCATGTGTGAGTGTGTCTCTTGTGGTAGTGGTGGTTCATGTGTGAGTGTGTCTCTTGTGGTTCATGTGTGAGTGTGCCTCAAGTGGCAGTGGTGGTTCATGTGTGATGTGTCTCTTGTGTAGTGGTGGTTCATGTCTGGTGTGTCTCTTGTAGTTTGTGGTGGTTCATGTGTGAGTGTGTCTCTTGTGGTAGTGGTGGTTCATGTGTGAGTGTGTCTCTTGTGGTAGTGGTGGTTCATGTGTGAGTGTGTCTCTTGTGGTAGTGGTGGTTCATGTGTGAGTGTGTCTCTTGTGGTAGTGGTGGTTCATGTGTGAGTGTGTCTCTTGTGCTACATGTGTGAGAGTGTCAGTTGTGGTAGTGGTGGTTCATGTGTGAGAGTGTCTCTTGAAGTAGTTGTGGTTTATGAGTGAGTGTGTCTCTTGTGCTACATATGTGAGAGTGTCAGTTGTGGTAGTTATGGTTCATTTGTGACTGTGTCTCTTGTAGTAGTGGTAGTTCATGAGTGCGTGTGTCTCTTGTTGTACTGGTGGTTCATGTGTGAGTGTGTCTCTTGTGGTAGTGGTGGATCATGTGTGAGTGTGTCTCTTTTGGTAGTGGTGGTTCATGTGTGAGTGTGTCTCTTGTGGTACATGTGGTTCATGTGTGAGTGTGTCTCTTGTGGCAGTAGTGGTTCATGTATGAGTGGGACTCTTTTGGTTCATGAGTGTGTGTGTCTCTTGTGGTAGTGTTGGTTCATGTGTGAGTGTGTCTCATGTGGTTTAGGTGGGTCATGTGTGAGTGTGTCTTTTGTGGTTCATGAGTGAGTGTGTCTCTTGTGGTACATGTGGTTCATGTGTGAGTGTGTCTCTTGTGGCAGTAGTAGTTCATGTATGAGTGTGACTCTTTTGGTTCATGAGTGTGTGTGTCTCTTGTGGTAGTGTTGGTTCATGTGTGAGTGTGTCTCATGTGGTATAGGTGGGTCATTTGTGAGTGTGTCTTTAGTGGTTCATGTGTGAGTGTGTCTCTTGTGGTAGTGGTGGTTCATGTGTGAGTGTGTCTTTTGTGGTAGCGGTGGTTCATGTGTGAGTGTGTCTCTTGTGGTAGTGGTGGTTCATGTGTGAGTGTCTCGTGTTGGTCATGTGTGAGTGTCTCGTGTTGGTCATGTGTGAGTGTGTCTCTTGTGGTAGTGTGGCTTCATGTGTGAGAGTGTCAGTTGTGGTAGTGCTGGTTCATGTGTGAGTGTGTCTCTTGTGGTAGTGTTGGTTCATGTGTGGGTGTGTCTCTTGTGGTATTGGTGCTTCATGTGTGAGTGTGTCTCTTGTGGTAGTGGTGGTTCATGTGTGAGTGTGTCTCTTTTGGTAGTGGTGGTTCATGTGTGAGTGTTTCTCTAGTGGTACAGGTAGTTCATGTGTGATTGTGTCTCTTTTGGCTGTGGTGGTTCATGTATGAGTGTGTCTCTTATGGTAGTGGTGGTTCATATGTGAGTGTGTCTCTTGTGGTAGAGGTGGTTCATGTGTGAGTGTGTATTTTGTGGTTCATGTGTGAGTGTGTCTCTTGTGGTAGTCGTGGTTTATGTGTGAGTGTGTCTCTTGTGGAAGTGGTGGTTCTTATGTGAGTGTGTCTCATGTGGTTCATGTGTGAGTGAGTCTTTTGTGGTAGTGGTGGTTCAAGTGTGAGTGTGTCTCTTGTGCTTCATGAGTGAGAGTGTCTGTTGTGGTAGTGGTGATTCATGTGTGAATGTTTCTCTTGTGGTAGTGTTGGTTCATGTGTGGGTGTCTCTTGTGGTATTGGTGCTTCATGTGTGAGTGTGTCTCTTGTTGTAGTGGTGGTTCGTGTGTGAGTGTGTCTTTTGTGGTTGCGGTGGTTCATGATGTGAGTGTGTCTCTTGTGGTTGCGGTGGTTCATGTGTGAGTGTGTCTCTTGTGGTAGCGGTTGTTCATGTGTAAGTTTTTGCCTTGTGGTTGTGGTGGTTCAGGTGTGAGTGTGTCTGTGGTAATGGTGGTTCATGTGTGAGTGTGTCTCTTGTGGTTCATGTGTGACTGTGTCTCTTGTGATTGTTGTGGTTCATGTGTAAGTGTGTCTCTTGTGGTAGTGGTGGTTCATGTATTAGTGTGTCTCTTGTGCTTCATGTTTGAGAGTGTCAGTTGTGATAGTGGTGGTTCATGTGTGAGTGTGTTTCTTGTGGTAGTGGTGGTTCATGTGTGAGTGTGTCTCTTGTGATTCATGTGTGAGAGTGTCTCTTGTATTTCATGTGTGAGTGTGTCTCTTGTGGTAGCGGTGGTTCATGTGTAAGTTTTTGCCTTGTGGTGGTGGTGGTTCAGGTGTGAGTGTGTCTGTGGTAGTGGTGGTTCATGTCTGAGTGTGTCTCTTGTGGTATTGGTGGTTCATGTGTGAGTGTGTCTCTTGTGGTAGCGGTGGTTCATGTGTGAGTGTATGCCTTGTGGTAGTGGTGGTTCGTGTGTGAGTGTGTCTGTAGTAGTGATGGTTCATAGTAGTGGTGACTTAGTAGTATGACTCTTAGTAGTGGTGTCTTATCAGTATGACTCATAGTAGTAATGACTTATCAGTATGACTCATAGTAGTGCTGAATTATCAGGATGACTCGTATAGTAGTGGTGACAAATCAGTATGACTCATTGTAGTGGTGACTTATCCGGATGACTCATAGGAGTGGTGACTTATGAGTATCACTCACAGTAGTTGTGACTTATCAGTATGACTCATAGTAGTGGTGACTTATCAGTATGACTCATAGTAGTGGTGACTTATCAGTATGACTCCTAGTAGTGGTGATATATCTGTATGACTCATAGTGTTGGTGACTTATCAGTATGACTCATAGCAGGGGTGACATATCAGTATGACTCGCATAGTAGTGGTGATTAAGCAGTATGACTCATAGTAGTGGTGACTTATCAGTTTGACTCTTAGTAGTGGTGACTTATCAGTATGACTCATGGTAGTGGTGACTTATCAGTATGACTCATAGTAGGGGTGACTTATCAGTATGACTCATAGTAGTGCTGAATTATCAGGATGACTCATATAGTAGTGGTGACTAATCAGTATGACTCATTGTAGTGGTGACTTATCCGGATGACTCATAGTAGTGGTGCCATATCAGTATGACTCACAGTAGTGGTGTCTTATCAGTATGACTTGTATAGTAGTGGTGACTAAGCAGTATGACTCATAGTAGTGGTGACTTATCAGTATGACTCATAGGAGTGGTGACTTATCAGTATGACTCCTAGTAGCGGTGATATATCAGTATGACTCCTAGTAGTGGTGACTTATCAGTATGACTCATAGCAGGGGTGACATATCAGTATGACTCGCATAGTAGTGGTGACTGAGCAGTATGACTCATAGTAGTGGTGATTTATCAGTATGACTCATAGTAGTGGTGACTTATCAGTATGACTCATAGTAGTGGTGACTTATCAGTATGACTCATAGTAGTGGTGACTTATCAGTATGACTCATAGTAGTGGTGACTTATCAGTATGACTCATAGTAGTGGTGACTTATCAGTATGACTCATAGTAGTGGTGACTTATCAGTATGACTCATAGTAGTGGTGACTTATCAGTATGACTCATAGTAGTGGTGACTTATCAGTATGACTCATAGTAGTGGTGACTTATCAGTATGACTCATAGTAGTGGTGACTTATCAGTATGACTCATTGTAGTGGTGACTTATCAGTATGACTCATAGTAGTGGTGACTTATCAGTATGATTCGCATAGTAGTGGTGACTAAACAGTATGACTCTTAGTATGGTGACTTATCAGTATGACTCATAGTAGTGGTGACTTATCAGTTTGACTCGAATAGTAGTGGTGACTAAACAGTATGTCTCATAGTAGTGGTGACTTATCAGTACGACTCCTAGTAGTGGTGATATATCAGTATGACTCATATTAGTGGTGACTTATCAGTATGACTCAAAGTAGTGGTGACTTATCAGCATGATTCGCATAGTAGTGGTGACTAAACAGTATGACTCATAGTAGTGGTGACTTATCAGTATGACTCTTAGTAGTGGTGACTTATTAGTATGACTCATAGTATTGGTGACTTATCAGTATGATTCATAGTAGTGGTGACTTATTAGTAAGACTTATAGTAGTGGTGACTTATCAGTACGACTCCGAGTAGTGGTGATGTATCAGTATGACTCATAATAGTGGTGACTTATCAGTAGGACTCGTATAGTGGTGGTGACTAATCAGTATGACTCATAGTAGTGGTGACTTATCAGTATGACTCATAATAGTGGTGACTTATCAGTATGACTCGTACAGTAGTGGTGACTTATCAGTATGACTCAGTATTGGTGACTTATCAGTATGACTCATAGTAGTGGTGACTCATCAGTATGACTCGTATACTAGTGGTGACTTATCAGTGTGACTCATAGTTGTGATGACTTATCATTATGACTCATAGTAGTGGTGACTTATCAGTATGACTCGTATAGTAGTGGTGAATTATCAGTATGACTCTTAGTAGTGGTGACTTATCAGTATGATTCATAGTAGTGGTGTCTCTTGTGGTAGTGGTTGTTCATGTGTGAGTGTGTCTCTCGTGGTTGTGGTGGTTCATGTGTGAGTGTGTCTATCGTGGTTGTGGTGGGTCATGTGTGAGTGTGTCTCTTGTGGTAGTGGTGGTTCATGTGTGAGTGTTTCTCTTGTGGTAGTGGTGGTTCATGTGTTAGTGTGTCGCGTGTGGTAAAGGTGGTTCATGTGTAAGTTTGTCTATTATGGTAGTGGTGGTTCATTTGTGAGTGTTTTCTCTGTTGGTAGTGGTGGTATCTTGGGCGAGTGTGTCTCTTTTGGTAGTGGTGGTTCATGTATAAGTGTGTTTCTTGTGGTTCATGTGTGAGTGTGTCTCAAGTGGTAGTGGTGGTTCATGTGTGAATGTGTCTCTTCTGGTAGTGGTGGTTCATGTGTAAGTTTGTCTCATGTAGTTCATGAGTGAGTGTGTCTCTTGTGGTCATGTGTGAGTGTGTCTCTTTCTGGTTCATGTGTGAGTGTGTCTCTTGCGGTATTGGTGGTTCATATGTGAGTGTGTCTCTTGTGGTAGTGCTGGGACATGTGTAAGTGTGTCTCTTGTGGTAGTGGTGGTTCATGTGTGAGTGTGTCTCTTGTGGTAGTGGGAGTTCATGTATAAGTGTCTGGGGTAGTGGTGGCTCATGTGTTGGCCTGTCTCTTGTGGTAGTGGTGGTTCATGTGTGAGTATGGCGCTTGTGGTAATGGTTGTTTTTGTGTGAGTGTGTCTCCAGTGGTAGTGGTGGTTCATGTGTGAGTGTGTCTCTTGTGGTACTGGCGGTTCATGTGAGAGTGTGTCTTTTGTGGTTCATGTGTGAGTGTGTATCAAGTGGTAGTGGTGGTTCATGTGTGAATGTCTCTCTTGTGGTAGTGGTGGTTCATGTGTAAGTGTGCCTCTTGTGGTTCATGAGTGAGTGTGTCTCTTGTGGTTCATGTGTGTGTGTTTTTCTTTCTAGTTCATGTGTGAGTGTGTCTCTTGTGGTAGTTGTGGGCATGTGTAAGTGTGTCTCTTGTGGTTCATGTGTGAGTGTGTCTCGAGTGGTAGTGGTGGTTCATGTGTGAATGTGTTTCTTGTGGTAGTGGTGGTTCATGTTTGGGTGTGTCTCTTGTGGTAGCGGTGGTTCATGTGTTGGTGTGTCTCTTGTGGTAGTGGTGGTTCTTGTGTGAGTGTGTCTCTTGTGGTAGTGGTGGCTCGTGTGTGAGTTTGTCTCTTGTGGTAGTGGTCGTTCATGTGTGGGTGTGTCTCTTGTGCTTTCTGTGTGAGTGTGTCTCTTGTGGTAGTGGTGGTTCATGTGTGGGTGTGTCTGTGGTAGTGGTGGCTCATGTGTTGGTCTGTCTCTTGTGGTAGTGGTCGTTCATGTGTGGGTGTGTCTCTTGTGCATTCTGTGTGAATGTGTCTCTTGTGGTATTGGTGGTTCATGTGTGAGTGTGTCGCTTGTGGTAATGGTGGTTCTTGTGTGAGTGTGTCTCTTGTGGTAGTGGTGGTTCATGTCTTTGTGTGTCTCTTGTGGTAGTGGTGGTTCATGTGTGAGTGTGTCGCTTGTGGTAATGGTGGTTCTTGTGTGAGTGTGTCTCTTGTGGTAGTGGTGGTTCATGTCTTTGTGTGTCTCTTGTGGTAGTGGTGGTTCTTCTGTGAGTGTGTCTCTTGTTGTTAGTGGTGGTTCATGTGTTAGTGTGTCTATTGTGGTAGTGGTGGTTCATGTGTGAGTGTGTGTCTTGTGGTAGTGGTGGTTCATGTTTGAGTGTGTCTCTTGTGGTAGTGGTGGTTTCATGTGTAAGTTTGTCTCTTGTGGTAGTGGTGGTTTATGTGTGAGTGTGTCTCTTGTGGTAGTGGTGGTTCATGTGTGAGTGTTGAGTCTTGTGG
Source organism: Homarus gammarus (assembly GCA_958450375.1). NCBI lineage: Eukaryota > Metazoa > Arthropoda > Malacostraca > Decapoda > Nephropidae > Homarus > Homarus gammarus. The sequence goes on from CAUDMG010001281.1 coordinate 3,174,987, forward strand.
TAATGGTTGTTTTTGTGTGAGTGTGTCTCAAGTGGTAGTGGTGGTTCATGTGTGAATGTGTCTCTTCTGGTAGTGGTGGTTCATGTGTAAGGTTGTCTCATGTAGTTCATGAGTGAGTGTGTCTCTTGTGGTCATGTGTGAGTGTGTCTTTTTCTGGTTCATGTGTGAGTGTGTCTTTTGCGGTATTGGTGGTTCATATGTGAGTGTGTCTCTTGTGGTGGTGCTGGGACTTGTGTAAGTGTGTCTCTTGTGGTAGTGGGAGTTCATGTATAAGTGTCTGGGGTAGTGGTGGCTCATGTGTTGGTCTGTCTCTTGTGGTAGTGGTGGTTCATGTGTGAGTATGGCGCTTGTGGTAGTGGGAGTTCATGTATAAGTGTCTGGGGGAGTGGTGGCTCATGTGTTGGTCTGTCTCTTGTGGTAGTGGTGGTTCATGTGTGAGTAAGGCGCTTGTGGTAATGGTTGTTTTTGTGTGAGTGTGTCTCTTGTGGTACTGGCGGTTCATGTGAGAGTGTGTCTCTTGTGGTTCATTTGTGAGTGTGTCTCAAGTGGTAGTGGTGGTTCATGTGTGAATGTGTCTCTTGTGGTAGTGGTGGTTCATGTGTAAGTGTGCCTCTTGTGGTTCATGAGTGAGTGTGTCTCCTGTGGTTCATGTGTGAGTGTTTTTCTTTCTAGTTCATGTGTGAGTGTGTCTCTTGTGGTAGTTGTGGGAATGTGTAATTGTGTCTCTTGTGGTTCATGTGTGAGTGTGTCTCGAGTGGTAGTGGTGGTTCATGTGTGAATGTGTCTCTTGTGGTAGTGTTGGTTCATGTTTGGGTGTGTCTCTTGTGGTAGCGGTGGTTCATGTGTTGGTGTGTCTCTTGTGGTAGTGGTGGATCATGTGCGAGTGTGTCTCTTGTGTTAGTGGTGGTTCATGTCTGAGTGTGTCTTGTGGTAGTTGTGGCTCGTGTGTGAGTTTGTCTCTTGTGGTAGTGGTCGTTCATGTGTGGGTGTGTCAATTGTGCTTTCTGTGTGAGTGTGTCTCTTGTGGTAATGGTGGTTCATGTGTGGGTGTGTCTGTGGTAGTGGTGGCTCATGTGTTGGTCTGTCTCTTGTGGTAGTGGTCGTTCATGTGTGGGTGTGTCTCTTGTGCATTCTGTGTGAATGTGTCTCTTGTGGTAGTGGTGATTCATGTGTGAGTTTGTCTGTGGTAGTGGTGGCTCATGTGTTGGTCTGTCTCTTGTGGTAGTGGTGGTTCATGTGTGAGTGTATCGCTTGTGGTTATGGTGGTTCTTGTGTGAGTGTGTCTCTTGTGGTAGTGGTGGTTCATGTGTGAGTGTTGTCTCTTGTGGTAGTGGTGGTTCATGTGTGAATGTGTCTCGTGTGGAAGTGGTGGTTCATGTGTAAGTGTGCCTCTTGTGGTTCATGAGTGAATCGGCTGCTTGTCCAATTAACCAGTCCGTTCACACATATTTATATTTGGGTTTTAAGTAACGAAACCCAAACGATAGTTCCTTTGTTTTATTATAAAAGGTTGTATATATAATTCCTGAGTGTATATCAACCGTAAGTCTCACTGTCTAGGAGTGAATGAGAAGGGGACGGCGTTTATGTATGATAAACGTTAGGTCACGTCCTTAAGATATGAGTTGAGGTGAGCTACTGAAGCTTAGGGGCATCGCAGTGCGTGCTTACAGAAATGCTGAGCTATGGGTCTCGCCCTCTTGGGTGAGTTGCCCGCTCACGTGTCCATCTCATGTCTTACTCGTAGACAGTGGAAAGTTACAGGGTGGTGAATCTGAATATAATATCAGATGTATTGACCCATTTATATATTACGTTCTGTTGATGAGACAGGGGCCTATTACATAAGTGAGTGTGTCTCTTTCTAGTTCATGTGTGAGTGTGTCTCTTGTGCTTCATGTGTGAGAGTGTCAGTTGTGGTAGTGGTGGTTCATGTGTGAGTGTGTCTCTTGTGATAGTGTTGGTTCATGTGTGGGTGTTTCTCTTGTTGTAGTGGTGGTTCATATGTGAGTTTGTCTCTTGTTGTAGTGGTCGTTCATGTGTGGGTGTGTCTCTTGTGCTTCATGTGTGAGTGTGTCTCGTGTAGTAGTGGTGGTTCATGTGTGAGTGTGTGTCTGCGGTAGTGGTGGCTCATGTGTTGGTCTGTCTCTTGTGGTAGTGGTGCTTCATGTGTGAGTGTGGCGCTTGTGGTAATGGTGGATCTTGTGTGAGTGTGTCTCTAGTGTTAGTGGTGGTTCATGTGTGAGTGTGTCTCTTGTGGTAGTGGTGGTTCATATGTGAGTGTGTCTCTTATGGTAGTTGTGGGCATGTGTAAGTATGTCTCTTGTTGTTCATGTGTGAGTGTATCTGAAGTGGTAGTGTTGGTTCATGTGTGAATGTGTCTCTTGTGGTAGTGGTGGTTCATGTGTAGTGTGTCTCTTGTGGTTCATGAGTGAGTGTCTCTTGTGGTTCATGTGTGAGTGTGTCTCTTTCTAGTTCATGTGTGAGTGTGTCTCTTGTGGTAGTGGTGGTTCATGTGTGAGTGTGTCTCTTGTGGTAGTGGGAGTCTTGTTGTTCATGTATGAGTGTGCCTCTTGTGGTAGTGGTGGTTCATGTGTGAGTGTGTCTCTTGTGGTAGTGGTAGTTCATGAGTGTGTGTGTCGGTTGTGGTAGTGGTGGTTCATGTGTTGGTGTGTCTCTTGTGGTAGTGGTGGTTCATGTGTGAGTGTGTCTCTTGTGGTAGTGGTGGTTCATGTGTGAGTGTGTCTCTTGTGGTAGTGGTGGTTCATGTGTGAGTGTGTCTCTTGTGGTAGTGGTGGCTCATGTGTGAGTGTGTCTCTTGTGGTAGTGGTGGTTCATGTGTGAGTGTGTCTCTTGTGGTTCATGTGTGAGTGTGTCTCTTGTGGTTCATGTGTGAGTGTTATTCTTTCTAGTTCATGTGTGAGTGTGTCTCTTGTGGTAGTTGTACGCATGTGTAAATATGTCTCTTGTGGTTCATGTGTGAGTGTGTCTCTCGTGGTAGTGGTGGTTCATGTGTGAGTGTGTCTCTTGTGGTAGTGGTGGTTCATGTGTTAGTGTGTCTCTTGTTGTAGTGGTGGTTCATCTGTGAGTGTGTCTGTGGTAGTGGTGGCTCATGTGTTGGTCTGTCTCTTGTGGTAGTGGTGGTTCATGTGTGAGTGTGTCGCTTGTGGTAATGGTGGTTCTTGTGTGAGTGTGTCTCTTGTGGTAGTGGTGGTTCATGTGTGAGTGTGTCTCTTGTGGTACTGGTGGTTCATGTGTAAGTTTGTGTTTTGTGGTAGTGGTGGTTCATGTGTGAGTGTTGTCTCTTGTGGTAGTGGTGGTATCATGTGTGAGTGTGTCTCTGGTGGTAGTGGTTGTTCATGTGAGAGTGTGTCTCTTGTGGTATAGGTGGGTCATGTGTGAGTGTGTCTTTAGTGGTTCATGTGTGAGTGTGTCTCAAGTGGTAGTGGTGGTTCATGTGTGAATGTGTCTCGTGTGGTAGTGGTGGCTCATGTGTAAGTGTGTCTCTTGTGGTTCATGAGTGAGTGTGTCTCTTGTGGTTCATGTGTGAGTGTGTCTCTTTCTAGATCATGTGTGAGTGTGTCTCTTGTGGTAGTGGTGGTTCATATGTGAGTGTGTCTCTTGTGGTAGTTGTGGGCATGTGTAAGTGTGTCTCTTGTTGTTCTTGTGTGAGTGTGTCTCAAGTGGTAGTGGTGGTTCATGTGTGAATATGTCTCTTGTGGTAGTGGTGGTTCATGTGTGTGTGTGTCGGATGTGGTATGGTTGTTCATGTGTTGGTGTGTCTCTTGTGGTAGTGGTGGTTCATGTGTGAGTGTGTCTCTCTTGGTAGTGGTGGTTCATGTGTGAGTGTGTCTCTTGTGGTAGTTGTGCTTCATGTGTGAGTGTGTCTCTTGTGGTAGTGGTGGTTCATGTGTGAGTTTGTCTCTTGTTGTAGTGGTGGTTCATGTGTGGGTTTGACTCTTGTGGTAGTGGCCGTTCATGTGTGGGTGTGTCTCTTGTGCTTTCTGTGTGAGTGTGTCTCTTGTGGTAGTGGTGGTTCATGTGTGGGTGTGTCTGTGGTAGTGGTGGCTCATGTGTTGGTCTGTCTCTTGTGGTAGTGGTGGTTCATGTGTGGGTGTGTCTCTTGTGGTAGTGGTCGTTCATGTGTTGGTGTGTCTCTTGTGCTTTCTGTGTGAATGTGTGTCTTGTGGTAGTGGTGGTTCATGTGTGAATGTGTCTCTTGTGGTAGTGGTGGTTCATGTGTGTGTGTGTCGGATGTGGTAGTGGTGGTTCATGTGTTGGTGTGTCTCTTGTGGTAGTGGTGGTTCATATGTGAGTGTGTCTTTTGTGGTTAGTGGTGGTTCATGTGTTAGTGTGTCTCTTGTGGTAGTGGTGGTTCATGTGTGAGTGTTTCTCTCTTGGTAGTGGTGGTTCATGTGTGAGTGTGTCTCTTGTGGTAGTTGTGCTTCATGTGTGAGTGTGTCTCTTGTGGTAGTGGTGGTTCATGTGTGAGTTTGTCTCTTGTGGTAGTGGTGGTTCTTGTGTGGGTTTGACTCTTGTGGTAGTGGCCGTTCATGTGTGGGTGTGTCTCTTGTGCTTTCTGTGTGAGTGTGTCTCTTGTGGTAGTGGTGGTTCATGTGTGGGTGTGTTTGTGGTAGTGGTGGCTCATGTGTTGGTCTGTCTCTTGTGGTAGTGGTGGTTCATGTGTGGGTGTGTCTCTTGTGGTAGTGGTCGTTCATGTGTTGGTGTGTCTCTTGAGCTTTCTGTGTGATTGTGTCTCTTGTGGTAGTGGTGGTTCATGTGTGAGTGTGTCTGTGGTAGTGGTGGCTCATGTGTTGGTCTGTCTCTTGTGGTAGTGGTGGTTCATGTGTGAGTGTGTCGCTTGTGGTAATGGTGGTTCTTGTGTGAGTGTGTCTCTTGTGGTAGTGGTGGTTCATGTGTGAGTGTGTCTCTTGTGGTACTGGTGGTTCATGTGTAAGTTTGTCTTTTGTGGTAGTGGTGGTTCATATGTGAGTGTTGTCTCTTGTGGTAGTGGTGGTATCATGTGTGAGTGTGTCTCTGGTGGTAGTGGTTGTTCATGTGAGAGTGTGTCTCTTGTGGTATAGGTGGGTCATGTGTGAGTGTGTCTTTAGTGGTTCATGTGTGAGTGTGTCTCAAGTGGTAGTGGTGGTTCATGTGTGAATGTGTCTCGTGTGGTAGTGGTGGTTCATGTGTAAGTGTGTCTCTTGTGGTTCATGAGTGAGTGTGTCTCTTGTGGTTCATGTGTGAGTGTGTCTCTTTCTAGATCATGTGTGAGTGTGTCTCTTATGGTAGTGGTGGTTCATATGTGAGTGTGTCTCTTGTGGTAGTTGTGGGCATGTGTAAGTGTGTCTCTTGTTGTTCTTGTGTGAGTGTGTCTCAAGTGGTAGTGGTGGTTCATGTGTGAATATGTCTCTTGTGGTAGTGGTGGTTCATGTGTGTGTGTGTCGGATGTGGTATGGTTGTTCATGTGTTGGTGTGTCTCTTGTGGTAGTGGTGGTTCATGTGTGAGTGTGTCTCTCTTGGTAGTGGTGGTTCATGTGTGAGTGTGTCTCTTGTGGTAGTTGTGCTTCATGTGTGAGTGTGTCTCTTGTGGTAGTGGTGGTTCATGTGTGAGTTTGTCTCTTGTGGTAGTGGTGGTTCATGTGTGGGTTTGACTCTTGTGGTAGTGGCCGTTCATGTGTGGGAGTGTCTCTTGTGCTAAATTGTGTGAGTGTGTCTCTTGTGGTAGTGGTGGTTCATGTGTGGGTGTGTCTTGTGGTAGTGGTGGTTCATGTGTTGGTGTGTCTCTTGTGGTAGTGGTGGTTCATATGTGAGTGTGTCTTTTGTGGTTAGTGGTGGTTCATGTGTTAGTGTGTCTCTTGTGGTAGTGGTGGTTCATGTGTGAGTGTGTCTCTCTTGGTAGTGGTGGTTCATGTGTGAGTGTGTCTCTTGTGGTAGTTGTGCTTCATGTGTGAGTGTGTCTCTTGTGGTAGTGGTGGTTCATGTGTGAGTTTGTCTCTTGTGGTAGTGGTGGTTCATGTGTGGGTTTGACTCTTGTGGTAGTGGCCGTTCATGTGTGGGTGTGTCTCTTGTGCTTTCTGTGTGAGTGTGTCTCTTGTGGTAGTGGTGGTTCATGTGTGGGTGTGTTTGTGGTAGTGGTGGCTCATGTGTTGGTCTGTCTCTTGTGGTAGTGGTGGTTCATGTGTGGGTGTGTCTCTTGTGGTAGTGGTCGTTCATGGGTTGAGGTGTCTCTTGAGCTTTTTGTGTGAATGTGTCTCTTGTGGTAATGGTGGTTCGTGTGTGAGTGTGTCTGTGGTAGTGGTGGCTCATGTGTTGGTCTGTCACTTGTGGTAGTGGTGGTTCATGTGTGAGTGTGTCGCTTTTGGTAATGGTGGTCCTTGTGTGAGTGTGTCTCTTGTGGTAGTGGTGGTTCATGTATGGGTGTGTCTGTGGTAGTGGTGGCTCATGTGTTGGTCTGTCTCTTGTGGTAGTGGTGGTTCATGTGTGGGTGTGTCTCTTGTGGTAGTGGTCGTTAATGTGTGGGTCTGTCTCCTGTGCTTTCTGTGTGAATGTGTCTCTTGTGGTAGTTTGTGGTTCATGTGTGAGTGTGTCGCTTTTGGTAATGGTGGTCTTTGTGTGAGTGTGTCTCTTGTGGTAGTGGTGGTTCATGTGTGAGTGTGTCTCTTGTGATGCTGGTGGTTCATGTGTAAGTTTGTCTTTTGTGGTAGTGGTGGTTCATGTGTGAGTGTTGTCTCTTGTGGTAGTGGTGGAATCATGTGTGAGTGTGTCTCTTGTGGTAGTGGTGGCTCATGTGAGAGTATGTCTCTTGTGGTCCATTAGTGAGTGTGTCTCAAGTGGTAGTGGTGGTTCATGTGTGAATGTGTCTCGTGTGGTAGTGGTGGTTCATGTGTAAGTGTGTCTCTTGTGGTTCATGAGTGAGTGTCTCTTGTGGTTCATGTGTGAGTGTGTCTCTTTCTAGTTCATGTGTGAGTGTGTCTCTTGTGTTAGTGGTGGTTCATATGTGAGTGTGTCTCCTGTGGCAGTTGTGGGCATGTGTAAGTGTGTCTGTTGTTGTTCATGTGTGAGTGTGTCTCAAGTGGTAGTGGTGGTTCATGTGTGAATGTGTCTCTTGTGGTAGTGTTGGTTCATGTGTTTGTGTGTCGGTTGTGGTAGTGGTGGTTCATGTGTTGGTGTGTCTCTTGTGGTAGTGGTGGTTCATGTGTGAGTGTGTCTCTTGTGGTTAGTGGTGGTTCATGTGTTAGTGTGTCTCTTGTGGTAGTGGTGGTTCATGTGTGAGTGTGTCTCAAGTGGTAGTGGTGGTTCATGTGTGAATGTGTCTCTTGTGGTAGTGGTGGTTCATGTGTAAGTGTGTCTCTTGTGGTTCATGAGTGAGTGTGCCTCTTGTGGTTCATGTGTGTGTGTTATTCTTTCTAGTTCATGTGTGAGTGTGTCTCTTGTGGTAGTTGTACACATGTGTAAATATGTCTCTTGTGGTTCATGTGTGAGTGTGTCTCAAGTGGTAGTGGTGGTTCATGTGTGAATGTGTCTCTTGTGGTTGTGGTGGTTCATGTTTGGGTGTGTCTCTTGTGGTAGCGGTGGTTCATGTGTTGGTGTGTCTCTTGTGGTAGTGGTGGTTCATGTGTGAGTTTGTCTCTTGTGGTAGTGGTGGTTCATGTGTGGGTGTGTCTCTTGTGCTTTTTGTGTGAGTGTGTCTCTTGTGGTAGTGGTGGTTCATGTGTGGGTGTGTCTGTGGTAGTGGTGGCTCATGTGTTGGTCTGTCTCTTGTGGTACTGGTGGTTCATGTGTGGGTGTGTCTCTTGTGGTAGTGGTCGTTCATGTGTGGGTGTGTCTCTTGTGCTTTCTTTGTGAATGTGTCTCTTGTGGTAGTGGTGGTTCATGTGTGAGTGTGTCTGTGGTAGTGGTGGCTCATGTGTTGGTCTGTCTCTTGTGGTAGTGGTGGTTCATGTGTGAGTGTGTCGCTTGTGGTAATGGTGGTTCTTGTGTGAGTGTGCCTCTTGTGGTAGTGGTGGTTCATGTGTGAGTGTGTCTCTTGTAGTACTGGTGGTTCATGTGTAAGTTTGTCTTTTGTGGTAGTGGTGGTTCATGTGTGAGTGTAGTCTCTTGTGGTAGTGGTGGTATCATGTGTGAGTGTGTCTCTGGTGGTAGTGGTTGTTCATGTGAGAGTGTGTCTCTTGTGGTATAGGTGGGTCATGTGTGAGTGTGTCTTTAGTGGTTCATGTGTGAGTGTGTCTCAAGTGGTAGTGGTGGTTCATGTGTGAATGTGTCTCGTGTGGTAGTGGTGGTTCATGTGTCAGTGTGTCTCTTGTGGTTCATGAGTGAGTGTGTCTCTTGTGGTTCATGTGTGAGTGTGTCTCTTTCTAGATCATGTGTGAGTGTGTCTCTTGTGGTAGTGGTGGTTCATATGTGAGTGTATCTCTTGTGATAGTTGTGGGCATGTGTAAGTGTGTCTCTAGTTGTTCATGTGTGAGTGTGTCTCAAGTGGTAGTGGTGGTTCATGTGTGAATATGTCTCTTGTGGTAGTGGTGGTTCATGTGTGTGTGTGTCGGATGTGGTAATGGTTGTTCATGTGTTGGTGTCTCTTGTGGTAGTGGTGGTTCATATGTGAGTGTGTCTCTCTTGGTAGTGGTGGTTCATGTGTGAGGGTGTCTCTTGTGGTAGTTGTGCTTCATGTGTGAGTGTGTCTCTTGTGGTAGTGGTGGTTCATGTGTGAGTTTGTCTCTTGTGGTAGTGGTGGTTCATGTGTGGGTTTGACTCTTGTGGTAGTGGCCGTTCATGTGTGGGTGTGTCTCTTGTGCTTTCTGTGTGAGTGTGTCTCTTGTGGTAGTGGTGGTTCATGTGTGGGTGTGTCTGTGGTAGTGGTGGCTCATGTGTTGGTCTGTCTCTTGTGGTAGTGGTGGTTCATGTGTGGGTGTGTCTCTTGTGGTAGTGGTCGTTCATGTGTTGGTGTGTCTCTTGTGCTTTCTGTGTGAATGTGTGTCTTGTGGTAGTGGTGGTTCATGTGTGAATGTGTCTCTTGTGGTAGTGGTGGTTCATGTGTGTGTGTGTCGGATGTGGTAGTGGTGGTTCATGTGTTGGTGTGTCTCTTGTGGTAGTGGTGGTTCATATGTGAGTGTGTCTTTTGTGGTTAGTGGTGGTTCATGTGTTAGTGTGTCTCTTGTGGTAGTGGTGGTTCATGTGTGAGTGTGTCTCTCTTGGTAGTGGTGGTTCATGTGTGAGTGTGTCTCTTGTGGTAGTTGTGCTTCATGTGTGAGTGTGTCTCTTGTGGTAGTGGTGGTTCATGTGTGAGTTTGTCTCTTGTGGTAGTGGTGGTTCATGTGTGGGTTTGACTCTTGTGGTAGTGGCCGTTCATGTGTGGGTGTGTCTCTTGTGCTTTCTGTGTGAGTGTGTCTCTTGTGGTAGTGGTGGTTCATGTGTGGGTGTGTTTGTGGTAGTGGTGGCTTATGTGTTGGTCTGTCTCTTGTGGTAGTGGTGGTTCATGTGTGGGTGTGTCTCTTGTGGTAGTGGTCGTTCATGTGTTGGTGTGTCTCTTGAGCTTTCTGTGTGAATGTGTCTCTTGTGGTAGTGGTGGTTCATGTGTGAGTGTGTCTGTGGTAGTGGTGGCTCATGTGTTGGTCTGTCACTTGTGGTAGTGGTGGTTCATGTGTGAGTGTGTCGCTTTTGGTAATGGTGGTCCTTGTGTGAGTGTGTCTCTTGTGGTAGTGGTGGTTCATGTGTGGGTGTGTTTGTGGTAGTGGTGGCTTATGTGTTGGTCTGTCTCTTGTGGTAGTGGTGGTTCATGTGTGGGTGTGTCTCTTGTGGTAGTGGTCGTTCATGTGTGAGTGTGTCTCTTGAGCTTCTGTGTGAGTGTGTCTCTTGTGGTAGTGGTGGTTCATGTGTGAGTGTGTCTGTGGTAGTGGTGGCTCACGTGTTGGTCTGTCACTTGTGGTAGTGGTGGTTCATGTGTGAGTGTGTCGCTTTTGGTAATGGTGGTCCTTGTGTGAGTGTGTCTCTTGTGGTAGTGGTGGTTCATGTATGGGTGTGTCTGTGGTAGTGGTGGCTCATGTGTTGGTCTGTCTCTCGTGGTAGTGGTGGTTCATGTGTGGGTGTGTCTCTTGTGGTAGTTGTCGTTCATGTGTGGGTGTGTCTCCTGTGCTTTCTGTGTGAATGTGTCTCTTGTGGTAGTGGTGGTTCATGTGTGAGTGTGTCTCTTGTGGTAGTGGTGGTTCTTGTGTGAGTGTGTCTCTTGTGGTAGTGGTGGTTCATGTGTGAGTGTGTCTCTTGTGATGCTGGTGGTTCATGTGTAAGTTTGTCTTTTGTGGTAGTGGTGGTTCATGTGTGAATGTGTCTCTTCTGGTAGTGGTGGTTCATGTGTAAGTTTGTCTCTTGTGGTTCATGAGTGAGTGTGTCTCATGTGGTTCATGTGTGAGTGTGTCTCTTTCTGGTTCATGTGTGAGGGTGTCTCTTGTGGTAGTGGTGGTATCTTGTGTGAGTGTGTCTCTTGTGGTAGTAGCGGTTCATGTGTGTGTGTGTCTCTTATGGTAGTGGTGGTTCATGTGTGAGTGTGTCTCTTGTGGTAGTGGTGGTTCATGTGTGAGTTTGTCTCTTGTGGCAGTGGTCGTTCATGTGTGGGTGTGTCTCTTGTGCTTCATGTGTGAGTTTGTCTCTTGTGGTAGTGGTGGTTCATGTGTGTGTGTGTGTCTGCGGTAGTGGTGGCTAATGTGTTGGTCTGTCTCTTGTGGTAGTGGTGGTTCATGTGTGAGTGTGGCGCTTTTGGTAATGGTGGTTCTTGTGTGAGTGTGTCTCCAGTGTTGGTGGTGGTTGTTGTGTGAGTGTGTGTCTTGTGGTACTGGTGGTTCATGTGAGAGTGTGTCTCTTGTGGTTCATTTGTGAGTGTGTCACAAGTGGTAGTGGTGGTTCATGTGTGAATGTGTCTCTTGTGGTAGTGGTGGTTCATGTGTAAGTGTGTCTCTTGTGGTTCATGAGTGAGTGTGTCTCTTGTGGTTCATGTGTGAGTGTTATTCTTTCTAGTTCATGTGTGAGTGTGTCTCTTGTGGTAGTTGTACGCATGTGTAAATATGTCTCTTGTGGTTCATGTGTGAGTGTGTCTCAAGTGGGAGTGGTGGTTCATGTGTGAATGTGTCTCTTGTGGTTGTGGTGGTTCATGTTTGGGTGTGTATCTTGTGGTAGCGGTGGTTCATGTGTTGGTGTGTCTCTTGTGGTAGTGGTGGTTCATGTGTGAGTTTGTCTCTTGTGGTAGTTGTCGTTCATGTGTGGGTGTGTCTCTTGTGCTTTCTGTGTGAGTGTGTCTCTTGTGGTAGTGGTGGTTCATGTGTGGGTGTGTCTGTGGTAGTGGTGGCTCATGTGTTGGTCTGTCACTTGTGGTAGTGGTGGTTCATGTGTGAGTGTGTCGCTTTTGGTAATGGTGGTCCTTGTGTGAGTGTGTCTCTTGTGGTAGTGGTGGTTCATGTACGGGTGTGTCTGTGGTAGTGGTGGCTCATGTGTTGGTCTGTCTCTTGTGGTAGTGGTGGTTCATGTGTGGGTGTGTCTCTTGTGGTAGTGGTCGTTCATGTGTGGGTGTGTCTCCTGTGCTTTCTGTGTGAATGTGTCTCTTGTGGTAGTGGTGGTTCATGTGTGAGTGTGTCGCTTTTGGTAATGGTGGTCTTTGTGTGAGTGTGTCTCTTGTGGTAGTGGTGGTTCATGTGTGAGTGTGTCTCTTGTGGTGCTGGTGGTTCATGTGTAAGTTTGTCTTTTGTGGTAGTGGTGGTTCATGTGTGAGTGTTGTCTCTTGTGGTAGTGGTGGTATCATGTGTGAGTGTGTCACTTGTGGTAGTGGTGGTTCATGTGTGAGTTTGTATCTTGTGGCAGTGGTCGTTCATGTGTGGGTGTGTCTCTTGTGCTTCATGTGTGAGTGTGTCTCTTGTGGTAGTGGTGGTTCATGTGTGTGTGTGTCTGCGGTAGTGGTGGCTAATGTGTTGGTCTGTCTCTTGTGGTAGTGGTGGTTCATGTGTGAGTGTGGCGCTTTTGGTAATGGTGGTTCTTGTGTGAGTGTGTCTCCAGTGTTGGTGGTGGTTCATGTGTGAGTGTGTGTCTTGTGGTACTGGTGGTTCATGTGAGAGTGTGTCTCTTGTGGTTCATTTGTGAGTGTGTCACAAGTGGTAGTGGTGGTTCATGTGTGAATGTGTCTCTTGTGGTAGTGGTGGTTCATGTGTAAGTGTGTCTCTTGTGGTTCATGAGTGAGTGTGTCTCTTGTGGTTCATGTGTGAGTGTTATTCTTGTTAGTTCATGTGTGAGTGTGTCTCTTGTGGTAGTTGTACGCATGTGTAAATATGTCTCTTGTGGTTCATGTGTGACTGTGTCTCAAGTGGGAGTGGTGGTTCATGTGTGAATGTGTCTCTTGTGGTTGTGGTGGTTCATGTTTGGGTGTGTATCTTGTGGTAGCGGTGGTTCATGTGTTGGTGTGTCTCTTGTGGTAGTGGTGGTTCATGTGTGAGTTTGTCTCTTGTGGTAGTTGTTGTTCATGTGTGGGTGTGTCTCTTGTGCTTTCTGTGTGAGTGTGTCTCTTGTGGTAGTGGTGGTTCATGTGTGGGTGTGTCTGTGGTAGTGGTGGCTCATGTGTTGGTCTGTCTCTTGTGGTAGTGGTGGTTCATGTGTGGGTGTGTCTCTTGTGGTAGTGGTCGTTCATGTGTTGGTGTGTCTCTTGTGTGTGTCTCTTGTGGTAGTGGTGGTTCATGTGTGAGTGTGTCTGTGGTAGTGGTGGCTCATGTGTTGGTCTGTCACTTGTGGTAGTGGTGGTTCATGTGTGAGTGTGTCGCTTTTAGTAATGGTGGTCCTTGTGTGAGTGTGTCTCTTGTGGTAGTGGTGGTTCATGTGTGGGTGTGTCTCTTGTGGTAGTGGTCGTTCATGTGTGGGTGTGTCTCCTGTGCTTTCTGTGTGAATGTGTCTCTTGTGGTAGTGGTGGTTCATGTGTGAGTGTGTCGCTTTTGGTAATGGTGGTCTTTGTGTGAGTGTGTCTCTTGTGGTTGTGGTGGTTCATGTGTGAGTGTGTCTCTTGTGGTGCTGGTGGTCCATGTGTAAGTTTGTCTTTTGTGGTAGTGGTGGTTCATGTGTGAGTGTTGTCTCTTGTGGTAGTGGTGGTATCATGTGTGAGTGTGTCTCTTGTGGTAGTGGTGGCTCATGTGAGAGTATGTCTCTTGTGGTCCATTTGTGAGTGTGTCTCAAGTGGTAGTGGTGGTTCATGTGTGAATGTGTCTCGTGTGGTAGTGGTGGTTCATGTGTAAGTGTGTCTCTTGTGGTTCATGAGTGAGTGTCTCTTGTGGTTCATGTGTGAGTGTGTCTCTTTCTAGTTCATGTGTGAGTGTGTCTCTTGTGTTAGTGGTGGTTCATATGTGAGTGTGTCTCTTGTGGTAGTTGTGGGCATGTGTAAGTGTGTCTGTTGTTGTTCATGTGTGAGTGTGTCTCAAGTGGTAGTGGTGGTTCATGTGTGAATGTGTCTCTTGTGGTAGTGTTGGTTCATGTGTTTGTGTGTCGGTTGTGGTAGTGGTGGTTCATGTGTTGGTGTGTCTCTTGTGGTAGTGGTGGTTCATGTGTGAGTGTGTCTCTTGTGGTTAGTGGTGGTTCATGTGTTAGTGTGTCTCTTGTGGTAGTGGTGGTTCATGTGTGAGTGTGTCTCAAGTGGTAGTGGTGGTTCATGTGTGAATGTGTCTCTTGTGGTAGTGGTGGTTCATGTGTAAGTGTGTCTCTTGTGGTTCATGAGTGAGTGTGTCTCTTGTGGTTCATGTGTGAGTGTTATTCTTTCTAGTTCATGTGTGAGTGTGTCTCTTGTGGTAGTTGTACGCATGTGTAAATATGTCTCTTGTGGTTCATGTGTGAGTGTGTCTCAAGTGGTAGTGGTGGTTCATGTGTGAATGTGTCTCTTGTGGTTGTGGTGGTTCATGTTTGGGTGTGTCTCTTGTGGTAGCGGTGGTTCATGTGTTGGTGTGTCTCTTGTGGTAGTGGTGGTTCATGTGTGAGTTTGTCTCTTGTGGTAGTGGTCGTTCATGTGTGGGTGTGTCTCTTGTGCTTTCTTTGTGAATGTGTCTCTTGTGGTAGTGGTGGTTCATCTGTGAGTGTGTCTGTGGTAGTGGTGGCTCATGTGTTGGTCTGTCTCTTGTGGTAGTGGTGGTTCATGTGTGAGTGTGTCGCTTGTGGTAATGGTGGTTCTTGTGTGAGTGTGTCTCTTGTGGTAGTGGTGGTTCATGTGTGAGTGTGTCTCTTGTGGTACTGGTGGTTCATGTGTAAGTTTGTCTTTTGTGGTAGTGGTGGTTCATGTGTGAGTGTTGTCTCTTGTGGTAGTGGTGGTATCATGTGTGAGTGTGTCTCTGGTGGTAGTGGTTGTTCATGTGAGAGTGTGTCTCTTGTGGTATAGGTGGGTCATGTGTGAGTGTGTCTTTAGTGGTTCATGTGTGAGTGTGTCTCAAGTGGTAGTGGTGGTTCATGTGTGAATGTGTCTCGTGTGGTAGTGGTGGTTCATGTGTAAGTGTGTCTCTTGTGGTTCATGAGTGAGTGTGTCTCTTGTGGTTCATGTGTGAGTGTGTCTATTTCTAGATCATGTGTGAGTGTGTCTCTTGTGGTAGTGGTGGTTCATATGTGAGTGTGTCTCTTGTGGTAGTTGTGGGCATGTGTAAGTGTGTCTCTTGTTGTTCTTGTGTGAGTGTGTCTCAAGTGGTAGTGGTGGTTCATGTGTGAATATGTCTCTTGTGGTAGTGGTGGTTCATGTGTGTGTGTGTCGGATGTGGTATGGTTGTTCATGTGTTGGTGTGTCTCTTGTGGTAGTGGTGGTTCATGTGTGAGTGTGTCTCTCTTGGTAGTGGTGGTTCATGTGTGAGTGTGTCTCTTGTGGTAGTTGTGCTTCATGTGTGAGTGTGTCTCTTGTGGTAGTGGTGGTTCATGTGTGAGTTTGTCTCTTGTTGTAGTGGTGGTTCATGTGTGGGTTTGACTCTTGTGGTAGTGGCCGTTCATGTGTGGGTGTGTCTCTTGTGCTTTCTGTGTGAGTGTGTCTCTTGTGGTAGTGGTGGTTCATGTGTGGGTGTGTCTGTGGTAGTGGTGGCTCATGTGTTGGTCTGTCTCTTGTGGTAGTGGTGGTTCATGTGTGGGTGTGTCTCTTGTGGTAGTGGTCGTTCATGTGTTGGTGTGTCTCTTGTGCTTTCTGTGTGAATGTGTGTCTTGTGGTAGTGGTGGTTCATGTGTGAATGTGTCTCTTGTGGTAGTGGTGGTTCATGTGTGTGTGTGTCGGATGTGGTAGTGGTGGTTCATGTGTTGGTGTGTCTCTTGTGGTAGTGGTGGTTCATATGTGAGTGTGTCTTTTGTGGTTAGTGGTGGTTCATGTGTTAGTGTGTCTCTTGTGGTAGTGGTGGTTCATGTGTGAGTGTGTCTCTCTTGGTAGTGGTGGTTCATGTGTGAGTGTGTCTCTTGTGGTAGTTGTGCTTCATGTGTGAGTGTGTCTCTTGTGGTAGTGGTGGTTCATGTGTGAGTTTGTCTCTTGTGGTAGTGGTGGTTCATGTGTGGGTTTGACTCTTGTGGTAGTGGCCGTTCATGTGTGGGTGTGTCTCTTGTGCTTTCTGTGTGAGTGTGTCTCTTGTGGTAGTGGTGGTTCATGTGTGGGTGTGTTTGTGGTAGTGGTGGCTCATGTGTTGGTCTGTCTCTTGTGGTAGTGGTGGTTCATGTGTGGGTGTGTCTCTTGTGGTAGTGGTCGTTCATGTGTGAGTGTGTCTCTGGCTTCTGTGTGAGTGTCTCTTGTGGTCAGTGGTGGTCTGTGTGAGTGTGTCTCTTGTGGTAGTGGTGGTTCATGTGTGAGTGTGTCGCTTGTGGTAATGGTGGTTCTTGTGTGAGTGTGTCTCTTGTGGTAGTGGTGGTTCATGTGTGAGTGTGTCTCTTGTGGTACTGGTGGTTCATGTGTAAGTTGTCTTTTGTGGTAGTGGTGGTTCATGTGTGAGTGTTGTCTCTTGTGGTAGTGGTGGTATCATGTGTGAGTGTGTCTCTTGTGGTAGTGGCGGTTCATGTGTGAGTGTGTCTCTTGTGGTATTGGTGGTCATGTGTGAGTGTGTCTTTAGTGGTTCATGTGTGAGTGTGTCTCAAGTGGTAGTGGTGGTTCATGTGTGAATGTGTCTCGTGTGGTAGTGGTGGTTCATGTGTAAGTGTGTCTCTTGTGGTTCATGAGTGAGTGTGTCTCTTGTGGTTCATGTGTGAGTGTGTCTCTTTCTGGTTCATGTGTGAGTGTGTCTCTTGTGGTAGTGGTGGTTCATATGTGAGTGTGTCTCTTATGGTAGTTGTGGGCATGTGTAAGTATGTCTCTTGTTGTTCATGTGTGAGTGTATCTGAAGTGGTAGTGTTGGTTCATGTGTGAATGTGTCTCTTGTGGTAGTGGTGGTTCATGAGTGTGTGTATCGGTTGTGGTAGTGGTGGTTCATGTGTTGGTGTGTCTCTTGTGGTAGTGGTGGTTCATGTGTGAGTGTGTCTCTTGTGGTAGTGGTGGTTCATGTGTGAGTGTGTCTCTTGTGGTAGTGGTGGTTCATGTGTGAGTGTGTCTCTTGTGGTAGTGGTGGTTCATGTGTGAGTGTGTCTCTTGTGTCGTGTGTGTGTTCTTGTGGTAGTGTGGTTCTGTGTGGTTGTGGTGGTTCATGTGTGAGTGTGTCTCTTGTGGTAGTGGTGGTTCATGTGTGGGTGTGTCTCTTGTGGTAGTGGTCGTTCATGTGTGGTGTGTCTCTTGTGCTTTCATGTATGAGTGTGTCTTGTGGTAGTGGTGGTTCATGTGTGAGTGTGTCTCTTGTGGTAGTGGTGGTTCATGTGTGAGTGTGTCTCTTGTGGTAGTGGTGGTTCATGTGTTGGTGTGTCTCTTGTGGTAGTGGTGGTTCATGTGTGAGTGTGTCTCTTGTGGTAGTGGTGGTTCATGTGTGAGTGTGTCTCTTGTGGTAGTGGTGGTTCATGTGTGAGTGTGTCTCTTGTGGTAGTGGTGGTTCATGTGTGAGTGTGTCTCTTGTGGTTCATGCGTGAGTGTGTCTCTTGTGGTAGTGGTGGCTCATGTGTGGGTGTGTCTCTTGTGGTATTGGTGTGTCTCTTGGTGTGGGTTCTGTGTGAGTGCTCTTGTGGTAGTGGTGGTTCATGTGTGAGTGTGTCTCTTGTGGTTCATGTATGAATATGTCTCTTGTGGTAGTGTTGGTTCATGTGTGAGTGTGTCTTGTGGTAGTGGTGGTTCATGTGTGAGTGTGTCTCTTGTGGTAGTGGTGGTTCATGTGTGAGTGTGTCTCTTGTGGTAGTGGTGGTTCATGTGTGAGTGTGTCTCTTGTGGTAGTGGTGGTTCATGTGTGGGTGTGTCTCTTGTGGTAGTGGTGGTTCATGTGTGAGTGTGTCTCTTGTGGTAGTGGTGGTTCATGTGTGGGTGTGTCTCTTGTGGTAGTGGTCGTTCATGTGTTGGTGTGTCTCTTGAGCTTTCTGTGTGAATGTGTCTCTTGTGGTAGTGGTGGTTCATGTGTGAGTGTGTCTGTGGTAGTGGTGGCTCATGTGTTGGTCTGTCACTTGTGGTAGTGGTGGTTCATGTGTGAGTGTGTCGCTTTTGGTAATGGTGGTCCTTGTGTGAGTGTGTCTCTTGTGGTAGTGGTGGTTCATGTATGGGTGTGTCTGTGGTAGTGGTGGCTCATGTGTTGGTCTGTCTCTTGTGGTAGTGGTGGTTCATGTGTGGGTGTGTCTCTTGTGGTAGTGGTCGTTCATGTGTGGGTGTGTCTCCTGTGCTTTCTGTGTGAATGTGTCTCTTGTGGTAGTGGTGGTTCATGTGTGAGTGTGTCGCTTTTGGTAATGGTGGTCTTTGTGTGAGTGTGTCTCTTGTGGTAGTGGTGGTTCATGTGTGAGTGTGTCTCTTGTGGTGCTGGTGGTTCATGTGTAAGTTTGTCTTTTGTGGTAGTGGTGGTTCATGTGTGAGTGTTGTCTCTTGTGGTAGTGGTGGTATCATGTGTGAGTGTGTCTCTTGTGGTAGTGGTGGCTCATGTGAGAGTATGTCTCTTGTGGTCCATTTGTGAGTGTGTCTCAAGTGGTAGTGGTGGTTCATGTGTGAATGTGTCTCGTGTGGTAGTGGTGGTTCATGTGTAAGTGTGTCTCTTGTGGTTCATGAGTGAGTGTCTCTTGTGGTTCATGTGTGAGTGTGTCTCTTTCTAGTTCATGTGTGAGTGTGTCTCTTGTGTTAGTGGTGGTTCATATGTGAGTGTGTCTCTTGTGGTAGTTGTGGGCATGTGTAAGTGTGTCTGTTGTTGTTCATGTGTGAGTGTGTCTCAAGTGGTAGTGGTGGTTCATGTGTGAATGTGTCTCTTGTGGTAGTGTTGGTTCATGTGTTTGTGTGTCGGTTGTGGTAGTGGTGGTTCATGTGTTGGTGTGTCTCTTGTGGTAGTGGTGGTTCATGTGTGAGTGTGTCTCTTGTGGTTAGTGGTGGTTCATGTGTTAGTGTGTCTCTTGTGGTAGTGGTGGTTCATGTGTGAGTGTGTCTCAAGTGGTAGTGGTGGTTCATGTGTGAATGTGTCTCTTGTGGTAGTGGTGGTTCATGTGTAAGTGTGTCTCTTGTGGTTCATGAGTGAGTGTGTCTCTTGTGGTTCATGTGTGAGTGTTATTCTTTCTAGTTCATGTGTGAGTGTGTCTCTTGTGGTAGTTGTACACATGTGTAAATATGTCTCTTGTGGTTCATGTGTGAGTGTGTCTCAAGTGGTAGTGGTGGTTCATGTGTGAATGTGTCTCTTGTGGTTGTGGTGGTTCATGTTTGGGTGTGTTTCTTGTGGTAGTGGTGGCTCATGTGTTGGTCTGTCTCTTGTGGTAGTGGTGGTTCATGTGTGGGTGTGTCTCTTGTGGTAGTGGTCGTTCATGTGTGGGTGTGTCTCTTGTGCTTTCTGTGTGAATGTGTCTCTTGTGGTAGTGGTGGTTCATGTGTGAGTGTGTCTGTGGTAGTGGTGGCTCATGTGTTGGTCTGTCTCTTGTGGTAGTGGTGGTTCATGTGTGAGTGTGTCGCTTGTGGTAATGGTGGTTCTTGTGTGAGTGTGTCTCTTGTGGTAGTGGTGGTTCATGTGTGAGTGTGTCTCTTGTGGTACTGGTGGTTCATGTGTAAGTTTGTCTTTTGTGGTAGTGGTGGTTCATGTGTGAGTGTTGTCTCTTGTGGTAGTGGTGGTATCATGTGTGAGTGTGTCTCTGGTGGTAGTGGTTGTTCATGTGAGAGTGTGTCTCTTGTGGTATAGGTGGGTCATGTGTGAGTGTGTCTTTAGTGGTTCATGTGTGAGTGTGTCTCAAGTGGTAGTGGTGGTTCATGTGTGAATGTGTCTCGTGTGGTAGTGGTGGTTCATGTGTAAGTGTGTCTCTTGTGGTTCATGAGTGAGTGTGTCTCTTGTGGTTCATGTGTGAGTGTGTCTCTTTCTACATCATGTGTGAGTGTGTCTCTTGTGGTAGTGGTGGTTCATATGTGAGTGTGTCTCTTGTGGTAGTTGTGGGCATGTGTAAGTGTGTCTCTTGTTGTTCATGTGTGAGTGTGTCTCAAGTGGTAGTGGTGGTTCATGTGTGAATATGTCTCTTGTGGTAGTGGTGGTTCATGTGTGTGTGTGTCGGATGTGGTAATGGTTGTTCATGTGTTGGTGTCTCTTGTGGTAGTAGTGGTTCATATGTGAGTGTGTCTCTCTTGGTAGTGGTGGTTCATGTGTGAGTGTGTCTCTTGTGGTAGTTGTGCTTCATGTGTGAGTGTGTCTCTTGTGGTAGTGGTGGTTCATGTGTGAGTTTGTCTCTTGTGGTAGTGGTGGTTCATGTGTGGGTTTGACTCTTGTGGTAGTGGCCGTTCATGTGTGGGTGTGTCTCTTGTGCTTTCTGTGTGAGTGTGTCTCTTGTGGTAGTGGTGGTTCATGTGTGGGTGTGTCTGTGGTAGTGGTGGCTCATGTGTTGGTCTGTCTCTTGTGGTAGTGGTGGTTCATGTGTGGGTGTGTCTCTTGTGGTAGTGGTCGTTCATGTGTTGGTGTGTCTCTTGTGCTTTCTGTGTGAATGTGTGTCTTGTGGTAGTGGTGGTTCATGTGTGAATGTGTCTCTTGTGGTAGTGGTGGTTCATGTGTGTGTGTGTCGGATGTGGTAGTGGTGGTTCATGTGTTGGTGTGTCTCTTGTGGTAGTGGTGGTTCATATGTGAGTGTGTCTTTTGTGGTTAGTGGTGGTTCATGTGTTAGTGTGTCTCTTGTGGTAGTGGTGGTTCATGTGTGAGTGTGTCTCTCTTGGTAGTGGTGGTTCATGTGTGAGTGTGTCTCTTGTGGTAGTTGTGCTTCATGTGTGAGTGTGTCTCTTGTGGTAGTGGTGGTTCATGTGTGAGTTTGTCTCTTGTGGTAGTGGTGGTTCATGTGTGGGTTTGACTCTTGTGGTAGTGGCCGTTCATGTGTGGGTGTGTCTCTTGTGCTTTCTGTGTGAGTGTGTCTCTTGTGGTAGTGGTGGTTCATGTGTGGGTGTGTTTGTGGTAGTGGTGGCTCATGTGTTGGTCTGTCTCTTGTGGTAGTGGTGGTTCATGTGTGGGTGTGTCTCTTGTGGTAGTGGTCGTTCATGTGTTGGTGTGTCTCTTGAGCTTTCTGTGTGAATGTGTCTCTTGTGGTAGTGGTGGTTCATGTGTGAGTGTGTCTGTGGTAGTGGTGGCTCATGTGTTGGTCTGTCTCTTGTGGTAGTGGTGGTTCATGTGTGAGTGTGTCGCTTGTGGTAATGGTGGTTCATGTGTGAGTGTGTCTCTTGTGGTAGTGGTGGTTCATGTGTGAGTGTGTCTCTTGTGGTAGTGGTGGTTCATGTGTGTGTGTGTCTATTGTGGTTTATGTGTGATTGTGTCTCTAGTGGTAGTGGTGGTTCATGTGTGAGTGTGTCTCTTGTGGTAGTGGTGGTTCATGTGTGAGTGTGTCTCTTGTGGTATCATGTGTGAGTGTGTCTCTTGTGGTAGTGGTGGTTCATGTGTGAGTGTGTCTCTTGTGGTAGTGGTGGTTCATGTGTGAGTGTGTCTCTTGTGGTAGTGGTGGTTCATGTGTGAGTGTGTCTCTTGTGGTAGTGGTGGTTCATGTGTGAGTGTGTCTCTTGTGGTAGTGGTGGTTCATGTGTGAGTGTGTCTCTTGTGGTAGTGGTGGTTCATGTGTGAGTGTGTCTCTTGTGGTAGTGGTGGTTCATGTGTGAGTTTGTCTCTTGTGGTTCTAGTATGAGTGTGTCTCTTGTGCTAGTGGTGGCTCATCTGTGGGTGTGTCTCTTGTGGTATTGGTGGTTTATGTGTGAGTGTGTCTCTTGTGGTTCATGTGTGAGTGTGTCTCTTGTGGTTCATGTATGAATATGTCTCTTGTGGTAGTGTTGGTTCATGTGTGAGTGTGTCTCTGTGTAGTGGTGGTTCATGTGTGAGTGTGTCTCTTGTGGTAGTGTGGTTCATGTGTGAGTGTGTCTCTTGTGGTAGTGGTGGTTCATGTGTGAGTGTGTCTCTTGTGGTAGTGGTGGTTCATGTGTGAGTGTGTCTCTTGTGGTAGTGGTGGTTCATGTGTGAGTGTGTCTCTTGTTGTTCATGCGTGAGTGTGTCTCTTGTGGTAGTGGTGGTTCATGTGTGGGTGTGTCTCTTGTGGTAGTGGTGGTTCATGTGTGAGTGTGTCTCTTGTGGTAGTGGTGGTTCATGTGTGAGTGTGTCTCTTGTGGTAGTGGTGGTTCATGTGTGAGTGTGTCTCTTGTGGTAGTGGTGGTTCATGTGTGAGTGTGTCTCTTGTGGTAGTGGTGGTTCATGTGTGAGTGTGTCTCTTGTGGTTCATGTGTGAGTGTGTCTCTTGTGGTAGTGGTGGTTCATGTGTGAGTGTGTCTCTTGTGGTAGTGGTGGTTCATGTGTGAGTGTGTCTCTTGTGGTAGTGGTGGTTCATGTGTGGTGTGTCTCTTGTGGTAGTGGTGTTCATGTGTGAGTGTGTCTATTGTGGTAGTTGTGTTCATGTGTGAGTGTGTCTCTTGTGGTTCATGTGTGAGTGTGTCTCTGTGGTAGTGGTGGTTCATGTGTGAGTGTGTCTCTTGTGGTAGTGGTGGTTCATGTGTGAGTGTGTCTCTTGTGGTAGTGGTGGTTCATGTGTGAGTGTGTCTCTTGTGGTAGTGGTGGTTCATGTGTGAGTGTGTCTCTTGTGGTAGTGGTGGTTCATGTGTGAGTGTGTCTCTTGTGGTAGTGGTGGTTCATGTGTGAGTGTGTCTCTTGTGGTAGTGGTGGTTCATGTGTGAGTGTGTGTCTGTGGTAGTGGTGGTTCATGTGTGAGTGTGTCTCTTGTGGTAGTGGTGGTTCATGTGTGAGTGTGTCTCTTGTGGTAGTGGTGGTTCATGTGTGAGTGTGTCTCTTGTGGTAGTGGTGGTTCATGTGTGAGTGTGTCTCTTGTGGTAGTGGTGGTTCATGTGTGAGTGTGTCTCTTGTGGTAGTGGTGGTTCATGTGTGAGTGTGTCTCTTGTGGTAGTGGTGGTTCATGTGTGAGTGTGTCTCTTGTGGTAGTGGTGGTTCATGTGTGAGTGTGTCTCTTGTGGTAGTGGTGGGCATGTGTGAGTTTGTCTCTTGTGGTTCATGTGTGAGTGTGTCTCTTGTGCTAGTGGTGGCTCATCTGTGGGTGTGTCTCTTGTGGTATTGGTGGTTCATGTGTGAGTGTGTCTCTTGTGGTTCATGTGTGAGTGTGTCTCTTGTGGTTCATGTGTGAGTGTGTCTCTTGTGGTAGTGTTGGTTCATGTGTGAGTGTGTCTCTCGTGGTTGTGGTGGTTCATGTGTGAGTGTGTCTCTTGTGGTTCATGCGTGAGTGTGTCTCTTGGTAGTGGTGGTTCATGTGTGAGTGTGTCTCTTGTGGTAGTGGTGGTTCATGTGTGAGTGTGTGTCTGTGGTAGTGGTGGTTCATGTGTGAGTGTGTCTCTTGTGGTAGTGGTGGTTCATGTGTGAGTGTGTCTCTTGTTGTAGTGGTGGTATCTTGTGTGAGTGTGTCTCTTGTGGTAGTGGTGGTTCATGTGTGAGTGTGTCTCTTGTGGTAGTGGTGGTTCATGTGTGAGTGTGTCTCTTGTGGTAGTGGTGGTTCATGTGTAAGTGTGTCTCTTGTGGTTCATGTGTGAGTGTGTCTCAAGTGGCAGTGGTGGTTCATGTGTGAATGTGTCTCTTGTGGTTGTGGTGGTTCATGTTTGGGTGTGTCTCTTGTGGTAGTGGTGGCTCATGTGTGGGTCTGTCTCTTGTGGTAGTGGTGGTTCATGTGTGAGTGTGTCTCTTGTGGTAGTGGTGGTTCATGTGTGAGTGTGTCTCTTGTGGTAGTGGTTCATGTGTGAGTGTGTCTCTTGTGGTAGTGGTGGTTCATGTGTGGGTGTGTCTTGTGGTAGTGGTGGTTCATGTGTTGGTGTGTCTCTTGTGGTAGTGGTGGTTCATGTGTGGGTGTGTCTCTTGTGGTAGTGGTGGTTCATGTGTGGGTGTGTCTCTTGTGGTTTTTGTGTGAGTCTGTCTCTTGTGGTCGTGGTGGTTCTTGTGTGGGTGTGTCTCTTGTGGTAGTGGTCGTTCATGTGTTGGTGTGTCTCTTGTGGTAGTGGTGGTTCATGTGTGGGTGTGTCTCTTGTGGTAGTGGTGGTTCATGTGTGGTGTGTCTCTTGTGGTAGTGGTGGTTCATGTGTGAGTGTGTCTCTTGTGGTAGTGGTGGTTCATGTGTGAGTGTGTCTCTTGTGGTAGTGGTGGTTCATGTGTTAGTGTGTCTCTTGTTGTTCATGCGTGAGTGTGTCTCTTGTGGTAGTGGTGCTTCATGTGTGGGTGTGTCTCTTGTGGTAGTGGTGGTTCATGTGTGAGTGTGTCTCTTGTGGTAGTGGTGTCATGTGTGAGTGTGTCTCTTGTGGTAGTGGTGGTTCATGTGTGAGTGTGTCTCTTGTGGTAGTGGTGGTTCATGTGTGAGTGTGTCTCTTGTGGTAGTGGTGGTTCATGTGTGAGTGTGTCTCTTGTGGTAGTGGTGGTTCATGTGTGAGTGTGTCTCTTGTGGTTCATGTGAGTGTGGTTCTTGTGGATCATGTGTGAGTGTGTCTCTTGTGGTTCATGTGTGAGTGTGTCTCAAGTGGTAGTGGTGGTTCATGTGTGAATGTGTCTCTTCTGGTAGTGGTGGTTCATGTGTAAGTTTGTCTCTTGTGGTTCATGAGTGAGTGTGTCTCATGTGGTTCATGTGTGAGTGTGTCTCTTTCTGGTTCATGTGTGAGGGTGTCTGTTGTGGTAGTGGTGGGACATGTGTAAGTGTGTCGCTTGTGGTTCATGTGTGAGTGTGTCTCAAGTGGCAGTGGTGGTTCATGTGTGAATGTGTCTCTTGTGGTAGTGTGGTTCATGTGTGTGTGTTTATCTTGTGGTAGTGGTGGTTCATGTGTGTGTGTGTCTCTTGTGGTAGTGGTGGTTCATGTGTGAGTGTGTCTCTTGTGGTAGTGGTGGTTCATGTGTGAGTGTGTCTCTTGTGGTAGTGGTGGTTCATGTGTGAGTGTGTCTCTTGTGGTAGTGGTGGTTCATGTGTGAGTGTGTCTCTTGTGGTAGTGGTGGTTCATGTGTGAGTGTGTCTCTTGTGGTAGTGGTGGTTCATGTGTGAGTGTGTCTCTTGTGGTAGTGGTGTTCATGTTTGAGTGTGTCTCTTGTGGTAGTGGTGGTTCATGTGTGAGTGTGTCTCTTGTGGTAGTGGTGGTTCATGTGTGAGTGTGTCTCTTGTGGTAGTGGTGGTTCATGTGTGAGTGTGTCTCTTGTGGTAGTGGTGGTTCATGTGTGAGTGTGTCTCTTGTGGTAGTGGTGGTTCATGTGTGAGTGTGTCTCTTGTGGTAGTGGTGGTTCATGTGTGAGTTTGTCTCTTGTGGTAGTGGTCGTTCATGTGTGGGTGTGTCTCTTGTGCTTTCATGTGTGAGTGTGTCTCTTGTGGTATTGGTGGTTTATGTGTGAGTGTGTCTGTGGTAGTGGTGGTCATGTGTGGTGTGTCTCTTGTGGTAGTGGTGGTTCATGTGTGAGTGTG